>JAQQZT010000008.1:18516899-18540871 GCA_030068275.1 Clarias platycephalus | reverse complement strand
TTGGTGTTGTTTGATCTTATTGGTTTAGAAATTGATATTTCAATAAACAGTAAACTTGGCCGATTTCGTTATTATTTAGTTGACAAGTGGGGCTTAAAAATTCGCTCACCCCCTTAAGTGGGGAATGACAGAAAAAGTTTGAGAACCACTGCATTAAACTAATAATACATTTAGCACATTTTTCATGTTCTGATTCAGAATAGAATGTGCAGGGTGTCCAATGCATTTATGTGATTTAAATGAAATTATTATATGGATATGGAGCTTTACTCACTTTTTTCAACACGCTGCTATTATTTTGAACACCACTGTATGTGGGCTTCAACCTGAAATATCACTGATTACATTAAAGATGATCAGCTTATTTTTAGCTTTAACCATAACTACTTCTACAAACAATTTCTACCAGTCAATGACCAGTACCAACGCTAGTATACTATATCTCATTAGATGGGTCTGCAATAGATTTACCTGGTATTGAACTGGTGGTTAAAGATCACAGAGCATTAACATGGTTGCACAAAACTTGTATTAAATGGCAGTTCCTCTCCTAATCATAATGAGAACTTACACACAATGTAAGCATGGATTTGAAAAGTATGGGTGCTTGTGCCTTGCAATGTACCCCATTCAAGGTGTCCCCTGGCTTGTGCCTTGCATTTTCTGGGATAGACTTCAGCCCCTCTTTACTGAAATTCACTAATACAAGCCTATATGCAGTTTTTGAACTTGACTATAATGCAAATTCAAAATGACGGACACTCTTCTTAAATTAGATGGTGGAACAAAATATTAAATGCTGGTCAAATAAGATTTAAAAGCATTCAAATATTTATCACAAACATTTATTGACAATTTAAAATCTTTACATTTTCATTTGGAGAGGGTTCAGCTCTCAGTACAGATAAACATTTTTGCAATTGTGTGCATTTACATTGAAAAGCAAGAAGAGACCCAGTTTCATCATAAAATATATGCACAATCATTTGTTGCAAATACAATATGCACCAAAATATACAGTACTGAAATAAAAAGAAACAATAATACCTTGGTGTCATCTCTGAGTTTATTTCACCTGAAAGAAAGTCACACTATTAGTGTGTTGATTTACCACCGTATGCATAATGTAGGTGTTAGAAGCGTGTGCGCACCACCTCGCGGTAGGCCGTGTTCATATCGCTCACGCAGATTCCCAAAACAAAGATTGTTCTCCTGCAAAAGGAGACGATTTGCTTGGGTAATGCAGGCACAGTTCCTGACAGAACCTCACAGTTGAACACACTCCCGCTTAACATTCCCCACAACTAGGTATCAGGTGGTGGCTAGGAATGTGTTCTGCCACCTTTTTTAAAACTCTGTCCCAGTTTATGACCGCTTCCGCATGAACAGAAATAATACTTAACTATGAATACTTTTTCCTCCATCGAGACATTTCCAACAACAAATGCACACAACTTCTTTTTTACCACTGGGAACATGTGCGGTTAAACGAATGCCCCGTTAAACAAATGCACGTCCAAGATGCGCAGGTGTAAGTACTGTATATTTTGGCACATACCGTATTAGAACCATTTGCTTCCTTCCAGAGAAAAATACCCAGTAACTTAAAATTCTTATTTCAACCATTAGAATAAACATAGTTCAATTTTAGGAAAAGGGTAAAAGATCAGTGGAGTCATAACCAGGTTCACTTTCCTTTTGAAAGACATCTGTTCAAAGTTCTGTTATAAACAGCACACATTTTATAACTAGGTGAATTGTTGCTCTTAAGGCTTCCAAAAGAAAGGTTACCAAAGAATTTTATGTATTAACAGCTAAACCTTACTTGCACCGATTTTTACACATTTTAGTGCATAAATTTTTTTTTTTAATTTAATGTCTATTTCTTGCATGTTTGTGCACATAGAGGTATGTGTATTAAAATCTGGAGTATTACTCTTAAAAAGTGAACTTCAGAAATTAATTTAATATAAAATCCAACATGAATTCATAAAACCCCTGCAGTAACGCAGCTATGTGAGCTGTGACATGTTATCAAGCAACAAAATGGTTATTTTAGATTTAACTGCATCAGGGTCCACAAGTGTGAAGCATGAACATGAAGGTATAGAACCGTAATAAATGAGAAAGGGGAGGCCAAAAAAGGCTAAATTATACCAATAAATTTTTTAAAAATGAACCGTCTCCAGTAGATTAAGTGAAATGGAGTGTGGCAGATAAACACCAACACTTATCCCAACCTAATATTGATAGGGAAAGAAAAAGACTGTACTGTTCAGCCTGCCATTATGCAGATCCCACAGCCACAATCCTCATCACAGTATTTCAATGTTCACCCTGTCAAACAAATACCATGAGCATTACTTTCTTCTTGGGCCATTTAAGTCACTGGTGATTTATTTGAGCAGCAAACCAGAGTGAGGGCAAGAGGACAGGGTGATCCCGCCGGTGGAGTTAGCAGGAGGGGATGTCATCGCGAGGAGCTACGTTCTTTGCTTACACAGTCATCTTTGCTTGTGCTATCACCATTTTCCATCATGACTGAGGTCTTTTGCTTCTTCCTGCGGTGCGTCATGGTATCACCCTCACAGCCTGATCCAGCCTTCAGAGTAAAAGAATGAGTAATTACAGTAATTCACAGTAATACTTACAGGCATATTATGCCTACTGGGGAAGAAATAATTTCACCAAATACAAACAAATTTAATGGCTTAGAAACAATGGGAAAATCTTTGTTTTCAAAATGATGTCAGAAAAAGATCAAGTTTATTGTTTGGGTCTGCACCACTACTGACTTATTTTAGACCACTGATTAATTATTCACTTTTCTATAATAAGGAAGCCGATGACAAATTTATTTGCCATATCCATCAGCATAGTTGATTATGCCAGTATTTGTATTGTTTAATTTGAGCGCTATATAGCCAGATTCATAAGTATTTAGACAGCAACAATTTTTGTAACATTGCCTCTGAACAAAACATATTTGATACGAACACCCTCCATTGTCAGTCTTAATACAATTGACTGATAAGCAGTTTCATGGAAGTGTGCGGCTTTTTTCCTGGTTATGTCAAGAAAAATTAAAGGGGAAGGTGGTCAACAGTTGATTCCAAATGTTAAACTGGAGTGGAAATAAACAGCTAGATGGGCATAAAGAATCCACTCAGTTTTTATTATATATATTTTTAGGGAAGGCAATTTGCGGAGGACTGATTTGCTGTGGAGCATAAAGAATGGACTTTGGAACAATTAAAAGGTCATAACTTTAGCATTTTTGCATTTGGTCAGGTCTAGGCTCAGCAAAATTATTGTGGCAATAAATGTGAATGACCAGGTTAACACATCAATGGATTCTGCCAAAGAGATTGCAATGCTAATATTAACCGGGCTCAAATTGTGAAAATATGGCTATGGGAGCATGAGGAAACATTTTCACACATGAATTCACCAACAAAAATCCTGACCTTAAGGACATAAAAAAATAATAAGAATATAAAACCTTACTGGAGTGGCTCAACTGTACTGCTATCAATACAAGAAATTTTCCCAAAATTAAACAAATGGCTCTCCAAACCGTTTACCGACTTGGTGTTTTGTTTGCAGTTTGTTCATTTGTGTGCTTTGCTACACTTCTTTGCAAAGCGTTTGAGCTTTTCTTCATGCCAACTGTTTTTGCTATTCATTTTGTTTGCCTATGGTGTGTTAATGTTTGATAAGTCAGTGTTGTATTGTTTGTTCATTAGCCACACACCCACAAATCAATTCATGTGTTACAACCCTAAGGCGAACAGGTCGGCAGGCTCGTGCATATATCCCCTATCTAGACATGAAGGGCAAGTAGAAGAGTAGTGACCAGTGCCATCTTGGCAATTAGGTGAGAGGTACAGTAGACATTCCTATGTTTTCCCCTACATTTGCTTTGATGCCATCTAGTCCTCCCTCTAGGAGACTGCCTGCTACACTGGTTTTCCTTCAGCTTGCCATTTGTTAAAGCTTCTTGTGTTTTGTGTGTGCAAGTTAAGTATTGTAAATTTTGTCCCAAATCACTTGTGGTGGTATAACTGAGGCAAAGTTATAAAATTGTCACTGATTAAATACTTACTGACCTGACTATCAGACTGGTTCCAATAATCCCCATCTGCACCACAGGGTTTTCAACTTCAGCCAAAAATTAAACATACCTCTGAATCAGAATCGGAGGAACTAGAGGAAGATGAGGATGAGGAGTCGCTAGAGCTGTCTGAAGCGATGCCTGTGGACTCCTGCAGGTCCACTTTGTCTGCCAGAGCAGCTAAATCTGGCCGCTCCTGTTTTAGAATTCTGGAAGAGATTAATTTACAAATTATATCCTGCACACAGTTTTATTTAAGCTGTGCAATCTAAACAACTTGCACACACCTGTACCACTTCCTGGACAGTTTAGGCCGCCCACGAACAGTCTTGTGCCAAACAATGGGGAAGTTTGTGGTACTTGCAAAATTCTGAGTGACTGCAATGGTAGTCTCCAAGTTGAGGACAACGTGCCACCAGCCACCTAAAAGACATTAAAAAAAAAATGTACATGACACGAACCCATTTAGTTTATTACTTGAAATTGGTAGAGCAGCTTAGTTTGCTCTATCCCAATAATTAAACAGTTTAAGAGACACCATGTGGTTGATTTTTTAAACTCAATTCACACACTGTAGAGGCCAGCTTCCGCATAAAAACAGGTCATTAATTTATAGATCCAATAGACAAATAAAAGGAACCTCAAAATCACAAAAGATGAATGTTTTGATATGGACAACTTGAAATTTCTGAAATTGGACAACACTGAAATTTCTACAGGAAGGCCTGGTCCTATTATATGAAATCCATAATTTTATGCATTTGTTCCTTTCCACCAAAAATAGTTTTTGCTATTATACATTTTCCTATATATCCACCTAATATGTTAAATAAATCACGACAGCAGTAATGTGAACATGATTACAGGCATAAATAGTCAGTAACTAACCAGGAACAAAGACTGTTTCACCAGGGCCTTGCAGAATCTCCAGTGGTCTGAGTTCAGCAGGCCAGGAAGGTAACTGTGTGCGAGGGTAAATCACACGGAACCAGGTGATGGCTTCATCCTGCTGGTTGCCGCCCGCATCTCGTGTTACCTTGATAAGCTCACGTGGTGTGTGTGTGGGGAACAGGCACCAGCGCTTATAACCTTGCACCAGGGCATTCCATGCACTCGTACCCAGTGGGTCAATGTGAATGCCTGTGCCAGAGCGTGCAGGGCCCATCACAAACCACCTAGAAGCAAAGAACAAGGGAACCAAACAGGTAAAATTTTCAAGTACAAAAAGTAATAAATAATGCACTCGCACCCTTTTCATCTTTATTTATAGACTTACAATATTTGTTAATCATTTAGCCTAAAAAGGCTAAACTGAGCATCATTACAAAACCTTAAATTTTTTGGCAGAATGTAAATCACCACTCTTGGACCATGTCCATCCAGCTTTATTACACCGATCACAAATTTTGTTCAATAACTACATACTTCACCCTCATTGAAATATCAAATTTTATTCATTTATTTTAATTAATGAAATTTTTTCCAGATGAAGCAGAGAACAGGATTATGTTGCTTTTATATCATGATTTATTTACATGATTAATTACTTATTGCATGATTTTATTTATCGTTATTCAGCAGTGAGACAAAAACATTTACTTATGCATTATCCCTACTGCGCCTGACCGCTGAGACCGACCTCGGATCCAGATGGAAATTTCTGGTATTGTATTGGCCTGTTCAACACATAACCTAAAGTTAGACCAATGGTATATCTGTATACGCTTTTAATAGCCTTCATCTCATATTTAAATATAAAGACTCACTGCAGTAGAAAGACATTGGTCAGAACTCGCTCTTTCAATGATAGCTTACGATTTATACACTGGAGGACCAGAAACAAGTCTCAAAGATTTGTCTGTTCATATGTCCAGGCGACTTTGTCACAGCATCACACAAAACTGGACAGAATTTAATGAAACTTTTGTCAGTCCTTAGGTATTTGCCTGAAGTTAAACATGCACAATAAATTTAAACAAAATGTTGAGTCTAAGGGAAATTATGAGCAGTTTTGTGCCAGATTACCTCACAGCAGCAATCGCTTAATTGGCTGAATATAGCGCTTTTGCCCTCGGAAGACGTAGCTAGACGCATTCCTTAACAAAGCCAATCGACGCAATTAGGTTACTGTAAATACAGAGAATGCTGGCCAGGAGTAAAAAAATGACCAAATCCTCACGAAACACAAATGTGCAACATAGCACGACATACTCAAAAAAAAAAAAAAAATACATATAAAATTTTTTTAATACAAGAAAATTATTTACTTTTTGTAACTGAAAGATGTATGGACAGATCAACGCATGTTAATTCTTCCTGCAAGAAGTTTAAGAAACCGTGGAGGTAATAAAAGCAGTTGTAAGAATCAGCACCATGAGAGAAAACACGCGTCATTAGAGCAAAAAGATCCGCAGCAGGTGAGGGCGTGTCAAATACCCAAACTGAGATTGTTATGCGTCGAAATCAAAATGTTGAGTAAAAGTGGTGGTATGATCAGCCATGGGCCGGATGGAATAATCTACTTTAAAAAAAAAAAAAAAAAAAAAAAAAAAAAAAAGTGTATTTTGCTGACAACGAAAGAAGTATAACTTGGTGTAAACAATGCGTAATATACTCAACCTTACAAAATGTTATTTCTTTGTATTAAAACAGGCAGACATTAAGTGGGCTTCAACCTGAAATAATATCACTGATTACATTAAAGCTGATAAGCTTATTTTTAGCTTTAACCTTTCACCAACCATAACCGCTCATCAACGTTCATCACCATCCAACGACAGGTACAACACTAGTTGTAAATAAAAGTAAACCCCAATGTTAATTGTAAAACAATCGCTCTTACTCTAGCGCCTGTTAGATGAAATTAATCTGACAGCCCTTTCTTTTTCCATTCTGCATCCATACACTTTGATTAATTTATTATTTATTAATTAATTATTTAATTCACTACGAATCCAATTTATTTATTTTTTACAATGTTGAAATCACAGCAAGGCTGTGGATCATAACTTCTGGATTTGTTAACATCCAGTCATGTTACTGCAAATTTTATTGATTTAATAGACTGCTCAACACACTTGTTAGGTTGATTGACACTTTGGAGGCGGGAATACTGGCTGATGTCTTAGATCCTTTAACTGCACCCATGGAGCTGGCACTGATCCGTCAACTACTATTCAATTCAAATGGAAAGTCTGAAGAACATCAAACAAAAACAAAAATGACCAGTAATGTATTTTATTTTCCCTTTTCATTTATTTTTGGCAATTCCTTTATTTTTATTTTCACTACTTTATCTGGAAACTAATGCCTTTAATTGATATAATTCAATTAATTTAAGGTAGGTTTCATCCAGCTATTATTTTTGGCTAGGAATGAGAAAAGAACTAGGGCTGTAGCTATTGAATATTTTAGTAATCGATTAATCAGATAAAATTTACTTTTGCTTAATTAAACAGCAAAGAAAAAAATATATAAGAGAAACAAAGATTAATTGGTTTTCTTTTTAGAAAAATCGACATTTATTTTTTTTAAATGCATACAGCATCTTATCAAAAATAAACATTGTGAAACATTGCGAAACCGCGTAGGTGAGATAGGGGTATTAAAGTTGCCTGAGATGAATTAAGTGCATTACAGTGAAACAATTAAGTGCATTACATTGAAACAAATAATTATACAAAGCACTAAGCTGTGCAACTAAACTTTCAGAACTAGAAGTTTCAAAATCTACATCTCAGGCATAACATAAGCCTTTACTGACAATTTCTGTCATTTTCTCTTCCTGGTTTCTTCATCTCTTGGCTCGCTGATAATTTTATCGCTCCGTTCCATTTTGCAGCCCGCAACAGAACGCGCCATCAAATCAATACACAGCTAACTGTTTGCGTCTCCTTCCGCTTTGTGCTTCCGCTAAGCGCTTCTTCTTCGTTGGTGTTTACTGGCGGCTTGCATCCGGAAGTGTGCGGTCAACAAATAATTGCGCAAAAACATAACGCGAGCTTAAAATTAATTAAACGAAGTTTCGGGGCAGAAGATTTTGCCTCGATCATTTTTTGTAATCGAATTACTCGAGGAATCGTTTCAGCCCTAAAAAGAACCATTAAAATTTTTTTTTTTAAAAATTACATTTTAACTGCTCACCCAGTTGTTTGTCAGATTAATGTAGGTTTACATAAAATTATATATACACAGACAAGACCTACATGTGTACATACAAGACCTCTGTTACCTGTAAGGTGGCCGGCGCTTCTCCCCAGCAAATTGAAATAGGTCATCTCTAAAGAAGACAGGCACCTGATAGTCTTCAAGCAGTTTGCGACGTTTGGCATGCTCACCGTAACTACTGTCGAAGATATAAAGTGGACTGTCATCTCGCGTGGACTCCATATATTCAACGTAATACTTCATCTTCATCTTCACAGAATAGCCGTCATTGTCCTCCCCACATTTGAATTTCTGGTTTCGGTACTTGCGCTTCAGGCGTTCCACAGTCCATTTCTCCCGGGCAGCCCATGATTCCTGGGAGTTAAGAAGAACTACAGGCTTGTAAGGCTTCTCGAAGCGTTGAATGAACTCCTCCAGGCTCAGATGCAGGGCATCCACACGCTCCACACTGTCCTGAAAAAGGAGGCAAGTTAGTCGAGCATATACATAATTACATGCATTGGGAACTTTAAAGAATGCGAAGTACAGATGTGGGCAAAGGTGTGAAAAGGACAGGGAAAATATCTGTTATTTCAGCAGGCTTGTGAGATAAAGTACCCTCCAAACATTGGATCAGCGAGGCCAACTGTTGCATTTCCTGCTGCACACTCTTTTTGAGATCAAAAGAACTACAGTATTAAAGTTTAGAAATTCGGTCACTCTTCAATGTATTAAAAAATATTTGCCTTCTGATCCCAATACTTGTGCAGGGCACCGTATATGATGTTTGACTAAATGGATATCCAGTACATGGCAGAAGCAAAATGACTGTCACTAGGAAATACTCGTACAGTTTGTGTAGGGGAAAAATTATAGTTTAAAGCAGCAGAATTTAAGTCCAGCACAGTCTGATGATTTTTTTCCCCTGCTCAAACACAACTGATTTAAACCATCTATACATTTTTTAGTGGGTGTGTTGATGTGTAGGTGAATCACCAAACTACACTATACAACAGCCATCCAGTACTCAAATTGAACACCTCTGGGTGAAAGCATAGCTTAAATGGTTACTCTTATAAAAAGATCTACATTAATTTCAATTCCATTCAAAGAATTCTATCCAATGTGAATCATAATCGAGAATAGAAGAAGGTAGAAGTAAAGTACTCTGTTACACAATATTCAGATCCGAATGATCAGCTATAGCCAACATGTGCCCTCGTGTTAAAACACACGTGTTCACTCCTGGGACTTCGTTACATTAGACAGCTTCATCTGAGACACGGTACGAGAATTTACACTCATCAGTCATGCAGAGGAGTTTGACCCTTTAACTAAAGCCTAGAGAAAGGCACTGCGCAGACGCCACCATAGTCTACGTGCAGTAACTAACGTAACGTTAGCTTAACCACACTGCTGCTAACGCCACTAGTAACCCGAACGCACCGCGGTCCGAGTAATGATGCTCTGGGAGCGGATATATTTAACGCCGTGATGAAAACTTGTCAGGACCTCTGGCCAATACAGTGAATACATGCAACAGGTTATCCTGGGACCCTCCTCCCCAGCTCAGACTGATTTAAAGCGCAGCTTAGCCAGATAACGGTAGCGGTCTGCGGTGCGCCTCGTCACTGGCTAGCATTCGGTTACCTTCACTGTCCGGAGTGAAAGATCAAAAGTCTCGAAGTAGTTATGTTTTGTCCAGTCACAGGAATCCTTCAGTTCAGGTCTTGCGCTCCGTTTCGCTTCTTTGATTCGTTTCTTACTTTTGTGGTTCATTCCTTATGAGTGTGAGTGAAGCGGAGTCTCCAAAAAAAAATAATGTGGTTAGCCGGCGATGCTAGCTTTCCAAAAGGTACCCGTGAACACAGTGCAAACAAGCAGTAAAGCGTCAGCGACTCCAGGAAATAAAAGTTATTCAGGGGTCTATCTTAAAACCACATCCGGGTTAACAAAGACAAAAAAAATGTGCTTTTTTTTCTTAAACGGTTACCGGAGCCGGTAAACTTCACAGGGGAGGAAAAAAAAACTTGGGAAAGCGGATAACAGCGACATGAGTTACAGGAAAGTCAACCATATTCAGCGCAACCTAGCTTTAAACGATGAAACCCCACCTTTTTGTGTAATCGTAGCAAGTCTATTTGCTACACTCAGAGATGTATTCCAACTGAAAAACGTCATTGGTTGTTACAAGTAGTAGGCCGTCCGTTAAAGTAGGAACCAATAGTATGACAGCACTGAAACATCCCGCCTAAAGTGAACAACGTGATTGGCTAACGGTAAGCCTTATTGGTGGATCTCCTATTTCTAACAGTGTTAAAGAAGTTTACTTTAGAATATTACGCTGTAATCACTCTGTTAATTCCATAATTTTAAAGTATATGTGCATTGCGGATCTATGCACATTCTGCAACCAACAGAAATAATGTATTCCTCATCTTCTTCTGGTACAATCTTTTTTTGACTTGAAAATTCTATTTTTCATTTTATTCATGAATCTTATTTTCACTTTAAAGGATATAAATGTTTTTCTGCCACAGTAACAAATCATCTAAATATATTGTCCACCTTTGTATTTTAATGGCCAAATTCTACATTCATACATTTAAATGTTCTTAATTACATTATGAACTATCTCCTTTCCTCTGTGAAATCCAAAACCTCTTGGGTTCGTTAAGTCTTACAGATAAGCATAAATCTTTGTTATTGTCTCGACACTCAGATTTAATCAATGAAACACTGGGTTTTTTCTTTTTCATTTAGGTAGTATATTTTCTCTATTATTTATTTATTTGGTGGTTTATTCTGTCTTTTGCTGTTATTTATTCAATTCAATTCAATTTTATTTGTATAGTGCTTTTAACAATTGTCATTGTCGCAAAGCAGCTTTACACAATTTATTTACATCTTTATTGTTAATTTTGCTTATACTGTATATCTTCTATAGATTTTAACTGTTCTGTTAACTGTGGATAGTTAATTAAATAGTTAGTTAGTATAATTTAATTTTTACATCTGAATGTTGGATTTTTATACTTTTATTCTTTCAGCTTTGTAATCGTTATTATTATTCTTATTATGAGGCTTCCATTTCTCCTGTTAAATCTTATAGAAAACCACAAATGTGATCTGTGTTACTGTCTTGACATTCAAATTTAATCAATAAAGCACTGTTTTTTTTCTTTTTCCATTTAATTAGTTTATTAGCTCTGTATTTTTTAAATAATGTTTTGTTTGCTTGTTTTGTCAATTACAGTATTTTTATTTATTTACTTTTTTGACATAAAAGTTTGTTTATTTTGTGTATATAATTATGTTTTTACTAATTAATCATGTATATGTTATATTTTTACACTTTATTTGGAACTGTTATTCTTGTTATAAAGAACAAAAAAGACTAAGCAAAGATGAGTCTTTTCCTCTCTCTTTATAACAAGAATAACAATTAAAAACCATGCCCACTTAGTTTCTCAGTAACCACTCTGTTTTAAATAAAGAAGAATACAGTATATAAAGAGTTTTTCTTGCCATCATCACCCTCAGCTTGCTCATCCTGGGCAATCTGATCATTATGATTTATACATATTTTCTTACACATATCATTCTAATTTCCCTTATTTTATTTTGATTCTGTAAAGCTGCCTTGCAACACCACTGTTAAAAGTGCTATATAAATAAAATAAAATTGAATTATACAAGATAAAGCGGTATAAAAGATGAACAAATGAATGAATGAATGAATGAATGAGTCGGCATTCGGTCAGTGAGTGGCAGAGACATGAATGAGCTGTGCACGTGCATGCCAGAGTTCTTCATGACCATTCCAAAACTTTGTTCGCTTGGAAAAAAAATTTCCCCTCTCTTTTTTTCATCGTAATTACGATGATTATAAGTGTTAGTCCATTCCTACAGTATGCTCGGATTCTCTACAGCCTCATGATCTCTCTCTCTCTCTCTCTCTCCATCCATCCATCATCCATGTACAGGTATCTCTTATCTCTCTCTCACACACACAAAAGAACAGGCATGTCATATTCTAAAATACACTGCCAAAAGAAATTTTGTAAATATGTACATAGTTGGTTAGCACTTCCGAGTTTCATTCTGATTGGCAAACCATCCACCCACACAGACACTACATTCCAACCGCCGTTAAACAACCAGGAAGAAAAAGAGCGTGATCAATACACAAATTATCGCGTGACGCCATGTTGCGTCATCTCGTGACTTTTAGCTTCCATTAAAATAGTTGCCAACACAGCAAACTATTGCTATCAAAATAGGAAATCAACAAATAGGAAATCAAGTCATCGACCCGCATACATGCATAAACGGATCGGCTAAATAATCAAATAAATTAACTTATTATGTATTGCCATACTAAGTAGCACAAGTGTCGTTTTTTTTTAATTAACCGATATCCCTTTAAGAACTTCATTACCCATGAGCACGTGTGTACCCTACAGATCATCAGCTGATTCCTCACATGACAGATCTTTTCGTGAGTTCAGCGTTAAAGCGGCTATGGTTAGTTAGCAACGTGAAAACTGTTCGAAATGTTAAGCTTTAACTGGTTTCTACGTACAATCTAGTTAACTGTGAAGTGACAGTCTGCTCGGTATGATCCTGAGAGATTACTCACTGTGACACACAACGATAAGATCTTTATAACTGGTAAGTCTCTTGCTAGCTAACACATAAGGTGGAGACGCTGTATTGTAGGTTACTGAGTCATGTTTCGCTTTTTAAATGTTAAATGTCCAAAAGGATACGATTTCATACAAGCCGTAATGAAGTTAAAATGTGAAATGTAAAATCAACATGAAGATAATTACCAGAATAATGTGTGGCTAAAGTTATTTTATTGTGCACAAGATTTGGATAATACTACATCAGCGTTTTGTGCTTTTTTTTGTTTTGTTTTGTAAAACGTTTCAGTAGCTTTATAGCGTTTGACTGTACAATGTTGTTCACCTTTTCTAGACACAACGCATCTGTACCAGGGAAATTATTGTCAGGGTTATTCACTTGCTATTGATTTGTATTAAAAGAAAGGTCTTGAAAAAGCTTTAAATAAAAATAAAAAAAATTCAGCATTAAAACAAGAAAGCTGTCGGGACTTACAGTCGTGTCCAAAAGTTTTGAGAATGAAACGCACAAATTTTCACAAAGTCAGCTGATTCAGTGTTTTTAGATCTGTTTGTTAGTTAATATGGCATACTGAACTATAATTACATGCATTTCATTAGTATCAAAGGCTTTTTTTTGACAATTACATTAAGTTTATGCAAAGAGTCAATATTTGCAGGGTTGATCCTTCTTTTTCAAGACCTCTGCAATTCACCCTGCCATGCTGTCAATCAACTTCTGGGCCGCATTCTGATTTAAGCTAGAGTTAGGGTTAGGGTGCTTTGTGGGGTTTTGGATTGACCACAAGTTCTCAATGGGATTAAGGTGCGGGGAGTTTCCAGACCAGGGAACCAAAATTTTGATGTTTTGTTCCCCGAGCCACTTAGATATAACTTTTGATTTATGGCAAAGTGCTCCATCATGCTGGAAAATATGCTTGTCACCAAACTGTTCTTGGATGGTTGGGAGAAATAATTGAATATTATCTTATTATTCAAAATACTATATGTTTTTAATTACCTTAAAGTATACCAGGGTCCGTTTCAGCATATCGCAAGGTAACTTTACTTATAAACTTGGTCAAACATCTGGGTTCAAATTTAAACTCCTACTGTGGAGTAAATAAGAAACAAGAAAAAGAAGGATAACTCACTAGCTAATACATACAGTATATAGATAAATGTGAAACACTGCAAGATAGATAACAAGACAACAGCTGCTAACATTGTCCGAACATTTTTCCTTTGACTTTGGATACATTCAAAGTCTGTAATGAACGAATTTCAATTCAGCATGTGACTGCCAGCAAATATTACAATATTATAATAACATTTACAATATTATAATAAATATTATAATAATAGTAGCACGGTTTGTGTCCCATGAAGCTCACATTGACCCCACTATTGGTATCTTCCTTATCATAGCCAATCAATGATCTGTACAGATCTCTCCCCATGGTTCAGCACGCACAGCAAAGCCATCATTGTGTGAAATACAGTTTCATTGCCACTATATGGCATTGTATTTGCAAAAAGTTGTCTTTTACATGCTCAAACGTTTTCATGCCTGCTCTGTAATCACCAAGGTTGCCAGATCATACTGCCAAAAATATGCCTCGGCAACACTGAAAGCCCACCCACTGTGATAACAACAAACAAACAAAAAATAAATACTTTTTCTGAGCTCATTCTGTAACTTTAGTAAACTTTTTATAGCCTGCACAGAACACATTTATTAATAAATATTCCATAATCTACTGTTAAATAAAAGAGAAAGCATGATGATTTGTTGCTTTAAACAATTGGAAGTGATAAAACAACTCATCAACTCATCAAAAGGAGTAATAAAAAAGAACCATTATACCTCATGTTATCAAGCCCCATATCGCACTTTAATTTAACAACGCGTTATGCATTTTTATTTAATTGGATATTTTGAGTGCTATTTCATATTGTTTCTATTTAAGCACTTACTATAAGTGTTTTCATTTTTTTAATTTTTTTTTGTAAGTAATAAATGGAATGCAAAAAAAAAAAAAAAACACATTGCCCTCTCTTTTTTTGTTAGTTTTTTTTCCCCCCACTGATCAGAAAAACAATCTGATCCATGATTAAAAAATAGTGGTATGATCCGACGATTTGATTAAAAAAAAAATTACATACAGATCTGCGATATGTAACTAATAAATGTAGCATTTTTGTACTCAAATGTATTTTTCTAGGCTAACAGCAAGTAATCAAACAAAATGTTTCATTATGATAATAGCTATATTTATCATCTCAAATGTATATAAAAAAAAAATAGTGACACTTAAATTATTGAAAAACTCGTATGCATAAATTTTTGCAATTAAGTAATTGCACAGGTCCATACTGAATTTAATGTCATTATTTGTGCAGCACAAATCCTAACTGGAGTTTTGCGTTCTGTTTCACACCTATTTAAAATAAAACAGTTAAAAAAAAAAAAAAACCTTTATCAGTAAATCAGTTAAGATTGCTGTACTTTCTGTTTACATAGTTATCTCTCAGTGGTCACCTGATCTCTTTCTGTATTTTTCAGGGTGCTGCTGAGTGAGAGGAAATCACACAAAGATGAAGCCAGAAACCAAATCACTGTTAAACATCTTTGTTCTGGGTCTTGGATTTATGTTAATGTTCACTGCCTTCCAGACCTGTGGAAACATTGAGGTATGACAAAAAAAGAAGTGAAATTTTACTTGGCTATGTTCGAGTATTTTATTTAAGTGCCTAAATAGGTTTTCACTGTTTGCCACACTGTTATTTTCCACACTTTTTGAAATGTAATTTTTTGAAAAGGCATAAGAAAATAAAAGTAAATGTTTAGTTCATACTTGTGTTTGATCTTCTTACAGCAAACCGTGATTAAGAGTTTTAATAGCACAGAATTCCATGGAAGCGGTTACACAAGGTATGATTAATAATAATAATAATAATAATATGTTTATATTGTTAAGTAAAATTTTTTTCTATAAGTAAAAAATGTGTGATAGTCTATCGCTCTCGTTTGTATGTTATATAGTTATGAAATGCCCCCTTTTCTTTTCTTAATTTATTTCTAAGGCTTCTCAGGTTTTATTCTCCACTGTTTAAGTCCTTAATTTCACTGGCAAATTCCGTGCAAGAATTAAAATTAAAATTTTTGCACCAAGAGGATTTGGTTATATTGAATTATAAGAGTGTGACACTGTCTTTTTTTTAAATTTTTTTTTTTATAGCTTGTCTATTATTTACGGAGTCTTTTCTGCATCAAATCTAATTGCTCCTTCAGTGGTAGCTGTCATTGGTCCTCAGTTGTCACTGTTTTTCAGTGGACTAGTTTACAGGTAAGTTTACGCCAGCAAACGTTTTTTTCTACTTAAATCAAAAGCATGCTTTCATGCCTGTTAATCTCTGTAGTAATATAAATATGAGGTTAAATAATGAGTCAAAAATTATCCTCACTCCTCTTATGTTAACACTTCTGTTGGCCACACTGTCTTATCTGCGCTTTCCATTCAGGGCTACTGTTTCCCTAGTCACACTGTGCAGGTGTGAACGTGTTACATCAGTTCATCTGTAACTGTAGTGTGAGCAGAAATGCTGATTTGCACGAAGAGCAGCGTTTGCAGTCATTTGTTTTTTTCTGTGTGGTCTGAGGGTGTGCCGAGGAATCTTTAGATATCTGCAAACAAAATTTGGCCTGATATTCTAAGGAAGGTGAAAGTTTTTTTTTTTTTTAAGGAGAATCATTACTGGTGACAAGACATGAATTCATCACTATGAGCCTGACACTTAACAGTCGAGTATGGAATGGAAACATCCTCAATCTCCCACCAAGAAGAAGTTCACAAGTTCCATCAGCTGAAAAATTAAAGCTTGCAGTTTTTTGAGATTCTCGAGAGCCATTATTGGAACATTATCACGAAAAAGATTCAACAATCAACAGTGCTTGGTACGGTGAGGCGCTTATTAAAGAGCTGAAGCCAAAACTTCAGATTAAACACAAAGGACTACTAGCCACAGGCGTTGTGAATCATGCATGACAATGCACATCCGCCCTCCATTGCCTATAGTCCTGATGGACAGTGGTGCATTTATGAATCGCAACTCAGCCTAAAACATTTTTATGATTTTTACGATTCTGAATACGAATCATTGTTCACAGATGGATAAAGCAAAGAAATTTTGTTGATAAATTATTTATTTGTCTTTTCTTAGAAAAGTTAATTAAAATAAGTTCGGAGAGGATAATTATTGACTCATTTTTTAAAATGTTTTCATTCTGGTCTCTTTTTAGTGGATACATTGCTATGTTTATTCATCCATTTACCTGGAGTTTTTATACTGCTTCAGTCTTGGTGGGAATTGCTGCTGCAGGTACAGTGAACGTTAAGCACCTCTACAATTTTTTTTTTTTTTTTTAATCTTTGTTCTATTTAATTGATTTAATTTACTTTTTACAGTGCTGTGGACCGCTCAGGGGAATCTTCTTACCATTAATTCCAGTGACTCCACCATTGGCCGAAATAGTGGAATATTTTGGGCTTTGCTGCAGTTTAGGTGCGTCTCTGTGCTTTTATTAAAGTTTTCTTGCTGTATAGTAATTGCTAGTTACTTATCTTAAACAATAATTAGTTAAATGTTAACTTCATATGTGTTGGTTCTTGCAGCTTGTTCTTCGGCAATCTTTACATTTATGTTGCCTGGCATGGAAAGGTCAACATATTAGGTGAGTTATGGTGTTTTTCCATCGGTATCAGAACATACTATGTGTGCAATGGATGGATGTGTGTAGTTGGAAATAATGCATATAACTTCATGTTACTGCTACTTCCATATATATGACAGATAAAGACCGTCAGACAGTGTTCATTTCGCTCACCATCATCAGTCTGGTTGGAAACTTCCTCTTCTTCCTCATTCAGCGGACTGAAACAGAAGTTTTGCCTTCTGAGGGATCTGAATCACCAGTGCCTGGAGATGCTTGTGAAAGCGACTCAGGGGTGGTGTGAGTATGGAAATCATAAGCCTCTGTGTTTGCCATGAAATGCTTCAGATAGATAATGCCTAATATAGGGCCAATACAAACATATATATCAATATTGTTTTCTGTTTTTATGCAGAGCATCGCAGGGCCTATGTGCTCAGGCTTTGGTGGCATTCAGTAAGTTTTCTGTGCTGCTGTAAAAAGAAAAACTTTAAAACACTAATTTACACTTGGTTTTGAGTTCTACTAATATATGCTGTTTGAACAGAGAAATCCATTCAGCTGTCCATGACCAAAGAAATGTTGCTGCTAAGTATATCCATCGCATACACAGGTAAACCCTGTTCTTATTCCTAGCCACTTATTTAACTATACACTTGCAGTCAAAACTCATGACCATCTTTAAACAATGTGCGATAATGATTGCATATACACTATAATAATACACAAATAATTTAAATTTCAGAAAAACCTTGCCATAAAAAACAATACCAATAGAGTTAGAATACCTAAATAACGTTTTAACAAATGCAAATTGCCGATCCATGAAGACATAAAATTCTCAGTCTCCAAAGATGTTGCATTTATCTGATTTATTATTATTATTTTTTTTCACTGGTAAGAGGTGTTGATCTCATTCCATTGAGTTTGGGAGCTATTGTGCTTATACTGCACACTAGTGCACACGATTAATCGCATAAAGACAAAATCGCAGTATGGACCTGTGTAATTATTTAATTGCAGAAGGATGCAATTTATAATATATGCATAGTCGTGTAGTGTTTGTGAATAATATAATTATTTAAAAAAAAATTATTTGTTATTAACCTGGATAAATGTATTTGAATTCCGATTGGTGCATTTAATAGTTCAATATCTTGATTTAAATTGCAATTGCGATATGCTTCAAAAACGTCAGAATTTCTATTTTATTTTATTATTTATTTGGTTCAAATCAAACCATGCAGCCCTATTAGTGACCTTGGAGCAATAACAGAGACTCCAAATATTTATATTTGCCAGTATTTACTCGCTTGCCTTCACATGCATATGAACTTCAGTAAAATCCGGGTGTGCACCGGTGCATAGTCATGTTGGAACATGGTGTGGGCTTGTTTTTCAGGAGTTGAGCTTAGCCCCTTAGTTCCAGTGAAAGGAACTCTTAACACTCAGAATACTGTACCAAGACATTTTGGACAATTTCATGCTCCCAACTTTGTGTGAATAGTTTGGGGATGGCCCCTTTCTGTTCCAACATGACTGTGCACCAGTGCACAAAGCATGGTCCATAAATACATGAATGAGCGAGTTTGGTGTGGAAGAACTTGACTGGCCTGAGTCCTGACCTCCTTTGGCATGAATTGGAGTGGATCCAGGCCTTCTCATTCAACATCAGTGTCTGACCTCACAAATGCATTCTGGAAGAATGGTCAAACATTTCCATAAACACACTCCCAAACTTGTGGAAAACCTTCCCAGAAGAGTTGAAGCTGTAATAGCTGCAAAGGGTCAACATCATATTAAACCCCTATGCATGTTGAAGGCAAGCGATTGAGTTCTCTTGGCAATATACTGTAGTGTATATTCAAATCATATAGAAATGGTTCTGGAAATATAGAATGTAGTCTACCTGCACAAACCAAAGGATTAAATTTTTTTTTTAACAGGACTGGAATTGACATTTTACAGTGGGGTATATGGGACCTGCTTAGGAGCTATGACGCAGTTTGGTGATAATGCCAAAAGTCTCATTGGCCTCTCAGGAATTTTCATTGGTGTTGGTGAAATTCTTGGTAAGATTGTACAATTTGTAATAAGATTGTATGAGATTAAAGGGTATAGCGATACTTGCAAAGTTTTTAATGGTGATTGTTTTTTTTTTTTCAGGCGGGTCTGTGTTTGGAATGCTGAACCAGTGCAACAAATATGGAAGGAACCATGTAGTGCTCTTGGGATTGTTCACACATTTTTTGGCCTTCTACCTAATATTCCTGAACATAGCCAGTGATGCCCCACTTGCCCCAGAGGAGGGCACACATTTGCAAGGCTTCCTCACTCCCAGGTAATGCAGAATAACAGGAGTTGCAGAATACTATGCAATGAGAATTTAAATACATAGTTTTATTTTTTTCAAACAATACCAGCAACATATCTATAATTAGATATGCCACTCTTGGTAAAGCGTACTAGCTGTTGGTTTATCCACTTGTCCTCACTCTCAATTTTATTTCTGTGTTGATCATGACGTGTTTACCCTGGAATCAGCATGGAGTTGGCATTGTTCTGCAGTTTTCTGCTTGGCCTTGGTGACAGCTGTTTTAACACGCAACTACTCAGCATTGTGGGTTTCGTATTTCGTGAAGACAGCGCTCCAGCATTTGCTGTTTTCAAGTTTGTACAGGTAAAACACACAAGTTCATTATTTGTCATTACAGCCGGTGTGTTTAAAAAAAGTGTTAACAAATGTAGTTTGTTAACTGCAGCGGTGGCAAATCTCAGACATGGGCAGGGCTGGATATAAAAATAAACTTTCCGTGGGTTTCGTTGAAAGGAGAAAGGCGGTGAAGATGCAGGGGGATGTGGTACATTGTTGTCTGGTATGCAGGAAAGGTGTCGGGCAGAGGTATAGCAATAGTTGGAGTGGGTCACATAGCATCTCTTTTGCAGTCTGTGATGCAGAAGAAAAGAGGTTAGTTATCATCACTGTCACTGTGGTGCCCTTTAACATAGAGGGTGTTGAGCTGCAGTGATTATTTTGTACTAGCCATGCTGCATTTCCTCGCCCCAGGCCATGTGTTTAGTTGTTGCCCACAACAGTGGTGCTAAACCGGCAGTCAGTGGCGCCTCCCTTCAGCTCCAAGCCTACTGCTGGTGATGTCTGGACCCAGAGCGAGCAAAAAAAACAGTGAGTTATGTGGTCATTAGTGTCCTTCATTTTAGCCATGCACTATGAGAGAACATGACATGTGACCAGGGTTAAATTTTGAGAATAAAATTGAGAAGGTATGTAAGCTCCTTGTTTGCTTACCTTATTGCCCATTGATTCTTGGCTCATGATTGTGGCAGCGCAATAACGCTCTATAGGGGTGAGCTTCTTCCTTGCTTATAGGGTGCTTACGGGTGCTGTTCTACATGCTGGAAGAGCTCTTCAGCCTTAGACCAATGAACCTGGCCTTTCCTTGTCTTTAGAAGGGAGAGGCTTGAGAGGAAAAACTGGGGACAAATCTCCTGGCTTTATCACTTCACTTCATATTTTTTGTTATCTCAAATTGTTAATCTAAAGCAAATTCATTTCACATACATCAGACATCATTATTTCCACTATTTGCTATCCACTGGGAATGTATTACCCTTCACCATCAGAGTTGTATTTATTTGGACACAGTACAGGTAGTCCCCAACTTACAAACATTTGAGTTCGCCTCGAGGCACAAGATCTCTCGAGTTTGCTGTGATATCTTGCTCCAGGAATTTATTGGTGAATCTTTTGGGTACTGTGGGTTGTGGGACGGGCATCCATGGATCTGACTTGTTTGTCTGGCACATTCCATGGGTGCTCTACTGGCTTAAGATCTGGGTAATTTGGAGGCCAGATCAATAACCTTCAACCCTTTGCCTGCTAAGCTCCATAAGCAGCAGACTGTTATGCACTGAGTGTTCTGGTACCTTTCTATTGTGGTCAGCATTGATGTTTTTCCTGCAATTGGTGCTGCATTGACAATTGTGGGGTAGCGTTTAGGCCCCAATGGCATAAGTAAGCCTTGGGTGTTATCCTGTCACCAGTTTATTGGTATATAATAATAATGATGCTATTCAATTCACCTGTCAGTGAAGTTAGTGTTCTGGGATCGGTGTATAAAGCAATATAATCACAAATATACAGAATTATACAATACATTTTAGCAATATAATAAAGGGTTATGCAGTTATTGTAATAAGGAAACTTGTGTACGTTTTACTGTTAAACCAAAAAAAAAAAAAATGTCTTTATTGGGATGGTAATTGGTGGTCTTTCCTCATGCTCTTTGCAGTCCATCGCTGCAGCTCTGGCATTCTTCTACAGTAACTATCTGCTACTGCAGTGGCAACTGCTCATTATGGTACTGGTGGGCTTTACTGGGACCATCTCATTCTTTGTGGCTGAATGGACTGTGGTCAACAGCAGACGAAACTCCGATTATGACAGCATCTAATCCCGGGAGTCAAAGACAATGTGGCAGCAGGAGACAAGTTTTGTACACTCCTTTTCAGCATTTTTCCTGCATCTTCCTTGATCCTCAGGATCGTTAAAAAATGTGTAGATCTGGACAAGTTTGTACACCTCCCCCTCTAACACACACACACACAACTGTATTGTTTCTTCTTTCTTGCAATTTATAATTTTTGTTTTTTTTTATGTACAAAGCCATTAAATTTCTTGTTTGCTTTTCTGGTAAAGGAATTTTAAAGGTCTAAAGGAATTAGGGTTGGTTGTGTACACATCTCAAACTGTAATGTGATAATTGTTGGAAAATGCATTATTAAATTAATGTAATTTCAGGCATAGTTCCAGCTAATTATTGTGCCAGAGGCAAAGTGCAGTGTAGTAAATCCTTATGGTTGTAAAGGGAGAACATTTCAAATGTGTATGTTTTAATAATAGAACCCAGTCATTAGAAAATACTTATAATTTAGCGACAAGATGACAAAGATATTGCCTCCAGTTAGACTTGGTTTCCTCTAAACTTTTTACTTTAGTTTACTTTAAGTGTGTTTTTTTTTTTCCTCGCCACCCCTTTAATATTTACTAGCCACAGGCCACAGAATAATCATTTAATGTTATCAGAACAAATAAGGTTTTTTGTTATTAAGAGTCTCAGATTTTATTTTTGGAAATTTACAACAGTAATATTGATTCTTCCTTTAAATGATGCCTCGCTAAAATGTTCAATGACAATTGAAGAATCAATGATGTGAGAAAGAATCTGACAATCTGTATGCCTCTGTATATCTCTAGCGGTTCATTTTCTCAAGATTTAATTTATAACACTACATCAGAATAACTGTAATGAATTAATGAAGTTTCTGTTAAATCATGAATTGTAAATTCACAAATATAATTTGTCAAAGCAATACCATAATCTGCGGTACAACTGCACATGTAGCCAGAAGATACAGTAACTATGTACTCAGGACTTTTGCTATAAGACATACAGGAGTGCTGTAATCCTGTAAGTGCATACATTTTTACATACTTTTTTTCCCCCCACTGCACATTTTCAAGCTTCTGAAAATAGAAAGCCCTTTTGTATGCAGTGAAGATTCTGCAGAGAGCAACAGAGCCTTTGAAATGCATGCAGCACATTTTTTACGGTAATCAGAGTTTTATGGTGGTGGTATATGGATAATGTTCCATAAAAACAAACACAAAATCCTGAATCATTCTCTCTCTCACTGGCTGAGTAGTTGTATGTGCATGCATTGCACCTACACATTAAAGGTATGCAATACAGGTGGTTCTTGTTTGTACTATTTAATATAATCCTGATTGCATCCCACGTTTCTTTTTTTTTTTTACCCATTATACTCTTAGGATTATTTGTAAATCTAGTGGTTCTGTTTACTGTTAATTAGATGCAAATATACATGGATGTATTCATTTAGTGCAAATTGGTAAATGTATTCTTAAAAACACACCTAATGCTTTTAAACAGGCATCATGGGTGAAGCTGGACTTTATTAAAGGGCCCTCTAGTATTCTACCCTCCCAAAATTTTCAGTCAATATTTTCTCTACTTCATTTAAACTATGCTCATTATGTAATCTGTATAAAGTGGAGTTAGTGGGTAGGTGGGAGGGGAATTGCCTTAACTTTGCTAATGTTACGACGTAAACCTGTATATAATTATATCCAACATTATGTAAGCTAGTGCCACAGCAAGGCAGGTTAACAAACATAAGTGTTACTGGCCTATTTATTATATACATACAAATATACTCAGCAAAAAAAGAAACGCCCCTTTTTCAGGACAGTTTATTTCAACAATAATGTTGTAAAAATCCAAATAACTTTACAGATCTTCATTGTAAAGGGTTTAAACAATGTTTTCCA
>JAQQZT010000008.1:18478510-18491438 GCA_030068275.1 Clarias platycephalus | reverse complement strand
GGTGGTTCCCAGTTCAGCACCGGCCGAGCACCAGCACCGGCACCTGGCACCAGCACCAGTGTAGTGGAAATGAGGTATCATCATGGGCCCCGAGAATCGTCATCGTTTACCCCCCTTTACAGCGCCCCTGTGTATGGTAGACACTAGGCATGATGTAACAGTATGGAACAGGGACGGACTCATCATACCAAATTACATGTTCCCTAGCAAATTGAAGTGTTTTTTCCCCCCGATTATCCTCACTGATCACAGCTGTTTAGTCCCAACCCTTTAAGTTCTCTTATAATTGTGCATGTGGCAATGCTTTTTAAAAAAAAAAAAAAAAAAAGATTTTGTCATGCACATTCAGGAAGTTTTTCCGATGACATTTCTTCCTCGAAGATGATGGGTTTTGAAAATGGGTCTTGGGATGAAGTTTATGTAACACTGTCAACTAGTCACTCGATGTGGACATCATTTTCCTCACTGAAAATCTGAATCCCTGTTTTTTTTCCTGTCCATATGCAGCGTTGGTTTTGGTTGCTGCTCTAGTGGTAGTTTAGTTTAGATTTAAAAGCTTGTTTTTAACAAAAAACTCTACATTCCATTACGCCACTTTCGAATGTTTCTGAACAATGTGGGTAATCTCTAGTAATAAATAAGTATATATAACATAAAAGAGTACATAAATTAAGCTCTGTCAAACATACTTGTGACACTCGTGAAAACTATTTGGGCGGAAAAAAGAAGGGAAGCAAAAATAATAATAATAATAATAATAATAATAACAGTGATCAATGTGTGTGTGTGTGCGTATGCGTGACTGTAATGTGTGTGTGTGTGTGTGTGTGCGCGTATGCGTGACTGTGTATGTAATATGATGTGGTCACTCACTGTTCCTCACCTTGGCATGAGTGTCTCGCTCTGTCCATCTGCACCTGAGCTGCCAGTGATTCACACCCCCTCTGTTCTGCGGACTTGTCTGACTCATTGCCTGCCCCGGTTCTGGTTGGAGATCTCATCTCATGGAGGCCTCTTGGGGGCTGCTTGAGTCAGTTCCACTTGACCGTGAAGATGGTCTTGGACTTGGCTGATGCAGACTGCTGTTCTCTGAGGATTTGTGACTGCAGTTGCTTGATAGTTCAGGACTGAAATTCCCACAAACAGTTTCGTACTTGAGACTGGAATAATGAAAGTACACTCCATATACATTAACTTAAACATCTCTCCTGTTATACTGAACTTCATAGTCTCATGACGCTCAATATGAGTGGTATCAATCCCTAATATCTGTTATCACCTAAATGAGGATGGGTTTCCTGTTGAGTCTGGTTCCTTTCAAGATTTCCTATTGCCATCTCAGGGAGTTTTTCCTTGTCACCGTCACCCTCAACTTTCTCATCAGGGACAATCTAATTAATTTTATTTAATTGTTTTTTTATTCTGTAAATCTGCTTTGTGACAATGATTATTGTTAAAAGCAAATTATAAATTAAACAGAATGGAATAAATTGATGTTGAAGGGCGGTTTACTTGGCATGGTGCATACAAATCAGTGTGTTTGTGCAGCCTTTTAACAGTAGCCTCACCTTATTATTATTAGAATATTTTAACATTTTAATAATTACAATTAATTAAAATTAATAGTTATTAATACTAAAATTATTATTATTATTATTATTATTATTATTACAAACGGAAGCCACATTCCAGGGTGAGGCTACTGTTAAAAGGCTGCACAAACACACTGATTGTGAACACCACAAACACACCAAGTGAAACCGCCCTTCAACATCAATTTATTCCATTCTGTTTAATTTATAATTTGGCCTTCCTTTGCATGGTTAAGAAAAATAACTGATGGACAACGTTATGAGCATAACCTTATCGGATAATATTTCGTTTTTCTTATTTTTTTAGAAACCAAAGCGCCCTGACCTCCTTTCGGACATGATTTTAGTCCACGATAGTAGTGCAATACACATGTTCAGCACACATTCACTACGTAAGATTTCACCGAAGCGCGATTTCACACACAAAAATACTCATAAAATTAGAGAAGCGCTGGCAGTCAACAACAGCACAGACGACACAAAGGACAACATACTATTATTACAACACACCCCAGACGCGTGAATGAGATTTGTTTGTGAATAAATACACATATTGCCTGTTGAAGATAGGTCAACGAATAGCGGGGGGAACATGCATAAAACAAACTCATATCATTGTATAACATGGATGGGAAGCCGAACATAGCTTCCTTCAAAAAACGATCCGCTTATGTGAAAAAGGAGGGGAAAAGCATTTAATTCTTTCGTCAGCCGGACCGAATTCACCTGCGTCACAAGTGAGTGAGAGAGTGATCAAACGAAATTCTATGTGAAGTCAAGAGGCTTTTGAAACGCAGAAAGCTGTAAAAGGGGATGCAGCTTTGCTATAGTTGCTGGACAAACCTTCTGCAGCAGGTATTAACCTGAGCGCGCAGGTTACCCAATCTAACCACTCAACTAATCATTCAGTATTGGTCTCGCAATCAAAAGTTAACGCTCCTTAGTTCCAATAAGGATATAAACGCGTTTTGGATGCGTCCCCCAGTTGTTTTAACTTCATAAGAACAGGTGAGCTTAACCATGATTGTTTTAAAATTCTATTTAAATAAAAAAAATTAAGATAAAAAAAAAAAAAATGAAAGTATTGCTGTTTTTGTGTGCCACAATTTTTTTTATTGTAAATAAACATCTGAATGTAATTGTACTATATTTACCAAAAACATTTTTGAGTGTAGGTATGTTTTTTTGTTCGCTGATTGAATATATTCATTTAGTTTGTGTAGTAAATGGTACCTACAGTGTGTGTGTGTGTGTGTGTGTGAGTCTGAAACTTGCTGCTACATTTCTGCTACACAGTTTCAACTCATGCAACCAATTTTACTATTTTACACAAATTTTCTATCAGTTGCTATATAAGTAAAATATTTACATTTTTATATTATCCTATCGCTATGGCCATGACCAAAGTCCAGATCTGTTCATCCAGGGCAGTATTATTTGAGTGAGTGGGCTGTAATTGCTTTAAAAAATGTTTTACTTGTTTGATTATGTTTTACTGTGTGTTAAGTCAGAGTGATCTATAAAATTACTTGTAGTGTTAGATTTTCCCTGGTGGTGGAAGAATTTCTCATACAGACTGCTCAGAGAAATTCTATGACCTTCAGTCAGCTGTGTAATTTAGGGCAGTTTTGAGTGGGTAGATAGCTGACTCCATACCTTTCTAAAGTCAAACTTAACAGAAAGATGCTTAAACATTAGACTTATACTTTTACCTGAGATACTTTATGTTACAGTTAGTCTTTGCCTCATGCATAATTAAAACTGTCTGAGGAGTAGATGGAAATCTGAGTGTTTTTTTGTGCAGGTCACCGTTGAATAAGTGCATTGAAAGGTGACAAAGGGACATGCTGTCATTGAGCTGTACAGATTTGTGGGCCAAAGGCTCAGTGGGGCTGGAAGAAGAAGCAGTCAGTCCTGCTACAAAGGCCAACGACCTAAAAAAAAGCAGCAGTTTCAATAACAGCAGTCCTGACAATGTGGATGATAGTTTGTCTAGTCTGCAATGGTTGCAAGAGTTCTCTATCTTTACTGGGAAGCAACGAGAAGTTTCTACCAACCAATATCAGAGCAACATCTTTGAGCAGCAGCTGGATGGAGAAGCCCCTACATCTCCGCTAGAAGGTGACTTTGCCTCTATAGGCATGCCACTGTCCCCTGGTACACCCACAGCAACAGCAGTTCCTGCCCTGCCCAGCTTGGTTTCACATGGACACTGCCCAGATGAGGTTGACTACAAGACAAACCCTCATGTCAAGCCACCATACTCATATGCCACCCTTATATGCATGGCTATGCAGGCAAGCAAGAAAAGCAAAATCACGCTGTCGTGTATCTATAAATGGATCACTGATAATTTCTGTTACTTCCGCCATGCTGACCCCACCTGGCAGGTAAGTTATCCTGGTCACCTAGAGTTGATGATAGCAACCACTTTGTTTCCAATTTTAGTTTCCCACTCCAAAAGCTAAACAGTGCATCCACAAAATTGACAGACCCACAAAATCAACAGGACCAATTTTTTTTGTATATTGTTATAACATACTGCAATGACGAGAAAAATCAATGTGACTGGTTCTTGCATATAGAACGCATATCAGACCCTTTGGTTTTTGGATAAAATGAAAATTTTACTTAGCACTATGTTTTATATAAATCAAGGGCCCATACAAATACAGTGGCAAAGAAGCAAAGCATAGGTGCTCTTGAAAGATTAAAAAGAAAGAAATGCATTCAGTTTAGACAGAACATTTACTAATTTGGAAGTTCAAAAATTAAGAAAAACATTTCTTGGTAAATTATTAATTAACCTTCTAGCTTTCTGAGGAGTAGTTTGATATTTCCTCACTATTTAGCCACTGTAAACCAAAAATTATTATATAATGCTCTAAGATCAGAGGGTCAGTATGTTATTTGTGGTAGGTTTTTTTTTTTTTTTTTCTTAAATAAAAGATGAACAGAGAACTAGTATAGTGCATGTCTTTCCAACAGTATAGAGAATATTTTTGTTGAAGAGAAACATAATTTAGAACAAGACTGAATTTCACAAAATTATTAATAAAAGTTTCTATTATGGTTCTGTCCTCTCTTCAAATTATTTCAGAATTCCATCAGGCACAATCTCTCACTCAATAAATGCTTTATAAAAGTTCCAAGGCAGAAGGGTGAGCCAGGAAAGGGTGGATTCTGGAAGATTGATCCTGAATATGCTGAACGACTCCTAACTGGGGCTTATAGGAAGCGAAGGATGCCTCCAGTACAAATTAATGAAGCTCTTAAAAAACAACTCGGAATGATTTCACAGCCAATGATGACTGTGCCTGCACGTGCCACAGGTGTTCTCCATGTTAGTCCAGAGTCACAGCAGCTCTTAGAAGAATTTGAGGAAATCACTGGACCTGACCAGAACTGGGATCCTTGTCTAGCGGAAAACACTTCATTTGATTGCTGGAGTACAATAAAAGGCCACAAAGGAAAACAGCCATATAGCCACTGGACAGGAGGTACCAAAGCTGGGTGCCGCTCAAGCTCACCATTGCTGGCCCTGGATGAACTAAACGTTTGGGGATCTTTAAAGGGTAATTTTGACTGGGATGCTCTGCTAAATTCAACACCGAATTGGGATTTGTGCCTGAATGATGGTGGTCCTCTGGACCCAATACCACAAGATCAGGACCTCATGGTACATGGCATTCATGTAAGCTCCCTGGAGACCTCTGTTACTACTGCAGAGAGTAGCATGCTAATAGGAACACAAAAGGACAATGATGTAGACTTTGATGAGGAGACATTTTTAGCCGCAGAGTTTTTACAAAGTCCTTGGACAGAGGAAGAAGAGGGAACCCAACCTGATTTTCTTTGTACTTCTACTGTTAACATTAATCAGCTCTTTGATCTCGGAGACTTACTCAGTGACAACCTTGCTAATAATGACTGAATAGTTCAAATAGTTCATGACTAAAGAGTTCATTAGTATCTCTCAAGACATACAGTATAATGTTTACCCAATACCATTGAAATATTTGGGGAAGTAAAGTGGAGTAGTGGAGTCGAGTAAAGTCTGAAATGTTTTATCACAGTTCACTTTTTACTTGAACTTTGTTTTAATTACATATAAGAAGAGTGCTCCAATCAATCGGCGGCAAATCAGAATCGACCGATAATCACTTGTCTCTTAACTGGCTGATCAAATAAATTTATATTATTGTCATGAGTTGATAGCCACATCAACATGCCATCGCCAGTCTGAGAATATTAACAAGTCTTTGCAAAATTTGCAATATGCAGTTTCTTTTCTAAAACAAAACCACGTGGGGGAACACCTGCCAAAAGCTTTCACACAATAAACCTTGTTTGCTGGTTAAAACCAACACAGCATGAATAGCTGCAGCTAAATCTTGTAAGTTGATCCTCATTTAACCATCTACAGTATAGCAGAAGCCCTGAAAAAGCTTGGGCCCTACTCTGCAGGGAGCAAAAAGGCTAAAACTATTACAAAACTAATAATGAAGAGAGAAATAAATACAAATACACCAAATACAAAATGACTGATGTCTGCATTTATTTAAAAATACAGAGTACAGTGTTTAGTGATATTTGAAATTTGATATTCATTGAAGCAGACTTGTTCCATGTGCTACATATTATACCGAGTAAGTATAGCAGGATAGTCACATTTTAGATAAGCATTTCGGCATGTGTGCGAGCCTCTTTCAGTTTCAGTTTCTTTATATTCTACATGAAATAATAAGAAAATGGAATATGTTGTATATGTTGCCTTCCAATAAACAGATTTATATTTATGATACTTATGAATACTACACAATAAATAGAACACTTTAAATGGCAGATCCCAATAACCGCCACACTGTAATCAGCCATACAGCAGATATCGAGCGATTCTGATTTTTGACTTCAAAAACGCTGATAGGAGGAAATCGATTCAGTTATGAATAATGATTTTTTTGTTGTTATGCTGATTCACATATCGACACATTGACTCCAAAACCGATGATTTATTATTATTATAAATCATTATTTAAATGATTTATTACATTTATAATAGAGATGCCACGGCTGACAAGCCAATGACTGGATTTGGCTGAACAGCCATGAGTGATCACATTGTAGATATAACCAATTCTATGTCCAACGCACAAGCTTCTGACTGGAATGGATGCGACAGAAACACATTTTATGGCATTGCATTATCAAAGGTTGCGTATATTTAAAAGCCTCCAATTTGCCTTTTTCTCCAAAGTCTTTAGCGAATTAGTCTCAAACCCATTCATTACACATTCTTACACCAGTCTCAAGTTGCAACTGATCAACACATTCTCAAGACTTTGAAGGCATTTGAGGCAGTAAAACATTGCATTTCTTCATAACACTACAGGTGGTAGACTCTAAACTATTCACACACTGGCATCCCATGTGGTAGGAGTGAATTATTTGCTAAGTTTGTTTAGAAATAATAATTATGGCAGATGACAGAAATACATGCTGCTTAGTAAAAAAGATTTAGATTTTTGTTTAGTTTAGGTTAAATGTTAAACTCTTTTAATTTGTATTGTTTAAATTCTGCCCTTGGTTTCTAAGTGAGAAAACTAATGCTAAAAGGAAGGTTCCATTTAATTACTCAATTCAGTTGTGAAGCTGTGGAATAAAGCTAAGGTATAAAAATTTCAAGTTATGACTCAACTTTATTTTTAAGGTTCAAGGTCCTAAAATTGTAATAAAACCAGAAAAAATTTAGTATTGACTCTTAATATTGAATTGATTGTGATATTTGGAAAATCATGATACAGATTTGCAATATTAATCAAATCGGAACTTGGGTATCGTGATTGGGTGGTGACTGGGTATATATGTATATGTAATTAAGAAAGTGATCTACCAAACTGCCTAGGTTAAAATTTTTCATGACTAAGCTGTAAAACCAGAACTAAACAATAATGGAATTACATAAAGAACCAATGCCTAAATTAATGGCAAAAATAGTCAGTTTATGTGTTTGTTTTTAGACTAGATGTTAATTTGCAGCATCTACAAATGGCAAGAATATGTACACTCCTAAAGGACACTAGTCAAATGTTTGGACACACCTATGTTTCATGGTCATTTATGATTTTTATTTCATTCTACATGGTAGAAAAATGGCTCTTTTTCCGGTACTGTAAATTTTTGTTTTGAGGCTGATAACACTAAATTAACTTCTCCTCTGCAGGCAAGAGGCAAGTTTTGGTCTTGCATCCCTGGAATGGTCTTCATGAGAACCAGTTTCATCATGGTGCTTAATGGGTTTTGCAAATGCACTTGACAACACTGTCCTTGCAAGAACTCTTCCGTAACAGCTGGCCTTTGTGTCTTAAAATAACAACTGACTATTGTTGTTGTTACTTAATTACCTAATGTCATATGTCTTATTTCATGTGTGTTGTTGTTTTTTTTAATCCATTATTGTTCTAGAATATAGAAATTAAATCCAAACTTTTGTCCAGATTTCTGACTGGTGTGTTCAAACTTTTGACTGGTCCTGTCAATCTAATTGCTTATTGCAATTGAGTTACCTGCTTGGAAGCTGTAAAGCAAGTATGCAAATGTATACCAGAATGATAGTACTGGAATTATGAGGCTTCATAAACTGAAACTATTTTCATACAACAGTAAATGTGGACAGAGACTTTTCGAGTCATACTAACAATTAAAAAAATCTACATTAACAATCTTGTGTATAAGAATGATGCCCTGAAATGTAATTAAGAAAAGATAGACTTACTTTATATTGTTTAAATTGAAAGTGAAAATGAAAGACTTCAGCTTGTATCTTTTTTTTTTTATATCTTGATTTTTTTTTTTTATATTGATCTTACTGTATATTTTGAGTGTTATCAAAGTATGCTGGTGTACTCCATGATAGAAAAGATGTCAGAGATGTGGAGGATTAAAAACTAACTACAGTTTCAACTATCATTATTAAAGGCTTGAGTGTGCATCTTAAAAAAAAAAAAAAAACAGAAAGAAACCCCGCATGTGTTACATTGTTGAGAACTGTTTTTCTGTTCCATATCCATATTCCATAAATGCATCTAAATAAATTAGAATATCATCGAAAAGTTTATTTCAGGTATTCAGTTCAAAAAGTGAAACTTGAATATTATATAGATTCATTACACACGGACTGATATTTCTTTTAACTTTGATGATTGTGGCTTTCAGCTAACATAAACCCAAAATTCAGTATCCCAGAAAATTTGAATATTGTGAAAAAGTTCAATATTGGAGACTCATGGTGTCAAGAGCCACCATGCACAGATGTATCCAGGACATTGACTACAACTGTCACATTCCTTGTGTCAAGCCACTCTTGAAGTGTAACGTTTGCAGTCAGGTGGTTTGGGGAGCCAGCAAACTCGCCTCATCTTAAGTAATATTCTAATTTTCTGAGATACAAAATTTTGGATCTTCTTTAGCTGTATGCCATAATCATTCAATTCACTTTAATTCAATTTTATTTGTATAGCTCTTTTAACAATGGTCATTGTCGCAAAGCAGCTTTACACAATCAAAATAAATTATGGAAGCTTGTATGAAATGTGAATGTGTATGAATGAAAATTATTAGATAGTCCCTGATGAGCAAGGGTGATGGTGGCAAGGAAAAACTCCCTGAGATGGCAATAGGAAGAAACTTCATTATAACCTGGCAGAAATCTGGCAGTTCATTTTAACAGTTGATGTCTTTAAGTTAAAATGGAATCCAGTTTGTTACAGATGGAAAGAGAGAGAGGGAGAGAGAATAGAAGAGAAAGAAAAGGAGTTAGACGAAGAGAAAGAGAGATGGCAGTTAGGTATGGTCACTGTTACACAATGTATAATGTGAATATATATTTAATGCAGACTGCAAACAGGGACGCCGGCAGGACTAACTATGACAGCATAACTAAAAGGGAGAGCCAGAAGGAAACTTAGACATGAGGGCTCCCTGAGATGTAAAGCGACCAATCACTTCACCATCTATTTATAAAAATGCTTGGCTAAATAAATAAGTTTTTAACCTAGACTTAAACACTGAGACTGTGTCTGAGTCCTTAACATTAATTGGAAGACAATTCCATAAGTTTGGGGCTTTGTAAAAAAAAAAAAAATGAACTAGTTTTTCTGCATCATTTAGTATATATTACAATATATTTGTAATATTGGCAATATTTCTGAGGTGAAAGAATGCTATCCCGGTAATATTATCTACATGATCTTCATAAGAAAGGCTGGAATCTATAATCACACTGAGGTCTTTCACTGTTGCACTTGATGTAACAAAAAGGCCATTTAAAGTTGCAGTGTGAACGAAAAGCTTGCTTCTAGCTGCTTGTGGTCTTATGACTAGAACTTCTGACTTATCAGGATTAAGCAGAAGGAAGTTAATCCTTGTATCTCTTATGTCCTGCACACATTGCTCAACTTTAGTACGCTGGTTTTTCTCATCTGGTTTTGCTGAGACGTATAACTGTACGTCATCAGCATAACAATGAAAACTAATACCATGCTTACGAATTATGTTCGTAATTATATTAGGAAGCATGTAAAGAGAAAAAGGCAGTGGGCCAAAACTGAACCCTGTGGAACACCAAACTCCACTTGAGAACATGCAGAATAGTCACCATTTAGATCTACAAACTGATAACGATCAGTCAAATAGGATCTAAACCAGGGGAGGGTCGTATCCTTAATTCCTACTACATTTCCTAATCTGTGAAGGAGAATACTATGATCAATGGCGTCAAAAGCTACACTGAGGTCGAGTAACACAAGTATAGTGACGCAACCCTGATAAGAGGCCAATAGGAGGTCATTTACTTCTTTAACAAGGGTTGTCTCTGTGCTGATGGAGCCTAAATCCAGACTGATATAGTTTGTTTCTGCTATTTCTGTGTAGATATGAACATAGCTGCTGCGCTACTACCTTTTCCAGAATCTTAGAGATACAGTAAATGGGAAGTTTGATATCGGCCTATAATTTGACAGCTGACAAGGGTTAAGTTCAGGTTTTTTTATTATTGGTTTAACAACAGCTAATTTAAAGGATTATGGAACATACCGAATGCTGAGTGAAATTTGCTTGAGAAAGTGTGTCGGTATAGGATGTAATTCACAGGTTGACGATTTTGAAGAAGAGATGAATGACATTAGTTCATTCTCTTCAAGGGGAATACTGTATTCTATATCTAGGTTCTGATGTGATGTGGTTAGTTTATCTGTATAACTTAAATTGTCTGGTTTCAAAGTGGGCAAACTGGACAAGAGAGAAGTAGAAACATCTTTTTTCCACCACATGCCCTCACATAAAGGCTTGTCTCCTGGTAACTGTGGCTGCCGTTGTCATGAAGACTGGATGCAAAATGGAAATGGGCCTATAACAGTTGCACAGAAAGAGGAGCCTGGTGTTGACCAAGATTTATCACAATCATTGCAGTTTTTAAATGACACTTGTCTAACTGAAATGATCTGCTAAAACATCAGTTTTCATCAGTGTGCTTGAGTGAATTTATAGGACACAGGTCATGCTTTGGATTTCTCCTCCATTTAGATAAGATTGTTTTCTCATGGTACTGAAAGTAGAATCATTTGCATATCTGCAGTCTTCTGATTTAAGATATAAATATGAAGTTTAAAATGATTAGAAATATAAGCAGTGGGTTACAATTCATCTCACTGTGCCCTTTGAACAGTTTCTTCCTAGTGTTTTTTTTTATTTTTTTATTGTTGCAGACATTGTAGCTTATGTTGACAATAAGAAATAATAGCTAAATATATTTAAGCAAAACTCAATATTTTCACTTTGGAGATACAAATGCATCAGAAAAGTGGATGTAAAACAAGAGCAGTTAGTCATTGTATGCAGAGTTGCTTGTAGTGGGTTTATGGTGTGTGTATTCTCTGAACCAGTGCCTTTTTGAGTAAAACACTAGTATCAGGGTAATCTGACATCCATCACCAACTTAGTGGGCAATACACACAGTGAGCAAGTGCAGAGAGAACAATGCTTAGTGAAACTGTGGGAGGCCTCTTATTCATTACACAAAGCAGTGACACTCTTTTATAGGTGTCTGGGAAGCAGAGGGGGATGAGATGGCAAGAGATTGCCATGACAAGTCTGTTTACCACCTTAGCCAGTAAAGAATGATCATTTCTTGATAAGATGTCATTTTTGATCATTTGGCAATTCTATTATTTTAGCATGTTCTACTGGATATGATAGTACATTTGTTCTGTGATCTAAGAGAGAAATATAATATTGCCTGTGGTATGGGTTCCTAAAAACTGTTTTTAAGATGCACGTGGTGCCACCTGTAATCACCCCATTTTCACGATCAGAAGCATACTATTACATATACTATACATAATTAGTAATAGGTAAACTGCACAAGGACACGTTTAAAAGTGAGAGAATTTATATTCAATGATTATATTTTCCTTTGGTCAAGGATATTTTTAAAATGAAATTATAAATCCGGCGTTGCGTGTACAAAGTCTAGATGTGCAAAGCTTTGTGTGCCATTGAGTAGGTGATTATTGTAAAGGGGAGTGATTCTTTTCTATACCCACTGTAACATCTACTGGTAGCTATATGCACATGGGTTGTTTGTCCTCAAAAGCTGTAAATGCTAGAATGCTTTGGCTATGACATATGGCACATTAAGTTAATACATACAAAAATACACTCAGCTATTGTAATTCTTAACATTCATTAAGTCAATGGGAAACAGAGTTCATGATCAACTGGCAAGATTTAACACATCAAGTTTGGTTTTATATGATGAGGTAGTCCCCAACTCACGAACAAGTCGGGAACTACCTGTATTATGATATAAAAGCAAACTTAATGTGTTAAATCTGAAAGATTTGTTCTTAAGTCCAACAAAGTGAGTCTTATACGCCGTTGATATGAATATACAATGTAAAGAATACCAATCCACTTGACTAAATCTCTGCCCTCTTTCCCCACACATAAACTGTAACTGCGCTTAAGGAAATGAATTTCACAGAGAAATGTGAACAGCAGGCCTGGACTGGCCATCGGGAGGACCGGGCGGATTCCCGGTGACCTTTGACTGGTTTGGCCAGCTGCCAGCTAGCCGTATTTTTGTTGTTGTTGTAATAATTAATATATATATTTTTATATAATAATTCCCATACCGGATCGGTCGCGGCCCGGGTTAAGAATGACCGCCACTGGTGCTGTTGACCTACAGGGTGCCGATCAAAATTGGGCTACTGTTGGTCGAAGAAGGAGAGGAGGAAGGCGTGTTCGAAAGCAGAGAGAGAAGAGGAAAGGCAAGA
>JAQQZT010000008.1:18445872-18459673 GCA_030068275.1 Clarias platycephalus | reverse complement strand
TATATATATATATATATATAAAAACTTGATATACATTGTTGAACAGTGAGATGTGGGTTATCAAACCCTCGTTTGGAACAACCAAATGCCAACCATTTCAGGGCATTACAGGATTTTTGTCAACACCATCAGACATTAAAAGATGTATTTATATTATTTTTACTATTTTATAGTAAAACAAAAAACAGGTTTTGTCTAACAACCAAACGTAACTGGCTCTAAGTTTTTTTGGCTCTTTATTACTCTATTAATAAAATTTTGCTTAATTGTAAGAAATGTAATATTCCATTAGAAATACACAGTGGTGAGACCAGCGATGGTCTACGGCTTAGAGACAGTGGCGCTAAAGAAAAGACAGGAGGCAGACAGGCTTGAGATAGCAGAGATGAAGATATTGAGGTTCCCTTTGGGGGTGACAAGGATGGATAGGATCAAGAATGAGTCCATCAGATGGACAACCCGTGTTAGATGCTTTGGAGATAAAGTCAGAGAGGCCAGATTGAGGTGGTTTGGACATGTTCTGAGGAGAGATTGTGAATATATCGGTAGAAGGATGCTGAGGTTGGAACTGCCAGGCAGGAGGTCTAGAGGAAGACCAAAGAGGAGATTTATGGATGCAGTGAGAGAAGACATGAAGGTCTGTTGGTATGGGAGAAAAGGATGCAGAGGCAAAGAAGAAGACACTATTGTGGGAACAATTTACTAAAAAACTAAATATATAAACACCAAAGATTCCTACCTGATGATGTTGACACACATCTGAAAGTGTTGACATCGATATATAAAACAGGAATTCTGTTTGCTTGAGCAGTGGCCAGCAGTGCATTTGCACAGTTAGTACCATGTGTTTATCAGAATTAATGTCATACTGTGGGCATGTCACAGGCATACTTCACAGACTGTAAAGGTAGGCAGTGTTATCATCAACTTACATCATACTGTGAATATGTCACAGGCATTCCTCACTGAATTTAACAGTAGGCAGTATATAACTCTGCAATGAAAATGGGTACATCAGGCTGAGCTCAGGGCTACTAAAACCCTGGATTAGACTGGAGAGTGTCTACAGTGACAAGTGCATACGACGGGCATAAGTAAGGGCTGGCGAAACATCAGAGCAGCGTGAGGAGCAGCAGCGGGTTGACCACACACTCGCAGGTTATGGTAGCACACAGATCGGCATGTGTGCAGAGCTGCAGGTAAACCTCTAGTAAGTTATAAGAGAAGAGATCTTGGAAAGATATCAAAGGTTTTACAGATACAAAACTATTGAATAATATTGTAAACATTTATGCAGTGTTTAACATTTTGGAATCAATTCAAAACATTTTTAATGTAAAGACATTTAGCATCAAACTCTTTTCAAATCCAGCTTTCATATTTTTAAAACCACTGAATTGTAATTTAGGCAGCATGGTGGTTCAGTGGTTAGCACGGTGGCCTTGCTCGATTTCTGCTTCTCATCTGTGCATGGAGTTGGCATCTTCTCCCTGTGCTTTGGTGGGTATTCTCTGGGTACTCTGGTTTCCTCCCACAGTCCAAAGACATGCAGATTAGACTAATTGGTACAACAAATTGCTTTTTAGTGTGTGAATAAGCGTGTATGTGTGTGTGCACTTTTAAAGCAATGAATCAGGCTTTTAAAAAAGCAATAAATAAATTTCAACAAAAAACTAATATGAAATAATTAACAAAAACTAATATTTAATAAAAGCAAATGTAAAAAGTATTTTAAGTAGTGAAATAAAACCTACTTTGGATGCATTTGTCAACACTGTGACACAAAAAGTTGCCACCGTCAGATTGAAAAATTCCATGTAATGCTAGATAAGATTCTGAAAAGTATATGGGAGCTAGTTTTTTTTTACAAAATTTAATAAATACATATTTACTCACTCACTCACTTATCTTCTATACCGCTTTATCCTGTATTCAGGGTTGCGGGAACCTGGAGCCTATCCCAGAAGGCTTAGGGCACAAGGCAGGGTACACCCCGGACAGGGTGCCAATCTATCGCAGGGAACACACACATACACACACTCACACACTCATTCACAATCTTTGGGCAATTTGAGAACGCCAATTAGCCTAACCTGCATATCTTTGGACTGTGGGAGGAAACCGGAGTACCCGGAGGAACCCACCAAGCACGGGGAGAACATGCAAACTCCATGCACACCCAGATGGGAATCGAGCCTGGCAGATGCATATTTAATGTGATTTATATTAATTCATTTTACAAAATTTAAGACTGACTGTGTTGACATGTTATGGTTCTGACCATTTACATTTAGGCATTTGGCACACTCTTATCCAAAGTACCAGACCAGAAAAGAGTCTTCCTTGATCCCTGAGAGATGGTGGGACCAGGTTAGCAGTTGTGGAGGATCGGAGTGCACGTGCTGGGGTTCGTGGTGTGATTAGAGCTAAGAGGTAAGTGGGTGCTGGGACATTTTTAGCTTTGCAGGCAAGCATCTGGATTTTGAATTAGATGCAGGCAGCTACAGGAAGCGGAGAAGTGGGGTGGTTTGGGAGACCTTGCTGTTAAATGTTAAATGTTAAAAACAAGATGTGCAGCTGCATTTTGGATCAGCTGCAGAGGATGTATGGTGGACAGAAGCAAACCTGCCAGGAGTCAGTTGCAGTAGTCCAGTCTTGAAATACCAAGGGACTGAACAATTACCTGAGTAGCCTGTAAAGAATTAAATGGGTGGATTTTTCTAATGTTGCAAAGAAGAAATAAACAAGAGCGAGTACGTTTAGCAATGTGTGGGAAAAATGACAGATGATTGTCCATAGTTACCCCAAGATTGCGGGCAGTGGCTGAAGGAGTGATATGATTGTTGTTCAGAGAGATCACAAGGTCTTGACCGAGGATGAGTCGCGAGGGATGAACAGCAGTTTGGTTTTACTCAGATTGAGCTTTAGCTGATGAGCTGTCATCCAGGATGAGATGTCTGCCAAACACCTGAGTGTCTGAGGGAGGTACATAACAATGGTATGAAAAGCCAGACGAATAGAGAGGACCAAGTACTGAACCCTGTGGGACACAAACAGAGAGTCTACGTTGGGCAGATGTGCAGCCTCTCCATATCACCTCATAAGACCATCTTCTAGGTAGGAAGCAAACCATTGCTACACTGTTCCACAGATTCCAATACTTGTAATCTATAATAGAATCTTGTGGTTCACTTTGTTATGCAGCTGACAGGTCCAGGAAGATCAAGACAGATGATAATTTAGCTTATCTAGCATCATGTAGCTTCTCAGTAATTGACAGTAGGGCAGTCTCTGTGGACCACAGCAGTATCAAAGTCAAATCTTTAAAATATAAAAAATTATACAGGTGAACAGGTTATAGAAAAAAATGGATGTCATGAAAAGATATTTGGAGTTTTGGTTGACCACTGATTTTTTATTTATTTTATTTTTTTAGAAATGTCTGATGGTGTTGACAGAAACTTAGGACACAAATTCAGCAAATTAAAAATTTGAGTTAAAAACGTTAATCAAATATTTTTAACTGCCATTAATTAATTACATATACTTATTTTACTTAGGATGCAATAAGTTTTTTTTTCTTCATATATTTCATTCTGTTTTTTAGCTATTTGAAAATGTATTTCTTCAGGTCTAGTGGGGACATTTTATCAAATAAAATAAAAATAATTGTATGATTGAACAAATATTTTGTTATGCCGAGTTGATACAGATTATAAAATCGAGTATAATCAAAATATAAATTATTTCAGAATTTTACAGAAAAACACAATATGTGTTGGACATGTATTGCCCCAGTCCTGACTTTTACAAACCCTTTTCCCAGGTAATTCAGAAAGTTTTTTTTTTTTTTTTTGAAGGCCAAGTTCAAGGAAATATCTTGTCACTATGATCATGGAAGTAGAACCATATATTTTTTATGTGACAATGACATTAACATCGTATTAAGTATAAGACTAAAATTATAAAATAAAATAAAATAAAGGCCCTTAACCTTGTCTGCGCTAGGGGTAGTGCATAAGGGTTGACCCTGCACACTGACCCCAGGCTATACTAACAAAGCTTAGACATGTGAGGAATAAAGAATTTTGCTGTGCAGTAATGTATACATGATAAATAATGGCTGAACCTTGAAATAACTATCAGTCACCCCAAATTATTACTGTGTTCGGAAAGAAGTTTCCTGCAAAGTGAATTCAGTCATCTTAATTAAGATTTTAAACCGGAACTACAGTATGAAAGGGAAAAAAGTGAACAATGACTCATCACTTAACCATCAGTCACTGTGCCTTGCAAAAAGATACAGAGCTCAGATAAGATCTGGCATTCATTGCATACACTATTATTATGATCAAGGTGTTACGCGTGGTGCGGTATGGAGAGATGTTTTAATGATAAGAGTCCTGACGCAGGGCTTTAGAGGGGGTCAGTGAAATAGGAGTTGTGAGAGTGCTTATGATACGCACGGGAAGACCTTTCCGTTTGGCGTGGGATTATTAATTAAGAAACTTAAAAGGAAACAAAAGAAAACTGAAAACACAAAATAAACAGAGCTCCATCTACGCGAGAACGGACGGGGCTCTGGAAACTGAAACAAAAACTAATATACTTTCGGGGCCTATGCCCTTACCGAGGATTTATTAGAAAGAGAGGGGTTGTGTTTTTTGGTTAAAATTTATACTTAACCTGAGAGCGCACGCTACACGGATGCGTGACGCTCTCTCCTTTTCTCTCTCTCGCCGGCGTCTTAAGGAGACAGAGGCTGGGTCTTTGCCTTTGGCCCTGATACCTTACCGGTGCTACCTAATGGATCACACAAAGTGGCCGAGGCATCAGGACCCTTATACGACGGCGGCGTTGCCTGGCAACCGCGTGTATAAATGGCCACGCCGTTGCCTGTTCAGAACTCCGCGTGGTAGCAGCCTGCGGATCTGCCCGTTTTAAACAGTTAATACGCGGCTCATCCTTGTCGTCACACAAGGATGACATAATATTACTGTAAAAATTTTTATTATAATAATTTATAATAATTTTATAATAATAAAAATCAGTAATTGTGTGGACCACATCACAATCACCTGCACTGTAACCACTGAACCAAACCTCATCAGTTGCATCAGTGCATTTCGGTACAACTGCTTCACCAAGGTATCCTCTGCACTTCAACTTTCTATTGCACATGTGGAAAGCAAACATCCTATTTGAAGCTGTTGTTTACAGACAGCTATGCTTTTAATACTGAATCCCTGAAGTTACCCCCCCCTGCATCATCACCCCAACAATGTTCTAAGTCCCCATTCACTGACCTTGTTTACACACAATTGTGTTATTAAACATCGGAACATCCAGATCATTCAATCAGTGGATGATACCACAGATGTGGTACTTATAACACAAATAATGATGTGGTGGCATACAGGAATGGCAACCTATATAAACCATTTGAACATGTGTGGAGTATGTGTCCTTTTTCAGGTTCTTAGGTGTCACCATGACATTTTTGAAGAGCAAAAAAAAAAAATTCTATGGAAATTTGAAATTACTGGAACTGGGTTAATAACCCTTCCACACATTACAAAACCTTCCAACTTTTTGGAAGAAATGTGGTCAGAAAAAAAAAACCTAAATATATACATACTGTACATAATTACAATGAATACTGTAGTTTGAACAGAATATAATAAGCCCCATGTTCAGAGCTTAATTAATTTAATTATTATTAATTAATTATTATTCTCTGAAACACAGCATTATTAATAACAAAACATTTATTTTCAAAACTGCTACAAATGGTTATTTTAGAAACATTAAACTTCCATGTGTTTGACACCACATCTGCCTGCCTATTTCTTAAGCAACATTGTGTAACATTGTGACACATCAATCACATAAGTTATTTCTGTCAGTGTAGTACAAATAAAACTGTTAGAGGGGGAAGCTGATGATGCAGTAAACTGAAGTTTTGGTATTGCATATGATGTTTCTTAAAGTTTTGTGTGCACCAAAACCTAACACTGTTTTCCTTGATCCAATTTGGTGCACCTGCTTACTGATTTACTACAAAATCACAATCAAAGGTTGCTATATTTTTGCGATAAAACTCAAACAACATGTTACTATCACTAAATTGTATTCTTAAATCACCACAAACACAACTGCTGGCTGAGCCAAAACTGTAGAAGGTGAAATTATAGCTTTTTAAAATTATACAAAATTCACACTTATATAAACCAAACAGGTTTTACAAAAATATTTCTCATATGTATGTATGTAAATTGATAATCAGATCTAAAATATTAATTAGCAAGTACAACTTCTTTAAATACGGCCAATTAACATCAGCAAATTAGCCTTTATGGGCAATTTCATGCCTTTTAGGGAAAACAAAGGCACTACTACATTTACAACTCTGTGCTTACTCCAATATATGAACAGTATAACAGCAACATTAGATTAAATATGCAATCATTGTTGTTAACAATACTCAAAAAGACTCACCAAATTTCTATGATAATGTCAATATAAAAATATCCTATGGTTTTCTAAAGGCAAAGGAAAGTTCTAGAAAGTTGACAAAGGCAGCAAGACATCACACCACTTACTGACATACACAGGGAACAAACCCAGCTTTCATTTGTCATTAATGCAAATTGACATTTACATTTATTGAATGTGTCTTAATTAATTGTACGTAACTGTCATCCAATTAATGAGTGTAAGTAATTTTTTTGTTTGCATAAATTCGTGTTGCAGTTGGTACCTACAATGAGTAATCAAATCAATTAAATGAAAACTCAAAACACCAAATGAGTGTGTAGACTGAGACTGAACATAGGGATATGCATTTGAATAGGCCACTCAGATGATTTTTTCCTTGGCTGAAAATCTGTTCCACTCCTGCCCTCATCATCACTCTTTAATAAATTGAAGTTCGATGAAAAATATTGCGTGGCTTTTCATAGGAGGTTGTCAAAAAGCTAGAAGGCAAAGTTGTTCGAGTTCTGTCTGGGAATTCGTTTTCTTTCACATGTCTATTCATACTAATTAGGTAGCAATTCAGCTGATTGGAAAATAACAGAATGATATTATTACAACACTCCCCAGACATGTCAGTAAGATGTGCACATATTTCCTGTAACAAATAAGCAAAAAGAGTAGAGAAAAATACGCTTATACTTAAATAATTTATTGCATGGCTGGAGAGGTGAAAGGAGCTTTCCTCAATAAATGAGCCGCTTACGAGAAAAGAAGGATAAGAAGAAAAAAAAACATTTTATTCTCCGAGTCTCTGTCCCGCCCACCTTTTCGTCGGCCAGACCCAATTCACTTGCGTCACAAGCGAACCTGTGTGTGAGGGAGTGATAAAACGAACCACTACTATGGGAACTTAAGGGCCAATAGAAACACGGAAAGCTGTTTACGAGGGGGTGTAGCGTTGCTATAGTTGCGGGACAAACCTTCTGCAGCAGGTATTAAATTGAGACCCCCCGTGAGCGCGCAGGTTTTGCCAGAACGACGTGCATTTATACCCCTTAGTACCGGAGACACAGGAACGAGCGCGCGCATCAGCGCTAACCACTCAACCTTTTAATTTCGGTCTCGCAATCAACAGATAACGTTACTTAACACCAGTTCTAATAAGGATATAAACGCTTTTTGGATGCGTTCACTAGTTGTTTTAACAGAAACAGGTGAGTTTAATCAAGTTTTTTTTTTATTCTATTTATATTAAGAAATTAAGATGGAAAAAACTAGTTTCTAATTATGTAACCAAACTTCCATTACTAGATTTATATTTTATTACTATATATATATATATTCTCCCTTTGGTATGCCCATGTTCAAAAGGCCAATGCTGTTCATCCAGGGCAGTATCATTTGAGTGGGTGGGTTGGCATGTAATTGCTTCAAAAGTTTATACTCGTTTGACTATGTAATTAGGTCAGTGTGGTCTATAAAAGTTACCTGTGTCCGTAGATTTTCCTTTGGATGAATTTCTCATACAATACTGCATATCTGTGACTGGTCAGGGAAATTCTATGACCTTCAGTCAGCTGTGTAATTTAGGGCAGCTTTGAGTGGCTGGATAACCGACTCCATACTCTGTCTTCATGACTCCGCCAAACTTAACAGAAAGATGTTTAAAACATCAGGCTTATACTTTTATCTGATATACATTGTTATGTTCCAGTTAATCTTTGCCTCATGCATAATTAAAACTGTCTGAGGAGTAGATTGGAATGTGAGTGTTTTGTGTGCAGGTCACTGTTGAAGAAGTGCATTAAAAGGTGACAGAGGGACATGCTGTCATTGAGCTGTATAGATTCGTGGGCCAAGGGCTCAGTGGGGCTGGAGGAAGAAGCAGTCAGTCCTGCTACAAGGGCCAACAGCCTAAAAAAAAGCAGCGGTTTCAATAACAGCAGCTGTGACAACCTGGATGACAGCTTGACCAGTCTGCAGTGGTTGCAGGAATTCTCCATCATTCCTGGAAGGCAACAGGAGATTTCTAACAACCAACATCAGAGCAACCTCTTTGAGCAGCAGCTGGATGGAGAAGCCCCTACATCTCCTCTAGCAGGTGACCTTGCCTCCATAGGCATGCCACTGACCCCTGGTAAGCCCACAGCAACATCAGTTCCTGCCCTGCCCAGCTTGGTTTCACATGGACACTGCCCAGATGATGTTGACTACAAGACAAACCCTCATGTCAAGCCACCATACTCATATGCCACCCTCATATGCATGGCTATGCAGGCAAGCAAGAAAAGTAAAATCACACTGTCATGTATCTATAAATGGATTACTGACAACTTCTGCTACTTCCGCCATGCTGACCCCACCTGGCAGGTAAGTTATCCTGGTCACCTAGAATTGATGATAGTGGCCACTTTGTTTCCAATTTTAGTTCCCTACCCAAAAAGCTAAATAGTGCATTTTTATCCACAACCTTGAAAGAACCAAATTTAAATATATTGTTACAGAAAACGTTAGAGAAAAAGCAATAAAAGTACTATTTGCATATAGCACCCCTATCAGAGCCTTTGGTTTTTGGATGAAAACATGTACTGATTCATTTTGGGAATTTTTTGAGAAATAAAGAAAAACACTTCTTGGTAAATGATTAATTAACCCTCTAGCTTTCTGAGGACTAGCCAGAAAGTTCCTTACTATTTAGCCACCGTAACCCAAAACATTAATACATAATGTTTAACTAAGATCAGAGGGTCAGTACTTCATTTAAATTTAAAGTTCTTTGTGTTAGTTTGTGTCAGTCTATGATGGTGTTGATTAAAGATAGAGAATTGACAAAAAAAAAAACTAGTATAGTACAGTATATGTCTTTCGAACAGTGTAAAGAATATTTTGTAGAAGAGAAACATCATTAAGAAAAACCTGAATTTAATTAATGAAAATTCCTGTTTTGGTTTTGTCTTCTCTCCAAATAAATTATTTCAGAATTCCATCAGGCACAATCTCTCACTGAATAAATGCTTCATAAAAGTTCCAAGGCAGAAGGGTGAGCCAGGAAAGGGTGGATTCTGGAAGATTGATCCTGAATATGCTGAGCGACTCCTAACTGGGGCTTACAGGAAGCGAAGGATGCCTCCAGTACAGATTAACCCAGCTCTTAAAAAACAACTCAGAATGATTTCACAGCCAATGATGACTTTGCCTGCACATGCCATGGGTGTTCTCCATGTTAGTCCAGAGTCACAGCAGCTCTTAGAAGAATTCGAGGAAGTCACTGGACCTGACCAGAACTGGGATCCTTGTCTAGCAGAAAATACTTCATTTGATTGCTGGAGTACATTAAAAGGCCACAAAAGAAAACAGCCATATAGCCACCGGGGTGGAGGTGCCAAAGCTGTGTGCCGCTCTAGCTCCCCACTGTTGGCCCTGGAGGAACCAAAAGTTCTGGGATCTTTAAAGGGTAATTTTGACTGGGATGCTCTCCTAAATTCAACACTGAATGGGGATTTGTGCCTGAATGAGGGTGGGCCGTTGAGCCCAATTCCACAAGATCAGGACCTCATGGTACATGGCATTCATGTAAGCTCCCTGGAGACCTATGTTAGTACTGCAGAGAGCATGCTAATAGAAACACAAAAGGACAGTGATGTAGACTTTGACGAGGAGACATTTTTAGCCACAGAGTTTTTACAAAGCCCTTGGACAGAGGAAGAAGAGGGAACCCAACCTGATTTTCTTTCTACTTCAACTGTTAACATTAACCAACTCTTTGATCTCGAGGACTCACTCAGTGACAACATTGCTAATAAAATTGAATCTCTTCTCTAAGGAATTCATCAGTATCTCTCAAGACAGATAATCTATAACCTATACCAGTGAAATATTTTGAAAAGTAGAGCGAAGAGGTCTGTGCTGTTTTATCCAAAGAGTAAATGTTGTTCTATAGAATTTTTTTAATCAATTTGTATTATTTTATTATATTTGGCAAGTGATCTATCTAAGAGCCAGTGATCAAAAACTGCCACAACAGTGGGTTCTTGTAAAATCCAATTTTTTTTACTAGGCTGTGAAACTAAACTAAGCAATAATGGAATTACGGAAAGAACCAGTGCATAAATAAATGTCAAAAGTCCTCGGTTTTTGTGTTTGTTTACAGACTAGATGTTAATTTGAACTAATTGCAATTAAAATCAAGCAATAAATATGGATTTGTAGCATCTACAAATGTAATTGTTTATTGCAATTAAGGTACCTGCTTGGAAGGAGTAAAATAAAATATGCAAATAAACATATACCACAATGATAATACTGGATGAGATTTCATAAACTGAAAGAATTTTTATTTACATACAACAACAGAAAATGTGGATAGAGGGTTCATATTGTGTATTCCGGTCATATACTAACAATAATAAAAAAAATACATTAGCAATCCTATGTGTCAGAATAGCACCCTGGAATGTGGTCAATATAGGATAGATAACTTACTTCATAATGTTTAAAAATGAAAATGCCAGAGTCTTGTAATTATAGTTTTCTTTTTATATCTTAAAAATATTTGAATTAAAATTTTCTTAACATTGATTATTTTGCTGTATATTTTGAGTGCTGTCAAAGTATCCTATGTATTGTTACTAGTTATTGTCATATCTATTTTTTTATAGAGATAGTAGCATATAACAACATATATCATAATATTTTTACATACGAAATTATTAAATTTCTACTGTAAATTACATCACAATGAAGAACAGCAATTTGTTGTTCATAATGTATTTGCTGAGTACTGTTTAATTATTTAAAAATGTGCAACTACAGATGCTTATACTTATAATATTTCATGTGCCAGATATAATAACCGGCAAAGAAATTGTGATGTGTTACTTTGCTTCACAAATATGCATTATGAGTTATAATGAAATTTGAATAATATATTGTTGTTCTCATTGAGGGTATTATAATTAAATACCAACACTGCATGATATGAGCTTGTACTGGTTAAAGAGAGCTCCAGTCAGTCTCATTGAGAAGGTGAATCTTTCTGCTGGCTTAGAGCATGGCGTGTAAGTGTTTTTTGCTCATACAAATTCTCACATTCCCTGTCGTTCCAGGCCTTCATCCCATTAGTCATGCAATGGGAAGAATAATGCGAATGAGCATTCCATTTGCTTATTGGCTATCATAACTACCACTGCCACCACATGATTAGTGAGTGAGGATAATTAGCTTAATGTATTTACTTATGCATTTAATGCAATTTTGGTACTTAATTTTCAAAAATGGTAAAAAGGTAAAATGGTATTGGTCACATTGAAGGTGTCCCAAATGTATTTTTACATTGAATAACTGTGGATTTCACACAACTTTTAGTTAATTGTAGCTGTTACATAGTGCTTTCCCTGCCTATTTGTGAAGGGCAATTTATCTCTGGAATGGCCCATCCATGCTGGAAGAACCTTTCCAGGTGAAATGCATGATTGGTAATTATAATGTTGAGGCTCGGTTAAATGAGAGGCCAGTGTAACCTGATGCAAGCGTTATTGTCCATCACTGCTGAAGTCTGCCTGTAAGGAGAGCTCCCTGCTGAAATGTTACCCATAGCACTTTTTCCAACCAGTCCAGCAATATTTAGACCCAAAGCTACACAGTACCTTTTACACAGTAACTTTTAAATGTCTGCCTTAAAGGGAGAAGCATTCAAACATTATTTGGTGTCTGTGTGTATCTTCTAGAATATCACATCCATGGGCTAGTATCCAGCTATGTTTTCTGGAAAGTTTTTCCACTGTTGCTCCCACAACACCAATACTATTCCTTGACTAATGTTCCAAAAGCTCAGAGCACAAACAATCACTGGTTCAAGAATCATCTGCAAGCTCAACTTAACCTCTTTTACCAGTAAAAGCCTGAAAAGTGGGGAAACTGGACAAGAGAGAGGTAGAAACATCTTTTTTTCCACACATACCCTCACATAAAGGACCGTCTCCTGGTAACTGTGGGTGCCATTGTAATGAAGACTGGATGCAAAATGGGAAAGGGCCCATAACCGTTGCTGCAAAACACAGAAAGAAAAAGAGTCTGGTGTTAACCATGATTTATCACAGTCGTTGCGCAGAGTTTTTAGATGGCACTTGTCTAACTAAAGTGATCTGCTAAACATCAAAGAGTGTGCATGAGTAAATTTATAGGACACAGGTCAATTTTTGGATTTCTCCATTTAGATAAGATCATTTTCTCATGGCATGAAAAAGTAGAATTAATTGTATGTGAAGTCTTTTGATTCTGGTGATAAAATTAGACACTTCTTTGTCAAGTATAGTATTTTAAGAACATGTAGTAAACTATAGAAAATGCTGTGTACTGTAATAGAGGTGAGGAAGCAAATGTGGCATACAGACAGCTAAAATTATTAGAAATAGGAACACCAGTATTACACATTATCTTACTGTGCTGTTTAAATAGATTGTTCATGGTGTAAATTGTTACTTAGCTGAATTGTTACTTATGTTACTAAGCAAAAATGGCCAAATTTATTTAAGTAAAACTCAGTATCATCACTTTAGAGACACAAATGCATCTGAAAAGTGGATGTCAAACAAGAGCAGTTAGTCATTGTATGCAGAGTTGCTGGTGGTGGGTTTATGGTGTGTGTATTCTCTGAACCAGTGCCTTTTTGTGAGTCAGACACTAGTATCAGGGTAATCTGACATCCATCACCAACTTAGTGGGCAATACACACAGTGAGCAAGTGCAGAGAGAACAATGCCTAGTGAAACTGTGGGAGGCCTCTTATTCATTACACAAAGCTGTGACTCTCTTTTGTAGGTGTTTGGGAAGCAGAGGGGGATGAGATGGCAAGAGATTGCCATGACAAAACTGTTTACCACCTTAGCCAGTAAAGAATGATCATGTCTTGAAATGATAAGTTGTCATTTTATGGCAATTCAATTATTTCTAGCATGTTCTTTATGATAGTGAATGTGTTATGTAATATGAAAGTGAAAATATAATACTGCTTGTGGTTTCAGAATGAACAGCGCTACTTGTATCAGGTTCCTAAAATGTGAAAAAAAATTTTTTAAGAAGCATGTGGTGCCACCTGTAAGTACCTAATTTTTTATAATTAGATCACCCTATTACATGTACAGTACCTAATCAATAACACGTAAACTGGGATCAGTTAAAAAAACAAAAAAAAAACAAGGATCAGTTAAAAATTTTTTTTTTATGTTTATATGATTATATATTCCTATGGTCATAAAAAATACAATTATAAAGTCTGTGTGGACAGGTGCAGCAGCTCTAAATGAATCGTTGTTTTGATCGTTTT
>JAQQZT010000008.1:18427266-18438967 GCA_030068275.1 Clarias platycephalus | reverse complement strand
TGGGATAGGCTCCAGGTCCCCCGCGACCCTGTATATAAGGATAAAGCGGTATAGAAAATGACTGACTGACTGACAAAAGAATCAATCTAACTATGACACCTTGCCAAAAGTCCCACAAACAGTAGACACAACAGTATATGAACCTACTTCATACAATGTGTTTTTGTCTTATGGTGAGGCATTGCTTCAAGTGCATTAAAATAAAACCTATGTTACCCTTTAATTGCTCCACTTTTTACTTCTGCGATACCTGCAACCCACAGCACCCAAAGGAACTTCCACTAATGTCCTGGTTCCACACACCATAGCACACCTCCAGAAATCTTGTGGAGTCATGCTTCGTGGGGCCAGCTCTGCCCCAGTGGCACAAGGGGAACCTACACAATACTGGACTTAATGTTTTGTGTTCTATTTAATGAACGAATTTAATCAAACATTTTGGATTCTGCGCCTTCTCCACTTTTCCTCTAAAATTCTGGAACTTTGATTTCCAAATAAAAAGCAAAACTTTGCACCACATGACAACGATCTAGTTCTTTAACTCCTTTCTGACATTGATTTTTTCGGAATGCAATTAGCTCATTTCTTGAAGATGTCTTCTTTTGTCAACTTTTGATGCACTGATTCCAGTCTTATTTCAGCCTTTTACCCTTGTGAATCTATGACAAGGTCTTGAATTGGCTTTGCTTGACAATTTTCTTGAACATGCTGTAATCTCTGTTGCTTGTGCACCTTAATTTTCAAGAGTTGTAAGACATTATCATCAAAGAAAAGATTATAATATTTCACTATAGAGTACATGGAATTAATCTAGAATACGAGAGTTTCACTTTTTAAATTCAATTACGAAAAAATTGTCACGTTTTAAGATTTGCTATGAATCGGGAGACAAGGACAAACACACACGCAAGCGTTATGTGTCTGAATGACTGTGTTTATTATCTGCAAGTCAGACAATATATACGTAAGCTTTTGGCCAGGTGCCCTGTGTTACATACCTCTCATACATTAAAAGAACCATTAACATAACGAGTCATAGAAAGACCTTGAATTGGTAATATTAAATGCCATCAGTGCATATGCTCCACAGGTGGAATGTGATATGGAGGAAAAAGAAGAATTCTTGATTGAGATAGACAAAGTGGTAGTGAGTGTCCCCAAAAAAGAATTGATTGGAGCTGACCTTAATGTAGGAGAAGGGAAGAGGGTGATGAGGACATGTTGGGTAGGTATGGGGTCCAGTAGAGGAATGTGGAAGGACAGATTATTTGTGTGTAGCAGATGCAATCTGAGGGAAATTAAAGACCATTGGGTGGTTGCAGGGGATAGTGTAGCTAGACAACATTGAATGGTGGTCTTCAGGAAAATTAGTGTGAGGACTGAATCAAGGATTTGATGGTGGAAGTTGAAGGATGATCTGTGTGTGAAATTGAGTCAGGTACTGGGGAGTGGTGAAGAGATGCAGGACAACTAGTCAGCTATTGCAGAAGTGGTAAGGGAGATAGCTAGGCAGGTATGTGACATGACATCAGGACAGAGAAAAGAAGATAAGGAAACTTGGTGATGGAATGAAAAAGTACAGTAAAGTATCAGGAGACAGAGACAAAAAATAATTGGGATAGTAAGAGAGATGATTAGAGTAGGCAGGAGGATAAGGAGAAGTGATGCAAAGGGAAGAGGAAAGTGGCAAAGGCTAAGGAATAGGCATATGGTGTGTTGTACTGTATGAGAAGCTAAAAGTAAACTCAACGGAAGGAGTAAAGCATTTACATTGTCTGGCTAGACAGAGAGACCAGGTGGGGAAGGATGTACTAGGGTGATACAAGATGCAGATGGAAATATACTGACAAGTGAAGAGAATATTTTGAGAAGGTGGAGTATTTTGTGGAGCTGATGAATGAAGGAAATGAAAGCTATGAAGAGGATGAAGAGTGGAAAGGCAGTTGGTCTTGATGACATTCCAGTGGAGGTATGGAAGTGTTTAGGAGAGATGGCAGTGGAGTGGCTTACTAGATTATTTAACACGATCTTAGAAAGTAAGAGGATGCTAGATGAGTGGAGAAGAAGTGTTTTATTCCCAATTTGTAAGTACAAAGGTTATGTGCAGAGCTACAACAACTACAGTGGCATAAAGCTGATGATCCAAAGCATGAAGTTATGGGAAAGAGTAGTGGAAGCTAGGTTGAGAGGAGAGGTGACAATCTGAGCAACAGTATGGCATCATGCTAAAAAAGAACACCACATATGCCATGTTTGCTTTGAGAATGGACATGATTCGAAAATTAGTATATTAGAGAGACAGTGCAACTAGGACAGTTTGGAAACAAACTTAGGGAGCACCAGATCAAGATAGTTTCGACATGTCCCAAGGAGGGATGAAGAGTATGAATGTTAGAGATGGAGATGCCATGCAGAAGGAAAGAGGAAGTCCCAAGAGGAGGTTTATGGATATGGTGAGGGAGGACATCCATGAGGTCGGAATGACTAGGGAAGATGTGGTAGATGTGGTAATCTCTGACAACGATGAGACGGCATACCTGAAGGAGATTAGAAATTTGGAGAACTGGTACCGGAGGAACAACCTCCTCCTTAACGTCAGCAAGACAAGCTGATAGTGGTCTTCATTACAAAGTAGGAGAGAAACTACAGTCCCAGACCCTGTGATCAACGAGAGCCCAGTGAAGACAGTGAACAGCTTCAGATACCTCAGTTTTCACATCAGGCAGGGCCACGTGAGCTCCCTGACCTCACTCAACTTACAGCAAGTGATGTTGGACCAAGGCCAGAATGATTGCGATGGACCTCAGCCACTCCAACAATGGACTGTTCTCTCTGTTGCGGGCAGAAAAGCGATAACGCTTCCTAAAGGCCAATACAGAGAGACTGAGGAGAAGCTTCTTCCCGCAGGCTTTACGGACTATCAATCATAACACACATAGGATTTAACCCTCTGATCTGCTTTCTCACATAATAACAATCTCACTACTCATCCCAATGCACATTATACATTACATATTAACACACATTTGCACATTTTGCAAACCCTGGAACTTTGACTTTGCAAATTATTCTGCACATTGTCTTGCAGTCATGGACCAATTCTATTTTAATTCTATTTTATTTTATAATTTGTACATACTGTAAATGTTTACAGCCAAAGGGTTTTCTATATTTTAACATTTGTCTTTAATTTCATACTTTATATTCTTTATTTGAAAATATTTCTTTGAATTTCACATACTGTGTATGACTGTGTATGTGACAAATAAAATTTTAATTGGAGACAGAGTTACATGGAGACAAATTGTCAGCTGTGGCGACCTCTAATGGGAGCAGTAAAAGAAGATGATCAACATTCTAAGTAATTGTTGACAAAATAGTTGTTTTGTACTAGACCTAGATCATATACCTTAGAATATAAAGACGTCTCACTAAAATTGTCCAGAAAATTTAAACTTATAGCGCAGTTTGTTCGTTTACACTATGTTTACACGCGAGACTTGCCCTGACCAATATGGCGGACGCGTTGACGTGCGGCTAATGCTGCAGGTTCCGGATGGAGGAAATTTGTCCGAGGAAGGTTCCTTAATCTTCATTTCCTGAACAAGGAGCCGGGAGATAGGATTACTACTTATGTAGTAGACTCCTTTGGGAGACGCAGATTTGGGGATACATTAGGACGCAGGGATTGAGACAGTTTGTGAACGTTGCTGTTAACGATATGGAACCGGAACCGGAACTGGGACACTAGTAGGTCTCGGCTTGAGAGAGGTTATTTGTTGAGATGGCTGCGAAAGATGTTCAACCGCAACACATTCAGATAGATTTTAGCAATGAATTACTGAGGTAAGCGGTATAGACGTAATATAACTTTAACGGTTTATATTTAATGTTCAAATTTGAATCATGTCCAATGCGATGAATGCGTATTTCAACTATGTATAATCACGTGACCTCTGTAACTTAGCAGCTCATTTTACTGCATGTATTTCTTACTTTCTTTCTTCCAAGTGCATGAAACTATGCTATTAGCTTTTGCGTAAAATCTCCAGTCTGATTTATGTCGGGGTAATGAAGCCCATCAACTTTCAGTAATTAAACCTGAACTTTAAAATGATAATCCAAGTCATAAGTAGTACACAAGATTAATATTAAATCTCTTCAGCAGACACAGTGCAAGAGTGGAAAGAAATAAAATCCCTATTTAATACCCTAACCTTTTATCTAGTCCAATTTGTGTTTACACATGTAGTCAAAATGTGTATGCAGTGTTTCTGGCACATGGTAATGGTTTTTAAATGTCATGGGGTGACAATTACAGTTGGGGCCGTAAGTATTTGGACAACATCCCTCTTTCTTTTTCCCTCCCTCCCCAATGTAGTCTGCACCACCAAAACGTATATTTAAAATGACAAGATAGTCAAGATAAGATTAAAGTGTAGTCAACTATAATTCATGGGGTTATAACAAAATACTGCATTACTTTAAAGAAGTTACAGCTTTTTATTGACCTCATCCTTCTGTTTTCTCAGACTCAATGGTACTAACTAAACAAATTATTATTAAAAAAAAATATTCTAAGGATTAAAGTATATTCAAGCGCTCAATCACTCACTCATCGTCTATACCGCTTGATCTTGTGTACAGGGTCGCGGGGGGGCCCTGGAGCCCATCCCAGAAGGCTTAGGGCATGAGGTGGGGAACAATCTGGACAGGGCACAAATCCATCACAGGGCACACAGGCATACACACACACGCTCTTTCACACACTATGGGCAATTTGGTAACACCAATTAATCTAAACTGTCTTTGAACTGTGGAAGGAAACTCACCAAACACGAAGAGAGACGCAAACTCCATGCACACAGACATGAGGCGGGAAGCGAACCCCGACTCTGGATGTGCAAGGCGACAGTGCTAACCACTAAGCCACCATGTGATCATATTGGGATATTATAAGAGATTGTAAGGATTAATTAAGGTCCTGAAGTCTGGATTCTATAGACATTATTATTTGTCTTTCCCTCGCTTGAGACACATTCAGGCTCTTTCAGTTTCTTCTTGTTTGTGGTAAAAAAGCATGCTTAATTGGGTCCGTTGTCATGGGACTTCACAGTAGAAAAGGACAGTCAGTTTGACTGAATCTGAGCAGATTGTATAGCTCCATTCACTTCACAATTCATTCTGTCATGTCTATCAGCAGTCACATCACAAATTAATACCAGTGACCCAATCCTGTTGGCAGCCATGCATGCTCATGCCATAACACTGCCTCCACCATGTTTGACAGATAATGTTATATGCTTTGAATCATGAGTTTTTCCTTTCCCTCTCCATACTCTTCTCTTCCCATCATTCTGGTAAAAGTTATTCTTGGTTTCATCTGGCCAACAATGTTGTTCCAGTGCAGGGAAGACTTGTTTAGTGGTTTGTGGGGGTTGAATCCTCTATATGCACATTGATAAAGATGTTTGTTTATTGTGAACTTGACAATGATATGGCAGTTCCCTTTAGAATATTTTCGAATTTCTAGATATTTTTTCCATCAATGAAAGAATCTTGTGATCATCACTTTCATTGTCCATCATGGTCTTTCAAGCATGTTGTTTATTGCTGAGGCCATCAATGCATTCCTCCTTTTTGATTGTAGCAAACTGTTGATTTGATCACTCCTAATGTTTCTTTTATCTCTCTGGTTGATTTGAAATTAAGCAGGCTTCACTGCGTCACTGTCCGAAAACTGACCTGATTCCATAAACCAGGGTGGCCAGGTCAAAAATCAGGCCCAGAAATTTTGGGTCTGGATTTTTTTGTTTTCTCAGTCCTTATGTGTGAAACAGGTTCACTGTGGTATACACAGGTTTTAGATTTGCTGTATCTGCAATATGTGTGAGTGTGAGTTCTCCCAAAGCCTTTTCCCTCTTCCAAACTTTTTTAATTTTCCCCCAGTAAAATGCTTCTGTACATCTTATATATTGTACACTGTCTACAGATGCCCTTTTTTGCCATATCCTATGTTTGCAAAAGTGATTGTATTTAATTCTGAATATTTGCTTTGAAAAAAAGACCTTGGCAACCACAGCTATTATTTTAAAACTAACCTAGGAAAAAGCCACCCATGGATGTGCTTTTCTGCCCTGAACTTGTTCCAAAATTAGCCCAACTTGGGATAAAAACCTCAATCGTTGTAGCCCTGATTTATTATAACTTTGTGGGTGGGTGTGGGTTTGTGAAAGAGAGCAAGGCGCACAAAAATAATTTTATTTTCCATCCTCTGCCCCTTTCATTTTCCATGTCCTGTCAGATCTGACCAGAACTAACTAATAAAAATTCAGTAAAACTACTTATTAATCTTTTGTGTTCAACTGAATATTATGGACAAAGTCATTAAGCTTTATGGCCTCAGGTAAGAGATACCATAGCTCTGATTAGAGCTATGCGATTCCAGTTTGTATAATGTTTTTTTTTTGCCACCCTTTTTCTTTGTCACCCTTAAATGATTCAGGTAAAATTTTAAATTACAAATTTTAATATTACACAAAGTATACTAAGTAACTTAAAATATAAAATTTTAAATTATTTTATTTATTTTATTTACTAAGTGGAAAAAGCTCTCCAAACCTACCTGACTATGTGAAAAAAATAATTGCATTGTTAAATCATGAATAAACCGTGATTTTTGGAAAGCTGCCATGAATTTCACTTGCCACACCTATGCCTGATTACTGCCTGTTGAATCAAGAACTCACTTAAATAGAACATGTTTGACAACGTGAAGCATGCTAAAAGATCTAAATAAGCAAGACTATCTAAAGAAATTCAAGAACAGATGAAGAACAAAGTAATTGACATGTATTAATTGACGGGCTTTGAGCCTGCAGCAAACCACTGTGAGTGCTGTTATCCACAAATGGAGAAAATCTGGAACAGTGGCTAACCTTCCCAGGAGTGGCTGGCCAACCAAAATTACTCAAAGAATGTCTGACCATTTGTTTGTGACCTCAAGCTCAAGCGCTCTAGGGTTATAAAGCAGGACAATGATGCAAAACACACCAGCAAGTCCACCTCTGAATGGTTAAAAAAAAAAAAACAATTAAGGTTTTGGAGTGGCTTAGTCGGCAGGTTAGCACTGTCGCCTTGCACATCCAGGGTCCGGGTTTGATTCCCGGCCAGGCTCGATTCCTGTCTCGTCATGTGTGCATGGAGTTTGCATGTTCTTCCCGTGCTTGGTGGAATTCCTTTCCTCCCACAGTCCAAAGACATGTAGGTTAGGTTAATTGGCGTTCCCAAAGTGCCCGTAGTGTGTGTGTGTGTGTGTGTGTGTGTGTGTGTGTGTGTGTGTGCGCGCCCTGCGATGGATTGGCATCCTGTCCGGGGTGTACCCTGCCTCGCGCCCTAAGCCTCCTGGGATAGGCTCCAGGTCCCTGTGACCCTGAATGCAGGATAAAGCGGTATAGAAGATGAGTGAGTAGCCTAGTCAAAGTCTGGGCTTATGCTTGAAAACCCTCCAATGTGGCTGAATTAAAACAACATCACAGTGATGTGAAAGACTCAATGCCAGTTAATGCAAATGCTTGATTGCAGGTGTTGTTGCCAAGGGTGGCACAACCAGTTATTAAGTTTAGGGGCCAATTACTTTTTCACAGAGGGACAAGCAAGTTTGGACAGCTTTTTTCCCTTAATAAATGAAGTCATTATTTTAAAAACTGCATTTTGTATTTACTCGTGTGTTATCCTTGTGTAATATTAAAATTAGTTTGATGACAAGAATCATTTAAGGGTGACCAATATTCAGAACTTTAAAAAAAAAATCAGAAACTACGGTATGCTACAGTATCTATCTATCTATCTATCTATCTATCCATCCATCCATCCATCCATCCATCCATCCATCCATCCATCCATAACTAATTTCTGTTCCATTCTTTTCCTTACAGTTCATCAGAACTATTTCAAAGACGGAGCCAAAGTAGAGATAAGATTCCTGTGAAGGGACAAAAAGAGTTTTTACCAAACAATTCTGTGCAGCAAAAGGCAAGTTTGCAGAAGACCCTTGATGAGCACTGGATGCTTGTGACAGAGGAACGAGTGGACAGAGTGTAAGCATTTTTTCCCCTCCATTTTAATCAATTTCTCAATATTTACTAATATTTGATATTGATAGTATTATTTATTGTCATATTTTAAAGAAATAATCAACCATAGTGCAAATATACTTTAATTTTTAAATTATGAATTTAATGGTGCTTTATAGGATGTTCAAATTTTTAGATATATTTATATTGAGACCACCTAATATTGTAATTTCACACAGATTGCTACTGTTTAACTACTTATGTTTGATGGCGGCTGGTTGTACCAGAATTAATTTAGGGGTATTAAAACAACAATTCAGTTTACTCAGGTTTTATTCAATATGTAGAACTATTAGAATAATTCCAGAGTTTTAATTAGTTTAGCTGCATTACTGGTAATTTGTGTTGTTATTAAACAGATGAAGAGCCAATAATAAATAATTTCATCTCCTTTATTCTTGGTTAATTTGTTTTTCCCCCTTATCTGTAGTGGGAACCTTGTGAATGCAGAATGGATCCCTGAGGAAAAGTTAGTGAAGTTGCTATCTCCAGCAGTGAGTGCTACCGTACAATAATTACTTTTGCTAACTGTTATTTCATGCTGTTGTTCTGTTATTTATGACAACATCTTGTCACTCTATTTTTGCTAGAAATTTTTTAATTTAATTTAATTTTTTAATAACAAAAAAAAAAATGATTAGGAGAAAACTGCTAAGACCATTTTTTCCTGCAAGACAATGACAGCATTTATGAACTAAAAACTCTGTTGCAGGGAAAATTTTGGCAGACAATGGGATTTTCTAACCAAGGAAAGCAGTGCTTATTTCCAGAGGAGGCTCTTTACCTCATGGAATGTGTAAGCATTATGTTGTTAATAAAGACTAAAAGCCAAATGAAGCTAGTTGGATCTTCAGATTAAATGCTGATTATAACTGACCTGATCTTGCTTCATTTGGAATTTAACAGGGCAGTGTACAAGTGTTCTACCAGGATCTTCCTCTCTCCATCCAGGAGGGTTATGAACATTTCCTTTCTGATGAAACTGTGACTTTCCATCAGTACCAGGTTGGTAGGAATTCATATTTGGTGTTTCAAATAGTCATAATCTGGACACTGGCATCAGTAGACTACACATAGTGTTTCTTTTTCTTTAGAATTTACCTTAAAATCAGTAGTATGCAGAAACTTAATAACTATGGACAAAGATACATATTATGGATACATAAAGAATATGTGCCACTTAACGACATAGCCCTCTAAAATCATTTACTTTGTTTATGTTACTCATATGGAGTCATATGGAGGAAATAAATATAGGACCAAGAAATATCGCAGTGATCAATTTTCAATCAAGTCTCTGCTTTTTAAAATGGCATTTTATTTTGACATATAGTACTGTATTTCTTTCTTTTATCATTATGCTTAGTGTCTCTAACATTTTTACTATAGACATTGTAATTAAATTATTATCCTTTAATTGTTGCAAATGTGCTTTACAAAAAAAAAACATGTACTTCAAAGATAACTCAGCCCAGTTGTGTACACCAAAAATAAGAATAACATTGCATATCTGGGGGGGGGGGGGGATACATTGGCTGTTTAAATACTGATGCATTTTTTCATGAAGAATTGTTCTTTTCCTCTCAATAGGTGTTTGGTCATTTAAAGAGACTTGGATATGTGGTAAACCGATTTGATACTAGGTAAATATACATATGTCTCTATATTAATGTTTCTGAATGGAAAATTTATGTATGTACAGTATCAGTCAACTGTTTTGACACAATTTGGATTTATTTTTTAGACCAATACTGAATTTTTAAAACTGGCATTAGGTAATTAAGTAAGAGCAACAACAGTTAGTTGTTATTTTGAGACATGAAGGTCAGCTGTTGTGGTATAGTTCTTGCAAGAATTATTCCAGAACATTTCATGCAAGATCACTATTGTCAAGTGCATTTGCAAAACCCATTAAGCACAATGATGGAACTGGCTCTTATGAAGAACCTCCCAGGACAGCAAGACCAAAACTTACCTCTGCTGCAGAGGAAAAGCTCATTTGGAGTTACCAGCCTCAAAAATCAACAATTTACAGCACCTCAGATTAGAGCTTTTTTGCAAAGATTATTGCTTTACAGAGCATAAGTAGCAGACACATCTCAATATCTACTTTTTAAATGTGACTATTGCAGATTTTGGATGCCTTCAGCATTGCTTTACAATATAGAAAGAAATAAAAATAAGGATAGACCATGGAATTAAAACGTGTGTCCAATTTTTTTTTACTGGTGTATGTATTTATGTCGGTATGTTCGTTTCCTAAAAGTGTCTTTTATTTGTAACAGGTTTCCATCTTTATATAAATAATATCTGAATATTCTTCTATCTATAAACAGATCAAGCAAGCAACTGAAGAGGAAACTATGCCAGAGTCCCAGTTTTAGGTAGTCACATTTTTGCTGAAGTTTGCTTAGTGATGTACTTGTTGTGCATAATGCTATCCACAGATCTGGTTTGGCTAACATTTAAAATGATTTAAGGAGATTATGATTACAGTTTTGTCAGCTTAAAAAACGTAAACATCTCTTCACCTATTATGTTCCTGTTCTTGTTTAGACTGCATAATAAGAAAAGTCCAGAAGAACATCAAGGTGAAATTAAGACTAATATCCCATACAGTAAATTTGATGCTCCAAGCCAACTGGAAACACAGCAAGCCATACAGGATGGGACATCAAGGTCTGATCCAGAAGCAGACAGTGCTCCAGGGAGGAACTGGTGGACAAATACATCAAGCCTATTCCAGGCTGATTCATTCCATCCTTCAGGACAGCACCGGGACTTCAGCTGCATCGTTTTTCCAGACCTTGGCACATACAGGGGTAAAAGGGCTTGCCTGCCCCCCCCAGATCCCAGCTTGCTCCCTGGTGCTCTGCAAGTAGCTGAGTGTAACATGGCTAAATGGCACAGAAATGTCAATCTGAAGAAAGAAAAGCGTCAATGGGAGCAAAACCGACATAGATGCAACATTAATGATGACCAAGGGGTGCGGCAGTGCAGGAACTGGATTGAGTATTTAAAGCTGGTAGAGAAAAGAAGAAGCCAGCAGCACACTGAAAGGCCCACACATATTGGGGAACAGGAGGTTATGCCTCTTGCTCAGCCTGGAAAATGTTGTTCACATCGTAAGTGTTTGAGTTGTAATATTAAGGCAACATTCTCACGTACACACACACACACACACACACACACACACACACACACACAAACACTTACATATATATATATATATATATATATATATATATACTTTTTACAGAACACATTAAGTGTTAGAAGCTGTTTAATATTTGCTTAAAGATAAAGAAACCTGTTTGTCATATTCACAGCTTGAAAGATAACTGCTCACCAAAAAAGGGGGTTCACTTTCTGATGGCTGTTGCTAATTTTATTTATTGTGGTGCACACTCGCAGCCTCACTTAATGGCAGCAGCTGTTAGCTGTTTAATAATATCTGTCTGGAGCCCCTTTAATATTTCTGCATAGGTTTGTGTATATACAGTGGCTTGCAAAAGTATTCGGCCCCCTTGAACTTTTCCACATTTTGTCACATTACAGCCACAAAC
>JAQQZT010000008.1:18274132-18286987 GCA_030068275.1 Clarias platycephalus | reverse complement strand
CCACATCATTGCATTCAGTTTTTATTCACAATTTGTTAAGTGTCCCAACTTTTTTGGAATCCGGTTTGTATATAATTTCCATTATTTCCACACTTATCAAAACATTCAGTGAGCCCTCATGCCCAGCTGATCATGGCAGTGTCATTGCAATAAATGACCACAAATTTACCCTTTAAATGTCACCTATCTTCACAGAATAAAATGATCTCCCTTCATTTCATAAGCACCGTGATAAAAACTAAGCTTTTAAGTAATCTTCTAACCTAAGTTGGTTCACATAATCTTTAAATAAAGATTTTGCTAAATATGCAAAAAAGAGAGAAAAACAAAAGCCAAGGGTACATTTTCTGTTTAGCAAATGGCTTATTCTATATATCATGTTAGAAAATGAAGTTAGATATTAACACAAAAGGAAGAATGCAGGTTAACTGATACCTTTGTAAGTTCTTGCAGAATGAGAGGACTGCCCACCATGGACTCCACCACAGGCTGGCATTCCAGGACCCTCTTTCTCTCATCGGCCACGTCTCTGTCCTCAGGTTGAAGAGCTTCATCTTTGACCAGCTTGCCCTTGGACATAAAAATTAATTTATGTGAATCCACATTCCATGTATAAATTCAGCCTTAGAACACCTTATGTTTGACATGCATTTAAGCATATCAAAGATTAGTAAATTTTTCTGTCTAAATACATGTCTAAGCCTCTGTACAGCAAAATAATACATGGCCAACTATAAAACATGCTGCCTTCTTTCCTCTGCTCCCACACCTTTTTGCATCTCCTGCAGATGTTGAAGACTGTGCTGATGCATTGGAGCTCGATGACAAAAAGAAGGGCAAGGAAAACCACACCTTGGAGGGACATGGCCACCAGGTAGCACCCTACTCCGGGTTCATTCATGGAGAAGTAGTTTAGTTGGTAGGTGATATCTGAAGAAAACCACAAAAATTAAAGCTACAACTTGTAAAGATGTAAAGTGTAAAGCAACAATGTAAATAATATGAATAATTACTCTTTTCCCTTAACATCTGGGATAAAAATGCTTAATCATATATTTAAAAAATTATACATCAATAAAATTCTAATGTCACTTAGAACACCAAACATCAAAATAAATAAAAACTGTGATCCCTGTGACTTCGACTATGGCATGGTTGTTACCAGTTGATTAACATTACTGTTCTCTAGTCTTAAATTGCTTATTTTTGGTGAGTCCACTAATGTTAGTCTCAAATCTCTTGTTCTTAACTGACAAGAGGGAAACCTGATGTGGTTCTCTGCTGTTCCAGCCAAGACCTCAAGAAAAAAAGTCTGAAATGCTTTTATGCTCAGCATGGTTGCAAATAGTGCATACTGTATCTGAATTCCTGTCAGCTGAACTAATTTTAAAATAAACTTATATTCCAACATCACATGATAAGACATACCATAGTTCTGATTAAAATGAAAGTGAATTCTAAAGATGAACATATGATATTAATAGAATATAAGAATGATTAAATATACAGGTAGCTTAGGATATAGCTTAGGCATACAGTATCTGATTGTCCCCCTTTATTTCTAATACATCAAACGCCTTTTGCCATAATGTACAAACACAGAAAATAAAAACAGTAACACTTCCTGCTGAGTCATTAGCACTAAACAATACAAAAATAAAACTTACTGTAAATTCTGCAGATTTCCTTAGTTAAGATGTTGGTGGTGCAGAAGCTGATGGTCTCGTAGTTTTGGTAGAATTGGCAGAAGGACATGCCAAGGCAGTAGTTGGGGAATAGCATAAATAATTTGTCCAGAAGCCGAGAAAGTTTCTGCAGCTGCAACTCTAAAAACAGTATCAGAATTTAAAAAAATGGTGGTTATAGATACTTAAAACTTTTTGTCTAGACTATTTTCAAGTCTGTTGCCAACAGACTCGTTAGCATTCTTAAGCATTCTTGAGCCCTCTTTCATTCTTTATTTATACCGTTAGCCTGGTTGAAAAAAAGAGTTCTCTGTAGCTGGATACATGTGTATAAGACCCCTTACCAGGAATGGTCATGATGGTGACAGCAAGAAATGTCGCTGTGCCACTGATGATGTTGAAGATGGTGAGGCGTGTGTAGGCAGTAGCAGCACTAGAGAACAGGAAGCTGAGAATATACATGAGTGGAATCACAGCCCAGCCATAAAGCAGGAACATAAGCAGCACATCAACCAGGTGATTTTCCTCAACAAAGGCCTTCACACCAAACGCACGGAACACCACCTAAACCACAGTGGGGGCGAAAAGTTAACAATGAGCCAGAACATCACAACCACCTGCCTAACATGCTGTTGGTCTTCTACTGTTGCCGAAACAGTACTGACCTGCTGAGGCATGAGCTCTACAAGACATGTGATCTACAATAATCAAAGTTTCAGCAATTAGACATCAGCAGAAATTCTTCTAATTGTCTGATGAAGCCACTGTGGATCGAGCCGAATAAACCGCATATGCTCATTTGGCTTAACTTAAACTCTTGACCTTGAACTCTTTGTCACGCTGCCTAAATCACTCCATGACACTATGTGCAGGCTGACAAGGAGACATTATCTTGCTGAAAGAAGCCTCTCTCATGTTGGGATATCACTTTAATGAAGTAGTGTAACTGGTCCACCACAATGTTTAGACGGGTAGCACACATTAAACTGAGGTCAAGTCGCTCAGGTCTTCAAGCCTACTCATTTTTCCTGCATCCAACATGTAGATTACAAGACCTGACTATTTTCTTATTATCTATTGTATCCCAGATTCTGACACGCCTTGTTGTTCAGTGTTATTTGTTTCATCAGTGAGCGGTCATAATGTTTTGGCTCAAATAAAACTTAGAGAAGACAGTATATTATGAATAATGCCTATGACATATGAACACAATATAGATATTCAGTATAAAGGGCAAGAAATATCACAAAAGGACTTTTCTAAGTGTAGAGTATTTTAATTAACTTTAAATAAAATACCCTACACTTCCATCTATCTCTAACTATTCCATAACATTCCAAGTAAGTAAAACTCAAACACTGCAATTACCTAAAGATCCATGTCCTGGATGTTATTTTAGCTTTGTAACATGATATATAGAAGCCGAAATTAACTTGTGCATATGAACTAATTTTTACATATAAAGTATGTTTTTAGGTCTGCCCTCTCTGTTTTTTTTTAGAAGATACAGTATAGAGAGACACTGACCAGCATTAAAAGACAAGGCAGCAAAAAGTTAATCAGGTCCCAGAGCAACGCAGAGAACCAGAAGTTGGAGATGTAGACACCGCTGACCCGCTGTACGTGCTTGGACTTCACAGAGCGTTCCACAACCAGGAGTAGTGCAAAGGTGCTGGCCAAAGATGCCATTCCGTACATGAGGTTAATAGCAATGGCAAAGCCAGTCTGACCCCTGAGCAAAAGAAAAAAATCAAAAGAAAGAACAACTATGAAAAGGACAAGAAAGTAAAATGACAGATTAAGATTTGAGCTGAAGAAATTATTGGTTAACTGAGGACACTGAAATTTACGTAACTCTGTATCACATCTTTTTGTTACAACCATGCTACAAACGGAAATATTCGTTTTTATTTTAAAAATGCATAAAATCTGTCCTTCTTGATAGTTGAAAAACTATATTCCCATAATACACTGCAAGCACAGGTTGTTTTTGCCACTAACATATAGTTCAGTTGAGACTTGGTTAACAAATAGGGCAGAAATAAATTTAGTTCCATTATTTGTAGCACCTTGTTCATGTGCTAAGATGGATTTGTCTTCTAGCAAGAACTATTCTATCACCAACACCTGGAATCCACTCAGACTCACTGTGAGAGCTGGCTCTGGGCTGTCTCAGACATGTTGCGGGGCATGGGTTTGTTTCCTGTCTGGATGGAAGCATTAGGGCCAGCGAGGAGCCTGTACAGCGCATTATCCACCAGCATTAGCGCAGTAGCCGGTGTGTGGTAGCCTTGGTTGTTGAAGTAGCCGGTGATTTCAGCAAACCTGCTGGTTCGACCCCGAAATGCAGCACCCACCACACAGTGCTCATTGAAAGCTCCGCCTTCTCTCATAGCATTGTTCAATACATACTCAGAGAAGTCTGGAAAGATAGAACACACTGATTCAACCCTTCTGACTCACTTTTAGTTTTAGCTCACTGCACTCTATTCACAAAGGTCACTATGTTCATCTCATTTCAAAGCTGTTACCAGTTAGATTGGTCACTGGTGTGACTGTCTGGGTAGCAAGTTGGGCAGCATAGGTTTCAGCAAGTGCTGTAGCCAGGGGACCAGCGTCGAAATCCAGGGCCATCGGCACAGTGGTTTGGCCATAACGGCTGAGTGCTAGGCGAAGTTCCGGGGTTTTGTGTTGTCCAGGGAGTGTTTGGGCCACCACAAGGGCGACTACTGTGAAGATAAGTGGCACTAAAAACTGTGCCACCATCACCTTCCAGTTCCGCCAGCTATACAGTGCCCTCTTCAGGAACATGGCATAGAACTGCTGAATGTACAGCTTAGCCTAATATATTAGAATTGTGGTTAATAACAAAAAGGAAAGAGAGGTCATTCAAAACAGAAACTATATAATTTTATGCTCTTAGACACTGACCCCTGTGTTGAGTTTGATGTTAGAGCAGTCCTCAGAGATCAATGTACCACTATCAGTGAAGTCAGTCACATCAGTCATGCCACTGATACTGCTAGCATCATCAACTGTCCAGTCATGTGACCTGCGCTCATGCTGGTACTGTAGAGCAGGAAGCTGAATGGCCTGAATGTCTAGACTGGAGTCCACCAGCTTGCCGACCCTGTGCATGCACATACACACACACAGATATAGCTATAGATACAGATATAACTCAGCCCATGTAAGTTGCACTTTCTTGAAGATTTTAGCACCCTACTAAAGGAACTTGGTCGAACATCATAGCACCTTAATAACATATGATTACAATAGATACCAAATTTTGACAGTAGTAAGACAAAAGAAGCTTGAATACCATATGGCCAAAATGTTAAACACTTGACCATCAAGTTGAATGCAAACAATTTTATATGTCTTTGTATGCTGTAGCAGTACAATCTTCGCTCCCCGAACTTTCATACCAACTTTCATAGCGATTATCAGTATGACAATGTCCCTGTGCATGAAACTGCACACCAGTGCCTGACCTCCCTATTGCTCTAGTGGCTGAATGAGCATACATACTGTACACACAGCCATGCTCCAAAGCCTAGTGGAATCCCCCCAGAGTCAAGGTTATTATAAAAGCAAACGGACTAATTCCGGAATAGAATGTTCAACAAGCACACATGGGTGTAATGGTCAGGTGGCCAAAGCTTTTAGCTAAATAATGTATATTGATTTGGTCCTATCCAAGTACCTAAGAAAAACTTCCTCCATGGTGGTAACAGATGCTCCATAGCTCGCAATGCCCAACTCCTCTCTGTTCATTTCCAACTCAGCAAACAGGAGTTCAAACCTGCAAAAGTCCACAAGGGCTGTAAGTTGATAGATCATATACTATAAAATTCCAAGTGTGCAATCAATTCAATTAAAATTGTTTATGCATTTGCATAGCACTTTTTTAAATAAATCACAGTGTCACAAACCAACCAACCAAGATTTAGATGCATAATGAGAAAACTAGAGGTGACAATGTGTCAAAAAAAGTCCTCAAGATGGCATGAGGGTGAAACTTTGACAGAAACCAGACATAAACATGAAACCATCCTCTTCTGGGTAACACTGAATAAAATGACTACAAATTACATGTTACAGTTTACAGTTACAGAAAAATAAAGACAAGCAGTACTAAATGTGTTGAAAGGATATTTAGTAGAAGCATACATTAAAAAAGCAGTGTAGTGCAAATCTTTATAGTGATGACAGCAGATCTGTTATGGTGCAAATATACCATATGCAATTCAGATTGTCCACTGAAACGGTGTGTGCGCTTAGCTTTAAACTGGTTTGGTGAAATAAAAAATCTTTAGGCTATTCATGTGGGACCATTTACAGCAGCAGAAAATGAGCACCAGGCAGATCTGATATAAAAAAGCAAGCAATGTGAACATTCAAAAATACAGAAATTTGTACTTTTTTGGTGTACAAATAATTAATCTACTAACACACAGCATATAAAATGGCCATATGAACTACAAAGATATTTAAATATCCATGTATTGTTGGAAACAATTGGCTAATATAAAGGCTTAAAGCCCAGGTTGCTGTAGCAAAAGAAGGAGAAGGAGGACCATGGCATTATTGATTTTGCTTAAATGGAGGTTAATATGTGAGAAGGAGACAGACACTCTGTAACAGACAAATCGATGGCTATAATTCTCCTTCCTGGCCCTAGGATAGCTTTTAAAATTAAAGTAGCAGTCAAAGGACAGTCCAAGTTCACACAGCTTAAGGAAGAAAATAGATGTTTTTCTTCACAGTTTTAGCTCAGTGATTTTAAAGCTATTATGCTAAATCAGTTATATAGATCTTGCTGAACCCTCCTAAAATTTGTGAAAAAGATGGGGAACCAACAGAAGTAAAATATTACAGCTACTAAAACATTGTTTACATGTAACCAAAATATTGCAACATGACAATTAAGAAACCCAAAAAGCCACCATAACCAGTTACATGAAGATTTCACATTGATAAATTAAACCAAAAGTTTTTACTTACTGTACATCTTTTACTTTGATCATTAATTTTTCTTTTTTTTTTTAATTATACTCCTTTTCTAAAGCATTTTACAAAAATAAGTTTGTCTTTAACTTTTTTGACACTTCACAATGTCTACAAAAGTTTTATTTGAATATTTGAACTGGTCTATTTCACACACTAACTCTTCACGAACTCTCTAGTGTAGTAGATCAGCAAATTTCAAATAATAAAATGTTGGGTTTAAAAGCCAAGCAGGTATGTGAAGTTTACTGAAGGCTATGGATCCAGAGAAAAGGGTGTACAAACATTCTGCAACTCACCAGTAAGTAAAAATAAAAATTTGGTGCTGATCATGGATGCTTAGTAATCTATACTTTCTCCATGACGATAAAACACATGAGAATTCACTGTTTTAGTGCCTCTGCCACTGCGACAGATTCAATTACAATAAGGTTATGTGTTTATCCAAGTTTATTGAACAACTTCCTTATTGTCACATCATGACTACATATATCAAAACTAGCTAATAGTCCTGTCGTCTCACGCACTGATATATCATAATCGGTTAATTCAACTGTTAATTAAAAATGTTGGCAGTTAAATGGATAGGTGAAGCATATACGTATGTGTATTGTTCAGACAATACACACATTTAGAGTGCTGCCCTACCGGCTAGTGCTCTCTTTTGGCAGGATGTATGAAATTTCAGCCCCAGCGCTGCTCTCCAATGTGGCATTCGGCACGTACATGTGGACCAGACGGCTGATCTCTGATACATTACACATCGCATCTTTTACTATCACCATGTGGTAACCAGCACCTGGGAGAAATAGGCAGAACAAGGTGTAACAGTTTATTACATATACCCCCATGTATGATGCTTTTAGTCATCAGTAGTACAGTGGGTACATAAAGTATTCAGAGCCCTTTAAATTATTCACTCTGTTATATTGCAGCCATTTGCTAAAATCATTTAAATTCAGTTTTTTCCTCATTAATGTACACACAGCACCCCATATTGACAGAAAAACACAGAATTGTTGATATTTTTGCAGATTTATTAAAAAAGAAAAACTGAAATATCACATGGGCCTAAGTATTCAGACCCTTTGCTCGGTATTTAGTAGAAGCACCCTTTTTATTTAATACAGTCATGAGACTTTTTGGGAAAGATGCAACCTTTTACACCTGGATTTGGAGATCCTCTGCCATTCCTCCTTGCAGATCCTCTCCAGTTCTGTCAGGTTAAATGGTAAACGTTGGTGGACAGCCATTTTTGACGGCAGCTCAATTTTTAGGTCTCTCCTGAGATGCTCAATTGGGTTTAAGTCAGGGCTCTGGCTGGGCCATTCAAGAACAGTCACAGAGTTATTGTGACGCCACTCCATTATTTTAGCTGTGTGCTTATGGTCATTGTCTTGTTGGAAGGTAAACCTTCGCCCCAGTCTGAGGTCCTGAGCACTCTGGAAAAAGGTTTTCATCCAGGATATCCCTGTACTTGGCCGCATTCATCTTTCCCATGATTGCAACCAGTCGTCCTGTCCCTGCAGTTGAAAAACACAGCATGGTGCTGCCACCACCATGCTTCACTGTAGGGACTGTATTGTACAGGTGATGTGCAGTGCCTGGTTTTCCCCGCACATACCGCTTAGAATTAAGGCCAGAGAATCAGACCAGAGAATCTTATCTCTCACCATCTTGGAGTCCTTCAGGTGGTTTTTAATGTGTCTTGCACTGAGGAGAGGCTTCCGTCGGGCCCCTCTGCCATACAGCCCAGACTGGTGGAGGGCTGCAGTAATGGTTGACTATCTACAACTTTCTCCCATCTCCCGTCTGCATCTCTGGAGCTCAGCCACAGTGATCTTTGGGTTCTTCTTTACCTCTCTCACCAAGGCTCTTCTCCCCCGATAGCTCAGTTTGGCCGGACGGCCAGCTCTAGGAAGGGTTCTGGTCGTCCCAAACGTCTTCCATTTAAGGATTATGGAGGCCACTGTGCTCTTAGGAACCTTAAGTGCAGCAGAAATGTTTTTGTAACCTTGGCCAGATCTGTGCCTTGCCACAATTCTGTCTCTGAGTTCCTTTGACCTCATGATTCTCATTTGCTCTGACATGTATTGTGAGCTGTAAGGTCTTACAGTATATAGACAGGTGTGTCTTTCTTAATCAAGTCCAATCAAACACAGCTGGACTCAAATGAAGGTGTAGAACCATCTCAAGGATGATCAGAAGAAATGGACAGCACCTGAGTTAAAAAATATGAGTGTCACAGCAAAGGGTCTGAATATTTAGGCCCATGTGATATTTCAGTTTTTCTTTTTTAATAAATCTGCAAAAATGTCAACAATTCTGTGTTTTTCTGTCAATATGGGGTGCTGTGTGTACATTAATGAGGGGAAAAAATGAACTTAAATTATTTTAGCAAATGGCTGCAATATAACAAAGAGTGAAAAATTTAAGAGAGTCTGAATACTTTCCGTACCCACTGTACATGTGTAGGGAAAGGAAGCTAAGGCATCTTAACATGTGTATTAGTATTTAAGACTCGTGAAACAATAATAAGCATTATACAGTACATGTAAACTGAAGAAAATCCTGTCAACCCCTCCCCAAGTTTATGGTCTATTTACCATATTTGTTCTTGAGAAAGAGAGGTGAGCCACAGCATTGTAGTTCCCCACCAGCCATAATAGCAATGCGGTCTCCTAGTAGGTCAGCCTCATCCATGAAGTGCGTTGTGAGAAGAATGGTTCGACCTCGTTTCTCGCCCTGCAAAAGATCCCATGTTGCTCGTCTAGCTGATGGATCCATGCCAGAAGTAGGCTCATCCAGCATTACCACCTACAAAAAAATGGCAGCAAAGCTGACTTAGACTATGCATTCAACAATAACTCCACAATGGGTTGGAAATAGACGTTGCTGTTTCCTTTGTGAAACACAAAATTGTTGCTACATTTTCAGTAATGTGCAGCCTCATTAAATCTGATCAGTATTAGTATGTAAGCAGATTAGCGTTTGAGCATGGATTAAATTAAGACAAACGTTACTTTTTCTCCATCAATCTCCGTGCGAATATTGTAGAATGCAGCGGGAACATGAGCAAAATGGAAAAAATTTGGATTTGCCAAGTTCATTCTACCTTCTACACACTTCTCTGTCAGCTTCTCAATGCGGCTATCATGTCGTCACTGATTTCCCATCACGGACATAATCATGTGCTCACCAGGTCCAGTGAGATTGAGTTATTACTGTGTCCGATCAAACTGTACAACGCTCTTACCACTCGCTTATCATGCGCTTACTATGCTGTCATTGCATCAGGTGGGTTGATATAAACACTCTGACACATGCAGTGCATTTCATCACAAAATGATGGTATAAGTAACTGGATCCAGTATTTATACTAAATTCTCTGAATGTGAAAGACTATTTTAAAAAAATAATAACTGCTGATATTTCTGGTACGAGAGATCAATGAGAACATGAAAAAAAACATACACTTCAGCGGTTCAGTGAGCCAACTAAATAATGATTATTAACAGCCACCTGATCTCATTAAGCCAAAAACATTTATTCATCAGAGTCACATGCATTGAGAAAACATGACTGACCTTTGAGTCTCCTATAAGCGCAATTCCAATAGAAAGTTTGCGCTTCATTCCACCTGAAAGGGTCTTTGACCGTGCATTCTTCTTATCTCCCAGATTTAGGATATGCATAATGCGTTCCACTTCATCTGGAATCTTCTCACGAGGGTAGCCCTTTAGCTAGAGATACAAAGGAGAAATAGTGGAAGTTAAAACATACAGGCAGCAGAAAGAGAGAGTTCCTGCTGAAGCCGAAGGGATACCTTCACTTTACATGCTAAATACAATCAAAGTTACTTTTTCACAGACATTTAAGATTTAAGATTTACCATACATTTGCTGTGTTAGGTCAATTATGGGAATAAATTTTATTTGAGTAAGAGGTGATTTTATAATAATATGATTACCAATTTCTACTATATAAAGTTATAAATGGGTCAAAATTTAAATGTACATTATGAATCAACTTAAAACAAATGCTTGCAAAACTATCTGTATGCTTAAGATCAATGTCCTGCTGGAATACCCAGCTGCGACCAGGTTTGCACACTCTGATTTCTCTTGATGTCTTGAGGTTTTGCTTCTGTGTTTCTAGACAATACAACCCCCTTATAAAACCATTTATTTGTACACATGCTTCACAGAATTAAAGCCTCATCCATTGCTGAGCCTCAAGCCATGCTTGAAAGCTTCATCCATTTTCCTCCATATACAATACTGATCATTATGGACAAAAAGCTTTTTTTTCTTTCTTTTTTTTCAGACCAAAGAAGTCTGGTGATCACCAGCAATCTTCAGTCTGGCCTTTTTATGCCAAATTTAAAGGAATGAACAGCCTGCACAACAGCCTTTAATGTCATGGTAATAAAGGACTCTCTTAATGGTGGTTGTAAATACTTTGGCACATGTGAAATGTGTTGATTATTCCTCTATAGTATAACAGCATGTCCCAGTTTTTTTTCCATTTTTGTGTTTTATTCCATTTGTAACACGACAATTTGTCTACCATTACATTTTTAACATGACATACTTTTTAGTATAATATAGACAAAACCAGTTAGTTTCTATTATCCTGTTTAACAAGTTAGTTCCTGTTCCTGTCATCAATTACTTCATGTTATCATCGATCGCTCCCTTACCAGCCACGCTTCTATAGATTAATACTTTTGCAATCTATATGTTATAATCCACTGACTTTGCTTAGTTCTTAATTATGTGACCTGAACCCTGTAATTAACTATTACTATGTAAACAAATACATTACAAAGAAGAGTCAGCACAACTGTTAGTCATGATGTTAAAAGAAAATAAATACCCTGGAACCAATCAGATTTGAAAGTTAAACAGTCATGTGGTATAATAAAAACAAAAATAATAATAGTAATAATAATTTCATACTTTTCTAAAATAAACTGTAACACATATTTTAGACTCTCTATTATAAATCTTTACATTGTATCATATATTTTTTTATTTCTAAAGCTAAAATAAATTACCTGGGCATAAAAAAGCAGATGCTCACGGACTGTGAGGTTGTCGAAAAGCACATCATGTTGTGGACACAGACCTAAGCTGCGGCGGATCAGCACCATATCCTGACATATATCATAACCATTGATGTAAGCTCGGCCACTGCTGGGAGGAAACAAGCCTGGAAAGAACAAGAAATAACACATTAAGTGAGTGGGAAGCAAGATCAAATAAGAGCAGAATGACTATGAGGAGAAGGAACCTGAGGTATTATAGTGTCCACTGATTAAATCAGTTATGTAGCTCACCAGTCAGCATAGACAGTGTGGTGGTCTTTCCGGCACCATTATGTCCAAGCAGCACCGTGATCTGGCCTTCAAACATATTTAATGTAAGGTCTTTCACTGCTTCTTTGGTCTTATTACCCATTTTAAAAACCTGTAATCAAGAAAATATCAATTACAGCTAAATACTTATAAAAGCTTTATGGATAGGGTCTAATATAAACAGCCCCCATGCAGATCATAATGACTGTGTTTACACACTAGATAACCACCTGCCCTCGAAATAATACACACACTCCTTGTACCTTGGTCAAGTGCTTGATTTTGACCCCCGAGACTAATCCAGTTGGCTCCTCTTCAATGAACTCGCCCTTTAGTGCTTTCTCTGCATCCTCTTCTTCCTCCTTCTCCTTTACCAGGGCAACTCGAGGGCTGTTGCACCAGTATGAAGGCTGTCATAGCAAGTGTTACACATTATAAAATATTTCGATTCTTTTATTTTTAAAAATGCTATATGCTTATTTGAGTCCTTAGCTTTGACCTGTGCATCCATAGGAATATTTCATGCTTAAACATGTGCAGGGCTATTAACTATGTTACTGGGTGAATTTCTGTTTTACTGTTTTTTAATTAAAACCTAATATAATGTTGTCTGATATGGAGGGTACATGGACGGCTCAACAGATGCAACAAAGAAGGCAATTTCAAGGTTATAGCTATAAAATTTAGTATCGCCTCTTTTAATTCTTTGTGGTTTTGTGTAAAAATATGTTGTTGTTGGTCTTTCGGCTGCTCCCAACAAGGGGTCGCCACAGCGGAATATCCAGTCCGCACTACAACTTG
>JAQQZT010000008.1:18218378-18239587 GCA_030068275.1 Clarias platycephalus | reverse complement strand
TAGCCTTAATGAGGGAGCCCCCTAGTGGCGGGGAGGAATTGGCCACGACTAAATTGGGGAGAAAATTGGAAATACCCGCAAAAAAAAAAAAAAAATAGCATGAGAACTCACCACTTGATATAGGTCAGCAAAGCACAGGGCACCAGATCCTGCTTGGAAAAGCCTGTGCACTCCACCAGCTGACTCGGCCATACAGGAGCTGCAAGAACACACAGGATAAAGAACAACATATTACTTATGACTACAGAGCCTAACTGGAAGAGTGCCTGAATTTCCTAAAACATGACACGGCATACAGTTTCACAAATTGTGAGAATGGGATTACGTGGATCAGCTTTCATACAAGTCCATGTAAATTGGCTGTTGCTATAGAAACAACACCACATTACTTTAAGCAAATTTTCCTTGCTCTCTTTTTAACACCTTACTCTAATAAAGTTTGAGAATTCAATAATGCTAAAAGGGGTGAATGCAAATTGCCTGTAGTGTATATTATTGGGTGTGTGTGCTTCTGCACTATGATGGATTGGTCCAAGTTACTTGTGATATACTCCAGGCACCCTATGATCCTACACAGAATGAGCAAAAATTTAAAATGGATGTACGAAAGAGTGGATACTGCTGTAGGATAATGCGCATTTTAAATAACCTACCAAATGCCGTAAATGTTAAACAACCTCAATTTGAACGTACCATTCTATTTAAATAAGCTAAAGAACTTGTGATGCTTAATAATATGTTTTCATGACATTTTGGTCACCCACAGAAATCAGATAACAGCAAACAAAATCTATTACGACTTATGAGAACAGCAGAGAATTAAATTTTGATTACAAATGACCTGTGGTAAATTTAGGGAAGGGGTCTCTGGTTGTGATCTACAATAGAGAATGCTTTAAAACACATACACTAATAACAGAATAAAGGAGAGAAAGGAAAGTTGGACGAAAATAATGAAACCCTTACTGTAGTTGTGCAGTGCTCGTGTGAGCAGCATGATGGCACTGGCAAGGCGAGCAGGACCAGGCAGAGTGAGGGGGGAGAAGAGCAGAGAGAGCTCACAGATGTAGCTGAAGAGATTAGCAGTGCGGTGCTGCATGGGCAGTAAAGACTGTAGTACCTCACCATAGTCCAGCAGAGTGGGTGTCTGGAATAGCACATAGTACATGCAGATTAAAAATTTAACACCTTTATTGCAGTTACAGCTAGAAACTAAATAATGTGATGTTTGCACTCTGTTTTTTCACTAACAGTTCTTTAAAATCAGTGGTCTCACCTAATTCAAGGAGATTCAACCACGTAACATATTGCAAGAAACATAACTGTCTAAAAACTTTATTATGAACAAACATCACTCACTCGGATCTTTCCTTCCAACACAGAGATGACCTCCCCCATCATCCTGACCAGGTCCTCGTACTGATATGTGTTGTCAGTGAGCCACACAGCCTCTCGAATGGTCAAAATTTCTTTACTAATGTACCTGGAAGAAAAAAAGAAAAAAAAAAGCCACAAGCAACTGTGAGGTAAAAAATAAAGAAGTCAGCAGGAAAAAAATACTGAAAGAAAATGAAATGAAAATGGAGTTTTATTTGTATATAATTTTTATATTTTTCAGCCAAGCTGGTTACTTTTCCACCTAAAGATTGCAAAGACCTTAAAAGGCTAAAACCTTAAATTAACTATTTTTTTAAAATAAATAAATAAAAAAAGAATTAGTTTTTCCCTCTCCACACCCCATTAGACCAAGCACATGAAAGAGAGGGGAAAACAAAACAATAAATATGTATAATGAGCTAAATGCAGGTCCTTACCGTGTGCAGATGACCATGCAGGCAATACCCAGAAGCTGTAACCTAGCCTTGGGCACAGAGTGTCGAGCCAGGTAGCGATCCACGCAGCTCACAGTTATATGCAGCGCCAGGCTGGAGAAATCCTTCATGGTGGCCACCTCCACTAACCAATCCACCAGGATGTACCTTTTAGAGGATGACATGCCTAAGTAAGTTCACTATAAACAGCCTATGGATGTAACAAACTGAGAACATGAAATGATGATATATAGGAGGTACCGCATGGTGTCATTGATGCCCTCTTTGTGTGGGCTGTCAGTGCGCTTTGGAGGTGATGGACAGGAAAGAAAGAGTTGAGCCACTAGGTCAGCACAGACTCGAGGGTCCAAACCCAAAGGATTACCGCTGGCACATGACTTTGCTAAAGACAACTGAAAAATGAGATCCAAAGAAAACAGTCAAGCTCAACTTAAATCAACATTGCTGACAGACTTAACAAAATAAATGACTTAAAACAATGCAGAAAATAACAGAACTAAATGAATTACTCTGTCCAGATTAGATTTATTCACACAGAAGTATTTAGCATAAAGCAATGATGCAGATAACAGGAAATAAAGGCCAAGGTGCCAAAATAGATGACAGCCTATTAAAACGAATAGTTGCCAATTTGTAAATGGATTAAATAAAAATAAATAAATAAATAAACAAACAAACAGTAGCTGCTGGTGATGCTGTTATTTCTGCAGGAGAGAGTTTTTTTTTAATGAAATTCAATATGCCATAGTTAGCTATTTAGAGATAACTATATAATATTGAATTAAAAAAAAACATCTCTTCTGCTGAAATGAAGTAAGGTTATACTTTTAAATTTCAGATACTGCAATTTTGTTTACTCAGGTTAGGCATGTTTTGGGTTTTTCCATCACAGAAACTTTCAGAATTTTTATGGGTTCTTTAAATAAAACCGACACCAAAAGTATAACTCAAAATCAAAATAAAATCAACCCATTGTGATGGTGATTTGCTGGATTTAATTACTACTAATTTACATTCTCTCTGTAACGTCTTTAGTGATTGGCAGCTATTACATGCCTAGCCTGAACAGACAAACTTACAATATCAGAAAATTCAAAGTATAACTCAATTGCGCGCATCTACATTGTGCCTCATCATAATTTCTTTAGATTTTTCACTCTAACAGCAAATGTGTACCCTTACCAATTTTATTTGCCTACAAAAATTGCAGCAGAAGGACACATTTAAATCTGAACAGCATTTTTTTTTTTTATTTAAACAAGATCATATGGATAAAAAGAAAATTTCAATTTAGGTGATGATTACATTTTAATAATTTATATGTATTTCAGGAGATCCTGGCTTTTCTGTAAACAAGGGTCAAAAAAGCACATTTAAGTTCAGAGCAGCTCGACTGTCCTTTGACTCATGAATAGAGGCAGCACTCAAATGGCCAGCAGGTGAAACTGCCCCAGAAGTTAACAGGAACATAAACAGATGACTCACTAGAGCCATGAATCATAGGTAGACAGTTGATTCAATTCAATTTTGGGGTTTTGCAATTTTCAGTTAATTTCAGTTCAATTCAATTCATAAAGGTCTTACAGATTTTAAGGTAGTAAAAACTACTAAAAATATATCAAAGTAATAAACATTAAGTAGCAGTGTAATTAAATTGCTGATTGCTTAAACAGCATGTCTTGACAAAGCGATAATCTTTCTTTTTCCTGAAAACCTTTCGCTCCACAACTGCAATCCAGCAGGTGGCAGTAATGCCAGAAGAAGCAAAACAAGCAATTTAAAAAAATATATAATTTGCATCTATTTTTTACAGAAGTGCAAAAATGTTGCAAGTTCTTTATAGAATATGAAAACTGTATACATTTTCTGCAAAAGTTGCGGTTGTTGCAAGAAATGTGTCATTTTTAATCATTTAACAATTTGAGTTCACCTAAATAATTTTGTAATTAAAAGTGTGAATTGATTCCAAATTGAAAACTGAAACTGTAAAATAAATGGAGGGGGAAAAAAAGAATAAAATAAAATAATCTCTATCACACACAAACCTGAGCTTCCCAGCATCCCTTGGCGGCGTAATCTCGGAGAGTGCGCACACACTGCAGATACCTGCCGGGGTCAGAAATCTGTGGGAGGTGGGGGTAAAATGTGTCAGTAAGAGATGATCAATGGACACTGAACACAAATTCATTAGTGACCTTAAAGAAACATCTTACAGCCGTGTGGCGATTTTTTTCCCAGAGAAGGTATGAGCTCTGCACGCTACCACAGCATGAAGACTCGTCCAACATTGCAAGTGCTTTCAAGCGCATCTCCTCATCCTGAAACACAAGATTACAAATCATGAAAAGCAGTTACAAAATAAACAAGATGATGTTCTCTTGCATGCTGGTACTGAAAATACTGACGAGGATTTAGTTGTGATGAATTTTAAAGATGAATAAATAAATGAATTGATGGTGGCTATTGGACAAACAGTGGGGCTTTACAATCTGTCAGTAATCAAAAGCTCTGATGGTGACTGGGACAACATATTAATTCCAAGTAACAAATGCAGGCTGCAACGTAATCCATCACTTACGTCAGACAGCTCAAGGACTCTGGCCAGGCAATGTAGTAGCGCTCCTCTCCTCTCCTACAGAAAAAAAAAAGGGGGTGATAATGCATTACACTAGGAAGAAATTATTTTATTTCTGTAAGAAAAAACTTTTTTTGGCACTAAAGGATAATATACTAGATCAACTGTTTTACTGCTTACTTTGCTTTAGTATTAAGTATACACACTGTAGGTGAAGAATGTGCACATACAAATGAAAAGATTAAAGATAGTAAATTTCCTTACCACTTTGCTTTCACTCTCTGCTTTGAGATGCTCGTACACCACAGCCTTGCAGCAGCTCCCTGAGGGAGACCATGGTGGACGAATAAAAAGCCAGATAAAGGGATCGGCCAGTGGCGAGCGCACACGCTCAGCCATGGTGAAGTACCTTGCAGCCATCCTGCCACAAAGATCCGCCCTGCCCTCATCACTGAGTGAAGCTGGAAAGGAACAAGAACAGTCATCTCACTTTGATCAGTTTTAGATAACACTCACGCATGAATGCTCATTAATCAAATCAATGAAACAAACATAATTAACCACTGATCAATCCACTGACAAATTCACAAGCACAAGTTTATTAACTCGTGCGTGTGAATGTCAGTTGATTGATCAGTGGTTAATTATGTGTGTTTCATTGATTTGATTAATGTTTGTTAATGTTACTTACGTCCTTCGTTGTACAAATACGCAATTCCTAGTTTTACTGCAGCCTCAAAATTTCCTTTCTCCGCAGCCCTGGTAATAAAACCAAAGACAACAAAGCAAAATTAATTTAAGTTCAGTTCAGTTTCCTTCCCAGTTCTTAATATTTGCACTATTAGAAAACAAAGCTTCTCAACATAGAAGCATAGACTTACTAAACAGGTTGTTAGGGTGCGTTATTAACAATTACCTCTCAAAGAGCCACACAGTGTCAGGAGCTGGCCAGCGGTCCTTGAAGCTGACCCGTGCCCAAACACTTGAATTGTTGTCAATGATATTACGGAGACGAGAATGCACCTATGTAGACAGTATGGTTGCAAGTTGCATCATGGTATGTTTGCACAGCTCATTACAATGGGTATATGATTAATAAATTAGCAGTTTTCTAGAAAAGTGAGGACACTTTTGGACAGTGAACACAGTAAATACAGGTGAATGTTAAGAGGAAACCCACAGCTCTGACGACAAGGAGGTCTTCAGCAGAGAGACACTGGAGGACACAAAGCAGCACCTCTTCAGGTAGAGACAGGAGGCCCAGAGTGGAGACATGCTTTCGGACCCTCTTCCTCGCAGGCACAGAGGAACATTTATGGCATTGACAGTGTAGCACTAGAAACAGACAGACAACGTGAAACTCGTTAGTAAGCATGTTGATGATGAGTTTATGTTGAAAATATGTAACGCCTACATTTTAGGCAAAAATTAGCCTAGAGATTAATGCAAAACCACACTTTAAAGCAGTTGTGGTTTTGCATTAATCTCTCCAGCATTCTAACTAGACAACTGGATCAAACTAATAACAGAACTGGTTGAAATAAGTTTATTTTATTTAATTGGTTAAGTCAGGACCCTAACAGCATTTTAGGAGCGTTACTAAGATCAGCGCCTAATTTTCCCTCCTTGGCTTTAACTCGACAGAAGCTAACTGCTTACATCTAATTTACACTAATGAAGCCCAACTAAGTCCATGAGCACAGACATTACACTATCCAGTGAGCAAGCTAAACTGTATCATTTCGCGTGCAAACCTTCATGTGCTTCTAAATATCGTTGGGTTAACGTTATACTAGTTTAAAAAAGCAAGTATCAGTTTAGCATCTTATCTGTGTAAGGTAAGTTACATTAATGTAAGCGACACTGCAATTTATCTGGCTGTACGGTTTAAATATACGTAACAATGGCAGCAAAAATGTTTAACTATAATATTTACCTATATATGTGTAGAACAGCTTTATTAACTTCCTAAAACAGGTAACACACCAGGTAGGTTAACATAAAGCTAGCTAGTCGGCTAACCGCTGAAGAAATACAACTTACCGCCCGCTTTCATTTCAAGAGAAGATTAATCCGCTGCCACTTTCCAAAGGGGAGGATATACAGCAATTGTAAAAATAATAATAATAATAATTATAATAATAATTTTAAAAAATTAGAGTTATTTAACTAGTTTTGAGCTAGTTATTGGAGGCTGAGCACTAACAGCAAAGTTAAGTGTTAGACTGTTTAATTTCATTCACACAGCTCGAGCTCTGGATCCTCCCCTAAACCGATTAGCACCGCCCGCGCGCATAAGTTTAAACATCAACTTCGGTAGCTCATTGGTTGAAACCCAACTACGCCCACTCACAGGTCTGCCTCGCGCTGATTGGTTAGTCCCTAAACCTCAGCATGCAATTGGTTTATTTTACGAATAATTAAAATCACGTCGCTGATTGGGCAGAATGATGCCATTTCGAATTGTGATCTTCCATTCCCACCTTTAGGCCTACAGTTGAATAATATCTAAGCTCTTCTTAGGAGTTATGTAGAATTTAAATGTATTATACGTTAATCAGGAAGGGATGCTAAAGATTCAGGGTAATCAAAATATAGAGCTAAGAGCAACTATTCAAAATATGAATAAAATATCCACATGTTCTTATTACAAACATGAAACTTTCATTTTCATTCACACAGATGTATGTAACAAGATAATTGTGACTAAGCACTTCGACGATTGGCATACACTAGAGTAAATATTATAAGATACCAGTTTGGTCAATAACCAGATGTTATTTAAAGAAAAATTACATAGAGCCTGGCAAATATTGCTGTTAAACAGATCTAAAATATACACAAATTAAAAAAGAAGAAAAAGAGAAGAAAAAAAAAACAGGTTGGTTGAAGGATGGGCATTAGAGAATGTTTTTCACTTACTGGTATTTGTCGTTAGAATATGCAAAGTTTCTTTATCTTCTGTTCTCTGTAAGAAAATTTTATAGCCTTGAGTATGACAGTAAAACAGTCTCCAAATCCCCACAGCTTGTCATAGGTACCAACTGCAGCTAGAGAATCAGTTAGGATGTCTATTTCTGACAGGTCACATTCAGTAATTTACAAAAGCCTAGTACTAAACTGGTACAGCAGGATATTCGACAAATCGGTGGGGTTTTCAGACCCCTTCATTTACTTGGCTTTTAGTTGGCTTCCCTTTGCTTTCAGAACTGCCTTAATTTTTCACGGCAAATGATTAACCAAGGTGCTGACATTTTGCGGCATGATAGCAGACCACTGCTGGTGCAGATTTGTTGATTGCACATCCATGATGAAAATCTCACATTCTAACATATGCCAAAGGTCAAAGATCAAACTGAAGTGTGATCTGGTGAGTGTGGAGGCTATCTGAGTACAGTGAATTCACTGTCATATTCACAAAACCAGTATGAGATAATTTTAGCTTTGTGACATGGCTTGTTATCTTGTCATAAAGAAATAGACACGGTCAGCAGCAATACTCAGGTAGGCTCAACTGGTATTAATGTGCCAAGAAAATTACACTTTACACGCACCATTACACTACAGCCACTATCCTGAACTGGTGAGATAAGGCAGGGTGGATCCATGTTTTCTTGTTGGTTACACTAAATTCTGACCCTACTATCCGAATGTTGTAGCAGAAATCAAGACTTATCAGAATCTGCAACATTTTTCTGTTGTCCAGTTTTGGTGAGCCTATGTGAATTGTACCCTCAGTTTTCTTGTACTTAGTTGACAGGAGTGGCTATCGATGTTGGCTGTTGCTGTAGCCCATCTGCTTCAAGGTTTCACATGTTGTGCAATCAGAGATGCTCTTTGGCATACCTTGGTTGTAATGAGATATTATTTGAGTCATTTATATTTCCTTTCTTCTCCGTCTTGACCTACTAGCTAGCTAAAACTACTTGACTACATGCCTAAATGCATTGAGTTCATGTCATGTGATTGACTGAGTAGATAATTGTTTTAACAATCACTTAAAAAGGTGTACCTAATGAAGTGGCCGTTGAGTGTATATTTAATTTAAAAAGGATGTCCTGGACATTCATCTACACACAATAATTAGATATTGTGTCAGTTTTAGTACTCAGGATCATTAGGGAACAATAGCAGAAAAAAACAGTGCACCCTAAATTAGGTAGAAAATATTCTAATCTGATTTAGAAATGTAACCTGTAACCATTTCCAGTTACAAAAACATTTTAAAACAATTCTAGTCTTTTCCAATTCTAGTCTTTTCCATGAAAGTCTGTGATCTAATTACATTTTGTGACTGTGTTTATTGTAGAATTTATTATATATTTTTATCCTTCACACTATCATATTATATTATATGTGAAACCTTTAGCTTTAGGGGTGTCATGTCCTATTTATTTTATCCTGCATTCTTTAAGCGTGTCAGTCAATAAACCAACAAATAATATTAATAAACTAATAAATTAATAAATTCTGGAATTTTTCTAAGAAAAAATATAATGACTTTGAGCTGATACTTAAGTCAAGTCTAGGCAAGCGATTGTCATGTTATTGACATGTTATTTTCATGTTTATTGTCATTTTAAATATATACAGTAAAGTGCAATGAAACCACAATCCTCAGGACCAGGGTGCTACATACTGTATAAAAACACCGCACTACACAAGACTGGACAGAAGTAACTTCAACGATAAACACAAGACAGCATAAAGCAAGTGCAAGCATTGCTGTGCTGACCAGCATAGGGTGAATTAAAGTGCTAAGAAAAGAGAGATATTTCAATGTAATACTAATTCAGTAAGTGTAAAGATTACATGCTGCCATATTCCAGGTCTATACAACATTTGGCACTAATGAAATACAGTTTTAAGTGTTTAGCAGTCATCTCAACAGAAACATTTACTAAACTGCAAATAGAGTGGAAAAGAAGTGTGTGTGTGTGTGTGTGTGTGTGTGTGTGTGTGTGTGTGTGTGTGTGTTCATATTCACAGACAATGTGACAAGGAGGAGGAGGAGGGGTGGTCGTCCACGTCACCATGCTTCGATGTAGCAGTATTGGAAAATGGTATCATTTCTAACAAAAATGCATGATGACTAAGCATTTTTTTTTTTTTTACATTTATCTGTTTATGTTGTTATTTTATTTTATGTTGTTATGTTTGAAATATCTAATTTAGACACAGATATAGACCCTTGGCTAAGACGCTAAAATTGGTGCATCTGATTTACTTTGATTATCTTGATATTGATTATTGATTATCTTTTGAACTTTACTAAAGTCTACCGGTGGCAAATTTAATTGACTGGACATAATTTTAAAGGAACCATAATATGCAATGCACATTTCGTAAAAAAAAATAAAGCCAAGGGAATCTCTATAGACTACTGCACTTAAGTCAAGTCGTGTTACATAACTAGTAACTGGAGTCTAGTAACTGGCACGAAACAGTTCCAAAGCTTTGAACGTTTGCAGAAGCACAATGTGCTCCATCTTTAAAATCTAGCCAAATTCTGTAACCATGCTACAAAGGCTTTGACAGGACAGGAAGACCGTGTGACAACTACAGTATGACAATGCCTCAAGCCACAGGGAGCTTGACTAGAGAGGCCACCCCATTGGCTGCCATCTTGAACTGAACATGGGTCTTTGGCACATGCTCATGGTCAGCTGACTGGGTTCAGGCATGCATTTGGAAGTCTAGCATTCTGTCAGGAAGCAGGAGATGAAGTGAATGCAAGTGCAAGTTTTCTTTATTCATTGTGACACACACTAAATGAACAAAGGTAAAATATAAAGCAGGAACTGAAACCATAAACCAGGCCTGTGAACAGTCACTAGGCACACAAAATAAACAGATATCGCTACCATCCAACACAAGGAAACCCAACAGATACTAGAGAAAATGTAGAAACCCAGAACTCAAATAATGTGCTTCAGAGGAAACATGATTGGGAGAAACTAATAAATATAGTCCAGACACATCAAAACACAAACCACTGTGAGCTGATGTGCACTCCAAGAGCCATGACATGCATGAGGGGTAATCCCTGATATCGAGCTATTAATTTTTTAAAAATTATTTAAATAATAAGGAATTTTACAAAATGAAGCAGTTTGGGGAGGAATATGATTGAAGTAATTTCCTTTAATTGTGCACTTGGAAGGATCTCAAGGTTAGCATGTAATAAGAGGAAGCGCAGTAAATGAGTTTCTCTCTATTCATTGGAACCTGCAGATGTGTTCAAACCAAATGACCCATAATTGTGTGCTAAATGAGGACTGCGTCCATGGCAACTTGAAACAATTAACGACGCTGTTTTAAAGTGGAGAATATCTGATGCAGAAAAAATTCAACCCTTTTGCTGTTTTTCTACCAAATCAATGTATTCTAAAGCAATTCACATACAGTAATTAAAAATTCAGTTCAGTGCTATGATGGATTTATCCTTAAGTTCCTAACTATACCTTTAAAAAGTTCTTTCATAATTGCAGCTCTCACCTAAAACCATTAATAGTCCATTGTGGTTAGGAATTTACATAAAATTAAAACAAATAAAAAAATTCTGTGTTCCATGTATTTACCCTAGCTTATATATCTTAAAGGGGTGTGGTGGTTACAAGTTTTACTGATCGGAGGTTCACGGGTTCAAGTCACACCTCCACCATGTAGCCACTATTGTGCCCTTGGGCAAGACCCATAATCCTACGTCCCATTCAAAATCAATCCACCGTTGCACTCTCAACCAAAGCCTGGATGAAAAAGGAAGAGGGTAGGGTGTCAGCCGGGCAACCCAGTTCTGTAAAAACCCCCATTGTTATAGAAACAACTCAACAGCACGGGGAAATAAAATAAAACTTGTGTGCTTTTTTTTTTTAAACTTATTTTTAAAATAAGTTTATGGTTACTAGATTTCATGTTGTTAGAAATTGAGTAAGGGCATTCAGTGCAAAAAGTTTTATAGTGTTTTAAGGGGATAATCTGGTGTCTAATGTAAACATTAAAACAGTTGCAATTGTTAATCCAAAACTCCAGGACTTTGGATTAAATACATGGAGACAGTTTATGGCACAATCCACTTGAGCAAATTGTCTTAAAGAGCTTTGGAAACGGTGGCATAAAACAATGTTATCATCTAATATCAAACCCAACGTTTAGTTCATTCTGTGACCACATGGATTATTAGTATGTAGACTACAGAAATGTTTAGTGCAGCGTTGTAGCGGTGCCTCAATTACTGTAATGTCGCCATCTCACAGCTTCTGGGCCATGAGGTTACTCTCTGTGTGGTGTGTGATTCCCACATGTCCAAGTGCATTTCCTGTGCTTTCCTGTCTTCAAATAACATGCTGTTTAAGTGGATTCGCTTCTCTTGATTGCCCTTAGGTGCGCATGAATATGACCTCTAATGGGAAAACAGTTATTAATCATTCATAATTATTTACTTGATAATTGCTACAAAAATAAATTCCACAAGATCAGTAAGTTGGTAACTTACCAGTGGGAGGACTTATACATTTAAGGTGTTACCTAAGTCTGATTAAGACTGAAAATTCTCCCCAGTCTTGTGTGTTTTGTTTGGAAAACCAGTCATTTGAAAAATTAGCACATATTTCCAGTAATGTCACTGTATAATGGCCAGAGAATTAGGGCTACAAACGTATTTAGAGCACAAAACTCCAAATGTCTACTTCTGACTTTTCTTATTATTACTATTATATTGTATCACTGATAATAAAAAAAAAAAGACCATTGTGCTATAATATGGTATCATCAGTATACAGGATTAGTGCCATTTTATCTGTCTATTGTATGTTCCCATATATATATATTTTTTTTTATTTTGGAGATTGTTTCATTGACTAAATTTATGATGCCAGTTAGGAAACGATTTTTACAGCTGACCTGAACTTTACCTTAGTTTATTTTTTAAAGATGAGTTGGATGTTATATTATTTAAATCATATTAAGATTTCTTGTTAAAATAATTATAGCTGACATATATGCCATCTTTACAGTCAGAGAGTATGGTGTATCAGACTGACCAGGATAAAACATTTAAAATCACACATTTTCTTTTTTATTATTATATGTAGTAAAAACTAAAAAGGAGCACAACAAAATACAAGCACAAACATCCCTAAAAACAAAACAATAGAACAATAAATCGCTTACAGAACACACAGACAAAGAAAAGAATACGGAAATACATTCATATGTACAAAAAAACATTAAGATATATGGGATATAAAGATTTTTTATGCATGTCCTTGTTTATTATTTTTTATTATTTATTTATTTACTAATTCAGTAAATCTTTTAGAAAACGTGGACTACTTAGTGAAGCCAGAAAAGTGCTGAAGAAGCTTTTGGCTACCGTATCCATGAGTCAAGTACATGCAATACAAGTGCAAGTCACATATCTGTGATCACTTTCACCTCGTGTTTTGTTAAGCAACATAATTTTAGTTCCATCATGCATTGTGTCTTTGTGTAGCATCTGTTGTTGTTGTTGTGCATGTTTCTCTTCACCCTTGATATTGCTCATAGTCATAGTACTCCCTGTCTTGTAACAGAGTTCCTGTCATCGTGTTCATGTTTCGTGTTGAATGCTTGTGTTTCATGATGAATAAAGATTCTGCACTTGCATCTGCTTTGCCTCATCTTTCTGACAAATAGGGCATGCTCTGAGTAACAGAGAAACTCTGTCTATTCCTATAATGCACTGAAAAATTACTGGGAAAATTATAAATTACTTAAAATAAATACTGAATTTTACTTTATTTATTTATTTTTGCACAGGAGATGGTAAACACAAAAGAGAATTGTATAGCCTCCATATTAATCTTATTCTTTATGCTTTCTAAATGTTCACTTCTAATAAACATAAACATTTTAATAAATGTAACAACAAAAATGCTTGTTTAATGCTTCCTTTGCTTTCCATGTGTTAGCCCACTAGCTAGCCTCAGAGCAACAAAAAGATTTTTTCCTCCATTTACTCATTGTGACTTAATTATAAAAAAAATTCAAACTTTATAACAAAATAATAATAATAAAAATAAAAACATTTACAAGCTTATCTGTAGGGTCTACTGATAACTGCATCTTTAAAAATCAATTTAAAAAGCATGCTTTGCAGTAGTGTTCCACATTTAACTTAATGAATATGCATTTTCAACGAAATAACAGTTTCTCTTTGACTTATTTATAGCAATATTTCTTCTATTAAAATGTCAAGTCTTTTAAGATACACACTTTCCCACAATGCCAATATCACCATACAAAAACTCGACCAAAGAGACTCGACAAAACTCGACAAAGAGACTCAACCAGAAGATAGTTAGATTTTTTTCCAGCATGCAAACAGTTTGACAAACATACACCATTTACATACACCATTTTTCATACTTAACGGTTAGTGAAAGCAGCAGTGTTGTTATGGAGTGCAGTTTTAATAACTCATTCTGTGCCAGCTCCCTGTGTGGTTTGATTTTGCTGATGGGAAGGAAAATATCAAAGGGTGCAGTTTTCCAGGAAACTTGCAGTGCTCAATTGCCGGATAAGTGCCCAAGAACATCTGGCAGAGTTCACCCTGCACTCTTAACAGTCAATTAACACTGACAGTTTTTGTTTCCCCATTTATTTACTGATTGCTTTCGGGCAGGCTAATTATTCCTATACTTTTCAACCCTAAAAATGGTAAATTAGTTAGCTGCACACACACTTTTTTTTTTTTACGATTAGATTAAGCTGCAAAGGAATTAAAGGGATTGTGTAAGGAATCCAGAAATAAATACACTATTCTTTGGCTTATTCTTATTTAAAATGTTAATAATCATAATGTATAACACTTCAAGTTTTTTCATTTGAGCTATTACATGTAGATGTGTAACTATATGGCAATGAGTATACAATAAGTTGCTATGATTGAATATTTAGAGTGGTTTGTCTCAAATTTTATCCACAATCCAACTAATTACACTGCAGTTGTTTTCATGTAAATCCGCTATGATAATGTATTTGTTGCAGTGTTCTTGAATGACCACTGAACATGTGAGTCAGGAAAAGGTGTAATGCTTGCCAAGCCAAGACTGGGTGGAGAGCTAGGAAAAGGTCGGTGGGCCAGAATTCCTGTAATCTGCACTGACCCTCCCAAACCCAGAACTTCCTAGACTGCCCTGTGCTCGCCCTTTCCCCTTTTCCCTGAATCAACCTGCTTCCTGTCCAAATGCTCACACGCTACCCAGTCACAGGGCTTCATTTGTCATTTCTCTGTTAAGACTTGATGGGAGACAGTATGCAGTTACCTGTGAATCTTCAGTGAAGGCCATGTTTATATAAAATAGAGCAAGCAAAGAAGGGATATAAGATAGGGATAATATGATCTTACTTATACAGCACCCCACATGATCCTGATGGAAAACAGGATGGGGTTTATAGATGAGAAGTTGACAGACTGCTGTCACTTGAGAAAGAGGAATTGAAAAGAGATTGTTATAAAGTAAACACCATATAATGTATTTAGTGCACACTGTACACTATAATTAGGTTTATGCATCAGTTAGTTCAGACTGAGTGGCCTGATTGGATGAGAGGCATTGAACAAATGGCGAAATAGATCATAACTGCACTGGGACATTTAGCTAAATGTATCACTCCATGTCACAGGTGTTCTAACAAACTGCTGGTCGCATGCATGGGTGAAAGTAAGTTGATAGAGTCCATTACATTGAGGGGAGAGCAGCTGCCTGCCAAAACCCACATTCAAAACCAGTCACTGAAGCACTTTCGGCAAGAAAGCACATTTGATAATGTAATGTAATCTTAAACAACAATTTGTCTACTTAATAATTACTTTTAGGTTGTTCCGAATTGCTTCTGAACCATCCATATTGTTCTGTTCCCAGCTAACGTGAGCTACAAAGATAACTAGCTTCTAACACAAACATATATCTCAAATCCCTCTCTAACAAGGGCACTACTTGGTGCGTGGACCAAGGAATTGTACATCCTGCATACTGCACTAGATTTCATTTAACAATATTTGGGATTTAACCCTGGAACCAGAAAGTTAGATAATTTTCTAAAGGGGAACAAGCAAAAATATAAAGTAAAATTTTGCCGGACTGTCCACCACCTCCATTGTTTATTTTCCACACATTTTGGCTAAATAGTACTGGTAAGAACTTAAAATGACTTTGACCTCTGTTAAAAACAATAACATTTGGTTGCTAACAGTCATTCACTAGTTTCACCAGTTGCAGGTAGTTAGTTCCTCCAGACATGTAAGGATACAGTATGTGTTGGCGGAGGAAAATAACTGGTTAAATAAACAAGCAAATCATAACCTGTTGATAACAAATTGGGTTTGTGTGTGTCAAAATACAAAATAAATAAATGAATACATATTATTATTAATAACAAAAACAATAAACATTATTACTACTAAACGTATTATAGTATTTTGTTACAGTCTTTCTGGGTGTTGCTTTGGCAACACACACACATAGTAATGTATATATACTGTAGTATAACAACAACAATTCTCAAACAAACCCAGGTTTTTCATTTTTGTTTCTTTCTCTCTACCGTAACAGTTATTTTTAACTCAGATCTATAAAGCAAAAAGGTGAGAGAGTATTATACTGATACAATAACCATTCCTAGACTGGTTTTAAAAAAGATTTTTATAAAAAATGCATACAATAGGTTCTATGACTTATAATCCACCTTTAAAACTATTTTAGACCCTTTAGTTTCCTTAATACACTTTTTTGTTTCCCAATTACCAGTAATCAATTCCAGAATCCAAAGTATAAGAAATGATGTGCATTGTTTGATAATGAAGAATGTATAAAATGTATAACTAATAATTATGTACAGCTCACCATGTGTTTAATACAATCAAACCACATCTGTGATTTGTACAGCATTGCATATGATATGATTAAATCCAATGTCTTGACACCATCATTGGTGATTGTATATCAAGTTGTGTTGGAAATGAGTGCCACTGTGTTAACATCCTGCGGTATGCATAAACCACATTTATTTATTTTTTTAATCATAACATCCTAAAAATCACAAAAGGTCAATCTCTGTTCACATTTCTTTAATACAGTTTCAAAATGTGTTTAAATATGAGTATAAATATATAAATATCTATATAAGTTGATATTTACAAAGCTAAATACATTACAGATTGGCATATAATCAGCTCCAGCTAGTAACGGTCAACATTCTGCAGTGTATAGGCACACTAAAGGCCAATCTAATAAACTATACCCCCAGAGAAAAAGAGGTAGATTTTACAATTTTCCTTTCCAAGCAGCAGAACAAACAAGTCATAGACAACACTCACATTCCTTATTGTACAAAACATGATTTGAAAACAACATCGTCATTTATAACATTGTATTATTGGCTACAGTTTGAATATACAGCTCAAGAGTGCATTTGCAAAGCCATGGCTGAATGAATGAATAATGGCTGGAGTGTGTGATGGGCATGAGAGGGTGGCGGCATATCGAGAGAGAGAGAGATACATGTAGATGCCTGACTACTAATCTTTCTGCATTGCAAGCAGGCGACAGATTCCTTCCACACTGTTTTTTCCTCAATGAAATTGCTCAGCTCTTTGCAGCTCTGTATTTCCCTGTGTTTTTTTTTTTAATCTCACCTTGTCTGCATGTGAAGAATGTAGGCCAAGTCATGACCCGAATGGAATAGCCATTCACCACAGCTGATAATTCCACACTCAACAGAACCCTTAGCACATAGGAAAAGATCACCATGCCATGTTTACTGTCTAGCAGCTACTCTACGCCATCTACCATGGCACAGATATAAGAGATTGTTAGACTAATATTACTATTACTACTGCTTAGAAGATCCTCAACCTTCCAGTCACAGTTAAGCAGCCACTGAGCTATTTTGTTTTAAGATAATGATCAGTTAATGATCACTCAGATGTTCTTTAAATGGCTTATGGGTGCTTAATAGCCTTTACTCACAATTTCATTTCATACCACAGCTGTTTATTTTTTTTTGCAAACACTTCCCTGTGTTTTACTAATCTATATAATTGCTTCAATATCTCTGGGAACTGGTTAGCTCAGTGATACATGACTCTACTACACCTGGTCCCTATAATTATTTCAACATTAGCAGTGTCAGAATTTAACTTAAACTTAAACGCACTATATTATGCAGCAGCAGTGTTCTGTATTGTTGAAAACACCAATGCATATTGTTTTCCCCAATGCCGTTTACAAGGCACACCTTTCCTTTTTAAATACAAAGGCAGGAATAGTTTACCAGTTAGCCTCTGAGGTCACAGAGAGACATTTCTGTGAGAAAATTTGAAATGTTCTTTAAATACATGATTTTTAAAAATATTTTTAAAAAGGGCTGCAAATGATGGTGTTAAAATAGGTTTAAGACGACGATCTCCCATTATTATTATTATTATTATTATTATTATTATATTAGAATTCCCACTGTACAAAAGCTCTGACCAACTGATTGTAGACTGATGAAGAGGATCTTCTTCATTAACTGTCTTCCTAAGTGTATCCTGCCTACGTTCCTTTCCTTCTCCTTGAAATTATTTTTATAACTGAATGGACAAGAAAGTTCTGATCTTCAAGTAAACTAAGTAATGGAATCAGTTTTATCCTGAATATTAATGGTTACATTTTTATAACAGTACAAGGGAACAACATTCTTGTCTTAAATACATCTACCATTCATAATTAATAGACAAATTATAGGTTACTCAGGACACAACTGGATGAATGAATGAATGATGAATGACACTCACAGTATTTCACAAACTTATTTATCTGTGGGAAATACATACAATAAATAATGATTGCTACTGTTGGAAAGCCAACATAGTCCAGTCCATTAACCCGATATTTGTTTACCAACCTGGATGATGGTCTTTCTTTAAATTGAGACAAATCCAGACATGGTGTAATGATTGGTATTTCCGCCATGGGGATGGATGTGAAATGCTGGATCGATGGCAGTTTATGGAACTGGAGCGATGGGATTTATGAGCTGAGAGTAAAAGAGAAGGGTAGGGGAGCTGATGGAAGAAAACTCCTTAAGCCAGAAATGGCACAAGAATCAGGATTAGCTTGTTGGCAGATGAGTTTGTGAAGAGCAAAGGACAAAGACAACAGTGCTGAAAAGGTACTGTATACCGCTTGAATCCCACTTGCTCAAGGCACAGGAGTGAAGTAAACTCTGAATGTGAGTGCTGACATCTGGTACTCTCTTGTGTTTTTACTCCTTCAGTAATATCACTCTCTGTGAGGGAGGGAAATGAAATCTGTGAAGATACTATCTGCTTTTCACCAACAAATCCCCAAAAAAAAGGGCTTTGGTTTGATATTCAAACCTTTTCCATGTACATGTTCCTCGAAGGCTGCTTTGCTTAGCAAGGGCCTGAGAATGATAAGAGGCACGCACTTCACAGAGTGAACAAAAAGGAGGTTTAGATAAACGGTGAGAATACAAGGAAAAAAACAAAAAACACATGCTACGGGTAAGTCAGTCTGATACAGGAACTGAATTCAGTAAGAAGGTAGGCTTCCAGGAACATGGTTACTGATCTCCACGCAAATCACTGCACCCAGCCTGACATAGGAAAAATCGAACTGAGAAAGTGGAATAGCGTGCACCATGCTTGATGTTCTTCATTTTCCTGGCTACACACACACACACGCATACACATACACAAAATCCTGCCTCTCTCTCTCTCACCAGTAAGAACTAGCTGAAGCTCAGCTCAGGTTCCACTCTCCCATTGCGTAAATAAAGCTCACACATTGCTGTAGTGTCACAGGACAGGAGAATGACGTGTGACGATTACGGGGTTACACTTCTGCTTTTCGTCGCGGTGTCCGGTTGCTCTCTCTGGATCGTTTCTTTGCTAGCCTTAGGGAACCATTCGCCCCCAAGGACAGGAATGCAGGGGACTGACAGCTGTGTTGACGGCAGCACTGACTTCAGCAGTGGCTTGGTGTTACTGCCCAAGCGTAAAGTGTCTTAAATGTGCATGTAGCTCTGGAGTTGTTTTGACACTAGACACTTGCTCAGTGGCAGTAAACCATGAATGTGAACCCTCATATTCTTCTAGTGGGTTCCATTGCTCCCTGGGGGTGTCCTGAACACATTGTCCCTCTGTCCTATTTGCATGTTCACGCTGTTGCTACCTGAGTGAACACATCAACAAAGTTTTCAGAAACAAATGCTAAACAAAAGGCAAGGTGGCATCACAACTCCCTGTCAATCAAAAATGTCTTCATCCATCTGGTCTCTTCTCACAGGGGACACTGTTCATTGGTAAAGGGGGTTCCTTCTTTCTTTTTCCTGCGTTTCTTCTTATGCGCTGTCCAACAAGCAGTAGCCATTACTACCAGGACCAGCCCAACAACCAGCAAGACCACAGACACTACCTTTGTTTGAGGGAGGTCGTTATAGGTGTAGGTCACGCCTGTCCCAGCAATACCAATCACCAGTGATATGATTCCAAAGGGGAAGATGCAGCGGTACCAGGATTTCTCCATGCCCCCTGTGGCCTGAGAAAGCCTCTCTAAAGAAGACAGGACATCTGGGACTTTGGCCACTGCCTCCTGAGACTGTCCCTCCTGGTTGGTGTTTGAAGACGGCTGGGGCTGGCATGCTAGGTGCCCTGTGGTACAGCCCATCTTAAAACTTCGAAAGCTGTTGGAGGCCCAGTGGAGACTTCCTCTAGTGTACTCCAAATGTCGCAATGGTCTGAGAAGAGATCAAAACTGTCTGATGTAAAATTCTGAATAAGATGAATGTGACCAGCAAAAAAAAAGTCCTTGCGCAGTCCTCCTCTCTTTCTCTGCTGTGTTGTAAGAGTCTGCACTGTGAATCAGCAGCAGCATGTTAAACACTCTCCCAGCTGAGCTGCGTGTGGGTATATAATGTGCCAAAGGCAGGGGGTGGAGTAAAGATGCAGTGAAGGGAGTGAGTAGCAAAAGTGATTGGCTGAAGCCACAGCGTGACGTTGTATACAACAGCAGAGGAATGGGGATCAAAAGAAGAGCTGGAAAGGGGAAGGGAGGGTGGGAGTTAACCATTCAAAAGCCATGTCTTACTCAGGACGCTCTGCAGCCGTGCTTCCTTTCGGAAATGAAATAACAAATATATCTCAATGGAACAGATCATCTGAGCATGTGATGGCTTTAAAGACAAAAGAACATTTTGTCAAGTTCTACAATCCCAAACACATTTTTATCTCTGTGAGCAAACAGAGGGAATTCCATGTAAGAGCACAGCTGAGCTATGCATACTCCCTCTGTGGCTGATTAAACCCATCACACACACACACACACACACACACACACACACGCATGCCTGTGCGTGCCCACACAACCTCACCCACCCACGCAGCAGCACACAAAGGCAGGTTGCCAAATGCTTAGAAAAAAAACGGCTTTGTATAGGCATACAAGAAGAGTTTTCTCCCTGATCTGGATGGGGGGTTTTTGACCGCAGAGAAGACGAAAATCAATTCAGATCCACAAAGCGCAGCAAATGGATTGCAATGTCAGGCAATTATAACTCTCTATATTTGAGGTTTCATTCAAAAGTCGTAAGACTAGCAGTGAAATGAGTGTGGCAATATGACAATCATGCAAATGGCATCTGATTTCACAGCACATCCTATTTAAATGTGTTTGTTTAATTCAATTCAATTCAATTCAATTTTATTTATATAGCGCTTTTAACAATCGTCATTGTCTCAAAGCAGCTTCACA
>JAQQZT010000008.1:18198056-18210840 GCA_030068275.1 Clarias platycephalus | reverse complement strand
ATGCTGGACACAAACAGCAAATATGATGATTATTATAAAAACCCCGAAGAACGTCGTATTCATAAAATAATATTTACTTAATATGATAATATTTATATATTTACTTAATATGATAATATTTATATATTGTTCATTCATGTCCAGTGGCGGTTCTACACTGAATCGCTCCCCGGGCGAGACTGTAGATAAAGTCCTTTCATGCGCCATCTGGCGGATATTCAGTGAAGCGCAACACATTTATTTAAATTCCCGAATGTTGCTTGCGGCATGTCGCGGGAAGCCGCGCGCTAAATTGCGGCATCCCGCGGGAAAACATGCGCAGTCTTAAAGGCCCCATCTGTAAGTGAAGGTGGTCTCTGTTCACCATAACAAAAGTGTTTGTAACAACACGCACAGTCCAAGTCTGTGTTAGCTAAGTAAAGGGTTCTTAAAGCTATACCTTTTAAACGTTTTTAGTGTCCGGAAATGTGGTGTGTTATGTAATTATTACATCACTCAGCTATCCATTCAAGTTAAGAATCCTAATAGCCTGCTTTATGCAGACATCGTCTGTGATATCCAGATGTGGCCATTAAGAATTTGCGCCTCGCCTCCGAGTGGCGCAGTGGTAAATTGCTCCCCCTATCATATGGAGATCGCTGGTTCGAATTGTAACCTCGAATGATGCTGTAACCTCTCTCAGCTGGAGGTCTAGAGAGAGCTGATTGGCCGAGCTCTCTCAGAGGGGCGGGATGAGGGGTACTTTGTGCTCAAACATTAATCACGGCTCTACAGCCAATTGAGGCGTCTGTGAGCTCACGCATGCGGAAGGAGCAGATAGCGCTGTCCTCCGAGTGTGTTACACCGCCCCTAACGATGCGTGAGTGAGCAGTTTGAAAAGTCGGTCGGCTGGCGTCACGTGGTTCAGAGGACTGAGTGGTAGGAGTAGCTTTAATGTGGGAGCCCCCTAGTGACGGGGAGGAATTGGACAAGACTAAATTAGGGAGAAAATCAGAGAAAAAAGTGTGCGTCTCCAGGAAAGGGATCTCATGAGCAGCCACAGCAGTGCGCGGGCAGCTGTAAAGTTTTCAGGCACATGACGTACATTACTTGTAGGGGGCAGTCATGTTTCAATCTCAGGTATTGCGTGTCTACTGAAGCCGATGTGTTAATGCCTATTGTCTTAGATGCCTATTGACAGCGTGCATAAGGGTTTATAAACATGTCAAGCTCAAACTGTAAATAATGATTATTTATTTTTTATTTTCTTCTATACAGTATATATACTGTACATATACACGGGTTAGACAATGAAACTGAAACACCAGTGTTGGAGGTTTTATGGCTAAATTTGACCAGCCTGGTGGCCAATCTTCATTGATTGCACATTCCACCAGTAAGAGCAGAGTGTGAAGGTTTAATTAGCAGAGTAATAGCAGTTTTGCTTAAAATATTGCAATGCACACATCATCATGGGTGACATATCAGAGTTCAAAAGAGGACAAATTGTTGGTGTGTGTGTGTCTCGCTGGCGCATCTGTGACCAAGACAGCAAATCTTTGTGGTGTATCAAGAGCCTTCAGGCTAATGTCAGCATACCACCAAGAAGGACGAACCACATCCAACAGGAGTGACTTTGGACCCACAAGGAAGCTGTCTGAAAGGGATGTCCGGGTGCTAACCCAGATTGTATCCAAAAAACATAAAACCACAGCCGCCCAACTCACTGCAGAATTAAATGTGCACCTCAACTTTCCTGTTTCCACCAAAACTGTTCGTCAGGAGCTCCACAGGGTCAAAGTACATGGATGGGCTGCTATAGCCAAACCTTTGGTCACTCGTACTAATGCCAAACGTCTGTTTCAATGGTGCCAGCAGCGAAAATCTTGGGCTGTGGACAATGTGAAACATGTATTGTTCTCTGATGAGACCACCTTAACTGTTATTCCCACATCCGGGAGAGTTACAATGTGGAGAAGCCCCAAAGAAGCGTACCACTCAGACTGTTGCATGCCCAGAGTGAAGCATGGGGGTGGATCTGTGATGGTTTGGGCTGCAATATCATGGCATTCCCTAGGCTCAATACTTGTGCTAGATAGGCGCGTCACTGCCAAGGACTACCGAACCATTCTGGAGGACCATGTGATCCCAATGGTTCAAACATTGTATCCTGAAGGCGGTGCCGTGTATAAGGATGATAATGCACTAATACACACAGCAAGACAGAGTGGTTTGATGAACATGAACGTGAAGTTGAACATCTCCCATGACCTGCACAGTCACAGATCTAAATATTATTGATCCACTTTGGGGTGTTTTGGAGGAGCGAGTCAGGAAACGTTTTCCTCCACCAGCATCACATAATGACCTGGCCACTATTCCGCAAGACAAATGGCTCAAAATCCCTCTGGCCACAGTGCAGGACTTGTAGCTGTCATTCCCAAGACGAACTGATGCTGTATTGGCTGCAAAAGGAGGCCCTACACCACACTAATGCTACTACAACCCCTGTAGCTTAAAGAAATCTGCATAAACTGACGAAACATTTATGTATACAATGCATTATGTATTTCATGTAATGAACCAATAACTTCATCAATGTCCATTACTTTGCTTACCTTAAAGATCACCTAATCAATAGACAAGTGAGCAAGTTTAGAAAGCTGTAGTTCAGGTGAGAGAAACCGACCTGGTGCATGTGGATCTCCAGCTTCAGCTGAGCTACATGTAGTCTCAGACTGTAAAGGTCTTCTATCTCGCCACTGCTGCTGTAGGCTATTATGGGGGGCAGGAAGGATTGCTCAGAGTCATGCCAATCAACCCTGCTGCGCAACGGACACAATGACCCACGCCACTGTGCCATCCTCTTCTCCCAATCTGAGGAAACAATTATTTTAAAAAAGGCATGAATATTACAAGAAAAGTTAAAAATGATAATACCATTCTAGCAGCCGAGCCTTTTCTCACAGCTTATTTTTTACTTCACCAGTTCCAGTTTTTAATGTAATTTTAAAATTACAATATGTTGCCGGTTTAATCCAGTTTATTTACAGTGTACCTCATTTATCACTGCATCAGGTAAACCTTCCATAAACACATTTCATATTAATACTATTTTTGAATAGACCATAAGTCTCTTTAACTATTGAACTATCTATGAAGGGATTACTTTAGAGACTTATTGTCACACACCTAGCTAATAGGCATAAAGTTACCGAATAAAACTTGTGTATAACTATGTGCAATGTTTACATCCAAAGATTTTTTTCCAAATCTGAATGAATTAATTCTGACCACAGTAAGTGTTTCTATGCTTCATGTATACATGTATTTGATTTAATTAAAATAATCTTCATGTTATATACCTTTTAATTTTATTCAAAGCTTATGAATTGAGCACACATGCAGATTGGTTTAGTTATGCCAGCGGAAAAGCTGTACGTTGTTTTTGTGTCGCTCGTAAGACAGGCTTCATGAAGTACCTTTTTTGAGATGACCAGCGTCATTAATGACCTGGACCATAATTTTTTCCAGGCCTGCCAACATAAGCAGCGATTCATAGTCCTTCTCTGTCGATGGTTCTGTATATACACACACACACACACACACACACACACACACACACACACACACACACACACACACAAAGAGTACAAGATATTTGTACACACAGCTTGACTGGGGCAGTGCAGTTTCCACAGTATCCACAGAGACAACACTTGACTTGCCTTTAAAAAACATTATTTATACTGTGATGTTTAAGCAAATGGGAGCATTAGATCAATTCTGTGTTGAATGAGCTGCCTGAAAAACTCTAATTCCACATTACTCCCTCTGCTCTTATGGCTCATCTCTCAGTCTCTCCTCCTACACCCTTCTGCTACAATCTCCTGCAGACTCCCTGAAGAGCGCTCTCTCTCTCTCTCTCTCTCTCTTCAAATCTGTTCCTTTAATAATCTCCTACCTGGACTAAATCCCAGTTGGTGGTGTTGGAGCTCGGCATTATAACAGTGAGTCAGGTCCAGCCCTAGTTGCGTTAGGACACCTAGTTGTGCTTCCATGGCTGCCATGTGGACAGAAGCCCACTCTGTGGGAAACTGGTACATTTAGAGGTCAAGGAGCCATTACGTACAGTTCAAAATAACCAGGGTGACATGCATGACCCACGGTTGGACTGAATATGTAAAAGTAAAAAGAAATTTGTCTCATAACACTTATCATAAGAAAACTGTGACAACTGAAAAATAGATATTAAAAACTAATTAGCACAATCATTTGCATAATATGAAATGCTTAAAGTAGACAACAATTCATCAGTGTTAATATTTTATGTCTGAAATTAACTGAACTTAACCCTGGCTTTTTTATGTGCAGGTCCCAGTGGCATCGTTAGGTCCAATCATTCAGGGCTTTAGGAATGAATATTTTAAACGTTACCCTGAATATTTTTACCTGGAGGTCGAGGTGCTTTACGGCAAAGCATCTCACTGACAGAGTTACACAGCGGAACTTTACATGCATTCGGCGTAAAAGGGAGATTTAAGGGGAAATGCAAAGCGGGAAGACACATGTGCATATGTCAAGATATGCTTTGATTATAAAAAGCAAACAAGCATCGGGGCTATTACAAGAAGAAAAAGAACAAAAACAAACAACAAAAATACAATATAAGGATAAGAATTCACAATATAAAAGATAAGAAAGAAAAAAAAAAGAAAAAGAGAGAAAGAAAGCAAGCCCAGAATGATCTGATTACACAATTAAGCAGGTGATGTTATTCATCAATTCAAGTCTATCTATCTGAAGAGTTGTGCTAATGAGAAAAAACTGGTTTAGTTAATGGACAGAACAAATATCCAAAGTGCTGTATCCCAACCACACACCTGACCACATGATGGTCTTTTTGGAGTCCAACTGATGTCCTCTGTTTTTACCCAGAACCACAGGCTACTTAGCTTAGCTGTCTCCGGCCTCGGATTCCCGATGCCTTTAATGCAGATTCAGCCCGAAATTCCCACTAGCTAAACTTTTACTTTCTGGCAATCAAACGAGCTGCATGTATATGAGACCACATTAGAAGATCTTCTAGGCTACTTTATGTTTAAAATGACCAGGGTACAATACCTTAACACAAATGTCTAGGTTAAAATCACTTTCTGCTTAATATAGTGAGTTATACTGCAGATCAGCTGAATTCCCGATTTCTCAACATTATTTACTTTAGCCACTGAACTAAATGTTAAAACTGGCATGACAAAACCTTACTTTTAATCATTTGTGTTGAAATCAAGTCCTTGGCTAATGTTTCTTCTCTAGCCAACACAGAAAGGATACAGTACTGATGAGTCTCTTCTTAAAGTGGTCTCTCTCTGGTACAGGCTTAGAATATCTGGTCAAGACTTTAGTCCACAGTCTGTTGACGGAGACACGGTTTTAAAACTTTTTTTTATAATTTGTACAATATTGCGGTGAGCTCAGTGAGAACAAATAAGATACTGAGATAATCTTGTTTCAGATCACACACACACGCACACACACACACACACACACACACACACACACACACAAACTAACTTGTTCTTTTTGGTCCGTTGTGCATGCCATACCGATAAGAAAGGTGAAGGTCCCCTACAACACAGAAAACATGTAATGTTTAGTAAATTTTAAAAAGTGCTATGGCTAATGCTATGGCTAATGCAGAGGTTAATCTCACCACTGCTCTTCAGGAGCTGATGCTTCACATTGGATTTTTCGTTCCTGATCCAAATGAGATGTCCTCTTTTCAGAAGAAGATAACCTGATGTGCTTTATAACTCTGTCTGATTCTAGGGAACAACTGTTGATCTGAAAGGGTTTTCTTTGAACATCAATTCCAGTAGTTTTTTGTGTCCAATTTGTCCCCGACTGCGTTACTTTGACGGTGGGCCGAGATGATGGTCCTGTCTTGCCCGGAACCCGGCGTGTAGCACCACCCTCATGGCCATCGGTGTTTTTTAATTGTCCTGCACCCTGACGACTTTCTTTCACCTCAGAGGACGATTTTTGTGGGTTTCTTTTATCACCATCTTTAACAGCAGAAGCTTTACTAGCACTGCCTTTTGCACAAGGCTTTTCTTGGTATTTTGAGCCAACTGCAGAGCTGCTACGGATTTTCAAAGCCTTTTCCAGGACTTGTTCTAGGAGCTTGACTTCTTGTCTCTCTTTTGAAGGAATGTCTAAAAATATATAAAAGATGATTGTCAGACACAGTGAGTAGTTGGTAAGAGGAATATAATGAAGGAGAGTTTGGCCAAAAGCACCAACATGGATAAACCTGATCACACTAAAGTTAAGTTCTACTCAGGGCTTGTCAGCTGCACATCAGTGCTCTATACTGATATCAAGCATCTCAAATTCAAATTTTATTTGTCACATACACAGTCATAAACAGTACGATATGCAGTGAAATGCTTCTACGACCGCCAGTGACCTTAAAAAGAGAATTAAAGCTTATAATAAGAAATAAATATGAATAAAGAAATACGATAGAAATTTTAAATTTAACTAGGATAAAAATAGAAATAAAAATAGAAATATGCTGTACAATAAAAATAGAAATAAAAATAGAAATATACTGTACAATAGAACATTTAAGAAATTTTGAAATTTGGTGAAAGAAGATGTGCAAATATGCATTAAAAAAAGTGCACTTTATTGCACTGCTGGGTTTACTGCACCAACACTGTCATGGAGGTGCAACTGCTGTGCTCAGCTGCTATTTATTAGAGATGGGGATCACCCGGGACCATCCGATATGATATTATCATAATACCTAGGTGCTGATTCGGTTTACAAGTAATATATAGAATTGTATAAATAAATATAGATTTGGTTGGTAAGATTACAAATAAAAAATAAATTTAAACCTTGATCCTATACTATAAAAAAACAAGTTGAGATTCGAAAGTTTTATACCCAAATGTAACTTAGTCTAATTTCTATAACATTAGTTTTCCCACATTAGTTTTGGCAGAATTTAAACAATGCAAAATAACTTCAGATAAAATTATTACCGAGCAGCGCTCTGCCATGTCATCAGCCATAATTATTATTTCTAAACAAACTTAGCAATTAATTCACTCTGACCACATGGCATGTGTGAACAGTTTAGCGCACCACCTGTAGGATTATAAAGAAACTGTGATGTTTTACCGCCTCAAATGCCTCCAAAGACTCGGACATCAACTTCACAATGAGCACATATAGAGCAGTTTCAGTCATGCAGGTGTGCACAGCTTCTAACTTTGGCATGCACAGTTCCAAACACAAGCAGTGTTTTGAGACTTGTCTGATCATATGCTTTATGATGCACATGACTTTTGTTCATCATAACATAAAAATGTGTTTCTGTTGGCTCACTCTGAAGCGTGTGTGCTTGAAGCTTGTGTGCTGGTCATGGCCAGTCAAGCTGAAAACCAGTCAATTCACTGGCTGTTCGATCAATACATCTCCATTATACACGTAAAAAAAAATGTGTGACCTAATATCTGCTTTTTTTTAATGTACTTCTGATTTTGAACAGTGCTAAATGACCAAACACAACCGCCTTGGGTTTGTTACTAATATAAAAAAAAAAAAACGACTTAAGAAAAAAAACAAACACAACTATAAAAATCACTTTTAAAAACTCATCATTTATTCCACTTACAAGCTGTGGGGCATCATTTGGGACTTTTTTGCACTTACAGGCATCATTTGGGACAAAGCCTCATAAATCCTGTCCTAATGCATATTTTAGAAAACCAAACTAAATAAAATGTAGCAAAACATTAACTGTATGACAGAACAGGCAGTAGTTCAGGGATTTCTACACATGCACTAGTACTGTATGCAATCTGTAGCAGATGCTTATCCAATAATACCAAGCATTTCTGTCAAACATTTAGCTCAATGTAGCTCAGTAGGACAAAGCCAAAGACAACACATGGTGTTAAAGACACTAAATCGGAAAAGGGAGATTTTTCACAGGCTTTTACAGATTTGTTGTTTTAATTTGCTCTGATTAGTGATGACATTGCTCACACAAGAAAAAGGTGGACTTGTACTCCATGAATTCATTCTGTTGTTGGACTGTTAAAGGAGGAGATAAATAATAAATTCTGGAAAAAAGACTGTTGATTTATTTAACTTCAGTGCCCCTTCAGAAGCTCCACCCCCAATTAATGGAAACATAATGACACTATAACTAGGATAGCTGACCAAAATTAAAATAAACCATCATCAAACAAACGATATGCAAGCACACAGACACAATATCAAAAACACACGAGTAAAAACTAGCAAGAGTTATTTGTTATAAGTATTTGTATACAAAACTACAGTAAATGAGGTTTGGAGCTAAGCTAGAAAAGAAGGTAACGTTACCTAGGATAGGATTTTGGAATATACATCAATCCAAGTAATCCCACTGTGCTGACAAACTTGTGTTGTAGGTCTTTCTGGTTATTAATTCCTTAGCAAATGTTGTACAAATACCATGGTTAAGCAATATAACACTTAAGGTCATGCTGCTGTGCTGGTAATCAGCATGGCTGTGATGTGGTCAGATCCATAAGCATCACAGTCGCACAACAGCACAACCTCATGTGTGATATTGCTTGTATACAACATTTAAACAAACACCATTTAAATCCAAGATTTCGATTTGTTTATCTAACCCATTATTTTGCTCTGACAACACATATTCTTCAGTGACTGGCAGAGTTGGCGACTGAGATCTAGTGTAATTAACAGGGGGGAAAGTAGTTTTAAATGCTTACCAGTACCACGTAATCAAAATGTGAGGGGAATAAACATGGAAGTGGTGATTATTATTATTGTTATTATTTATTGTGAAAAAGACAAATCCCCCTGCCTGTGTGATATAGTACAGCGTTCAGAATCTCCTTTAATTGTCCATGTTGTTTGGCTTTATAGCAACTTTTCACTATTGTCTTCTGCTATTGTATGTATATGCATTTTGGTCATCTCTGCTTCTTGACAATGCATGCAGTCCAGCAGCCAGAGCCATTGCTGTTCTTACTATCTCTGCCCTTCCCCCTGAGCTGTGCATGAGCACAAACACACTCCCTGTTTCTGATTGCCTGGACTAGTGTTTTGTGCCATGGTCTGCACCACTTTGTTTGTTTACCTTTTACAGAGCCTGAGCTGTGTGTACACACCAGATTTTAGCCCACACACAAAACAGAGAGCTCGCAGACTGTGAGGAGATATTTGCTGAATTAGACAAAAAGTGTATAGGATTAGAATTGCTTAATCTTCCTTTGAAGTAAAGCATATATTGTATAATAAAAATAGTAAGAATGTTTTAAACTGACTCTGAAAATGCGCATTTACTGTACTTTTACCTAACAAAGGGTTTAATGGTCATGAAGACTACCCATACACTTTATGTTGTATTTGCATGTCGAGGTTCTTATTAATTATTTTAAGTGACTCCAATATGAACGCGTCTGTTCTCGGAAACGTCATGGATGCGCACATTCGGGCTAGCAATGTGAACATAACATTAGTCTCTGAGTTTGGTTTTCTGAGGTAAAGCTGACGTTAGTACAGGCTTATTTCTGATTGGTACGTTGGTATATGTGACGTCACACTACAAAATAGCCCCGCCCACCCTAATTCAACAGTACATTACTATCGTGTACTAAAACTGGCTTATTTCGCTACACATAAAACAAAGTGAAAACATGTTATGCGCGAAATACATCGAGTACGTAAATGACCGAATGGTAATATACATTTCCTGAGCGAAATTTATCTCTACAGTGACTATGTTCTTTTACTTTGTATGAATTATTGGACTTTTCCATTCATGTTGATTTTCTTACCATGATCCTTCACGCTGGTCGTCGGTTCCGCTTCAGTGTTGTGTTTCACGCGCGTTTTCCTGCCAAATGTCACACCTTATTACCAAAGCAAACGCATTAACACGACTATGTTAATAAACAGAAATAACATGACTTACATGGAGCGTAAAAGCTCTCTATACTGCCGGATAGTTTCGGTGAGTTTGAGCTCCTCTGCTCTGCATTGTTTGATCGCTTCATCCACAAGCGCAGACATCCTGAAGGAAAAAACATCCCGAAAAACTAATGTTTAAAATCATGTATCATTATTAAAAGACAACATGGCTGTATAACCATTGTACCTCTAACCTTGTCAGAGTTAAGTCACCCGCCAGGAAGTGGAAGTGCCTCGTATCCGGTAAGAAAGTTACATAATTACAAAAACAAAGACATAAGCTTTGTTCACTGTATTCATAATTATCTATATCCTATTACAGCTATCAGAAGCTGTCCAAGACGAGCTCTGTACTGTGGCTTCTGAACACTTCCGTTCTACAGAGTATGTGAGAGTAGTGCGCGTCAGTGTTGCCAGGTAGTACAGATACACCAGGATGATCATATTTTGGGGAACATTCATTTAAAGTTTAATTGCACTAAATAAACAGAACCGAGTTTGCAACACATATACATGTCTGTACCAAGCTAACTGTAATGGACTCCAACTATTCAAACGACTGATTTTGAGCATCAGGTATTATGCTGCATTATACCTATAGGCTGCCCTGCGCAACACTGACGAACTACGAGGCGACAGCGGCCGTCTGGACGTGGATTGGCTCATTTACCACAGATTCAGGGTCAGTTTTCTGTGATATGCAGTGACAGAGTATATATATATAAAACGAATAACCAGACTGACTCCAGATCAGACCCACACTGTTAAACCATGACACAAAAAAAAAACCCGATGGCATAAAATGATCGTAAATTGATGTATTATTAATAATTTTCTATTTAAAAATCCTAAATGTAAGAGCATTTCATGACATGGTTTGTTGGTGTCATAGCGCGGATTAAATATGACGCAACAAACAGACTCTCCATGGAAACGCAAGCGGGTCTAACATCTCGCGAGAGCGAATAGCGTTACTATGGAAACACTAAGACGCTTCGAGAGTAAGGGAATAAGACCATTTCGGAGTTTGTTTTAGCTGATATTTCATCATGGACCAAGGAGCGACCGGTGTACCAGTGCAGATAACTGTATTACGAGGAGAAAACCTGGTAAACTAAATTCTGTTTATTTCGAATAATGAGGCACTAAATCATCCCAAGCATTTTCTATAACGACGCATTTTCTATAACGATGCACACATAAATATAAAAACAGCTACAATGCTGCTTTTCTGTGATTTCAGAAAGGTAGCAAAAAGCAGGCATTCCTCAGCTTTGTGCATGCTGAATTTAACGGCATGGCATTGGGAGACTCTCAGAAGCTGCAGGTGCCTGTGGATGAGGCTGTGGATGTGAATTTCACCTGCTGCTTTTACTGTTCTGAAGTAACACACACCCTGGATGATCTGGCACACAAGCCTGTCATATGTGAGTGGATGGATCTGTGTGTGAGAGGAGGAAATGCTTTCTGCCTTTTATGATTTTGATCTTTTACATTGCCCCGCTTTTCATCTGTTAGTCAATAACATGCATTTTTTAAAAAGTTGGTTATTTTAGTTCATCATTATGATATGATATTCTATTAATTAATATAAGTTAAAGGAAGAAGGATAGTTATAAATAAACCAGACACTAAAGTTGTTCTGCTGATTTAAAAAGATAAGTCCTGGCAGCTGTTTTAAACTCAGGAATGGAGTTACAGTGTCAAATACTAAGCCAGAACCTTTCCAGAGCCTTGGTGCCTTGGAGCTCGACTAACATTAGTATATTAGTGTGGTATGCTCTGATGTTTTTGATAGCATAATGTTAAAAACATGATTACAGACAAAATTTACAGGCATTCTTAAAATTATTTCTTTCAGTTTTGTCAAAAATTCTTGGTGTTGCCTGACTGATGTCAAATAACATAAAAATAGCATGTAAGAACATCTTGTATCTTTCAATTGTGAAATTTCCCATTTATAACCAGAAATGGGCCTGCATACTTTTGCACATAGCACAGTCTCATGTTTTGTTTGTGTGAAGGAATAATTGAATTCACTCTTTTGGAGGAAAGGCTAACTGAAATTTGTCTGTATTTGTGACTTATTAGTAACACTGATTGAGGTTTTACCAAAAGAACAAAAACAAAAAGAGGAGAAGACATCTGTTTTGGGCCAGTCTGTTGTGGACCTGCTCCCTCTGCTGCATGGTGAGACCTCAGCATTTGCTCATTCCATTCACACAAGTAAAATAAGAAATATGCATTAAAATAATATTTCACCCAAAAGTTTAGCCTAACAATTAAAGCTAATAGCCATTAATGCAGAAGATAATAACCGAGATACTGTTTGGGGTAAAACAATTTAAAAGGGTTTTCTTTATGAAGTTTCTGACATTTTTTAAACTTTAGGCCAGTGTAGCTTCTCATCTACTGTGGTGCTTCACCCTACTCATGGATCGGCAAGTGAGACTGCCTCACAAAACAAAGGAATTAAGGTAAGGACACGGTAACACATGGTATTGCCTAAATCATACAGTTTGGTAATTCGCAGAAAAACCTACAATAATCTCAAAGTACACTCTATTACTCATTATTTCTCTGTGTGCGTTCTGCACTGATACATGTTAATACTACGTAACTAGAACTATATATAATATTTTATATACAGTATAAGGAATAACCAAAAAGCTCCGTGGTGGCGGGACCCGGATGAGATCCGCCCGGAGTTCCTCAAGGCTCTGGATGTTGTAGGGCTGTCATGGTTGACACGTCTCTGCAACATTGCATGGACATCGGGGACAGTGCCTCTGGACTGGCAAAC
>JAQQZT010000008.1:18151410-18163898 GCA_030068275.1 Clarias platycephalus | reverse complement strand
AACGTTAGTTGCTGCATTCACGCGCATCTCGGATGGTCTCTCATTTCCTGATGATTTGTGCTTTTAATTTTTTTATTGAATCTAATAAACTATTAATCTACAAAAATATATGAATCTAGAGAACAAATATTTCAGTCGACAGTTCAGGCATTTAAATGGCACCGGAATGAGGCACCGAAATTCGCGTTCTGTTTCGGTCCGGTCCATACCGGTTACATAGGTACCGGTGCCATATTGGCACCGGTTTTCGGTACCCAACCCTATTCGTAACTGAGTTGCTTTTTCTTCTCCATCTTTAATGTATACAGTTCGGATATAAAACTGATCTGTGATTAAGACCTTGTATGATTATTTTTATGGAATATATGCTCTCAGACATGAAGTCAATTGGTTAAACTGCAGTTAAGATTTCTGGAAAATCAGTGCATATCTGAAAGGGCATTCATTTCTCTCTTTTGAAGGAAAGAAATGCAGCTTGCCACATAACTGAGAAACACTAAAAGTCTTTTGTCCCGTGTGTGTGTGTAGTGTGTGGGGTTTGGGGGGTTGTGGTGTTCACCTGTAGTGGTTGTGGTGACTCCATTTACAGTTCCGTCCACATCTACTTCATCTTCTGCATAGCTCAGAAGGAGGGCACGCTGTCTGTCAGTTAGTGTCCTACACACCAGCACAAAGGGTTACTCCATCAAAAGGATTAGGTTTCTCACACGTAATTACTCCACAGTGACTTCAAACTCTTTTCCCCCCACAACAGACCCATCCCTTTTTACAGATGCACAACAAATGAATACATTATGTAAACAATGATGTTTAAAAGTGTCATACTTGGGTACTTTAATCTTGAAGTGAATGTAATGATCACCAAATCCATAGCCACTGACTCGGGCGATTCCCTTTCCAGAAAGCCTGATTTTCTGATCGTCCTGGATGCCAGCAGGGATCTGCAAAACATTTAATCAGCATTAGATTCAATCGACCTTAACTCTAAAATACTGCCAAAAATGCATGCATAAAGTAACTAACTTACAGAAAGATTGAGCGTGTCATAGAGTCCTTGCGCTCTCACTGTGCCTCCCAGGATGGCCTGAGCCACCGAAACCTGAACGTCTGAGTGGACATCTGCCCCGTCTCTCCTGAACACAGGACTCTTCTGGACCTGAGAAAGAAAAACAAAGCACAACATTAGACTAAAGCTTGCAAATCCTAACAGACATTAATTTGACTGAAAACTACAAGTGTTGATGTCGCACATAGCTGAAAGGTTTAACAATTAAAATAAATACAACAGACAGAATTCTCCAAGTAAAAAAAAAAAAAACTGATAATTTTGCCTAACTTGCATCAACAGATGTCAAATTTGCAAATCTGTTGCTACTGTCGCAAACGCTGTTGCCTGTAACCCAAATCACAGGTGTATCGTAAATGTCTTATTCTAACATTTGTATAATAACAGCTCATTCACTCTTCCCATACTCGCAATAAAGTTTATACAAATGTATAAACTTTTATAATAATACCAAAAATGATCAAAGAAAAAAAAAAATCACCATACAAATCTTTGTGATAGAGCTGTTACTATAGGAATGTTAGAACAAAACATTTAAGGTTTTGCTGAACTTTGGTTTGTTAGGAAGCATAAAGTGGCCAATGGTCGCGTCAGGGTAAGAAGAGAAGTGCATAAAGCGATGTATCCATCATGCCTAGTGGGAACTGTATAAGCCTCTGGAGGCAGTGTTATGATCTGGGGTTGCTTCAGTTGGTCATGTGCTCAGGGACATTGTGTGGCAAGTCAGCTGACGACATGATTGTACTAAATGACAAGGTTATCACATCTACTGATTGTGTCTTTCCTGATGAAATGGCCAATGTGAAACAGTGGTTCCAGCACTATGTTCATATATGAATTGTCCCCAACATAATCAATACTCCCTTCCATGCAGAAAACACCTCACAGAGTTTATAGTAAGACCCCCTCAATTTTGCACTTCACTGTAATTCACAAAGAGCCCACAAAGACTGTGATAAGGCACCTTTGTGTAACGAGATACAAAACTAAAAGCCTAGCTAATCATCCCTAATCTCAGCTGATCTTTCAGTTTACTGTTCTTGATGCACTACAGATCTAGCATGAAGTGCGATATATAGATCTGATCCACTCTGTAGAAGATATCTTTGTGTTAGCTGATAATGGTTTACAGATGTTTAAATGTCCTGGTGGTGTGTTACACATGTCCCAAAGTCAAACCCCCGTTCCATCATGAGGTGTTTTCACTCATCACATAGACATCAACTCGCCTCTCACTACCTCTGCTTAGAGATGCAACAAACTTAACTGCGATTCAGTCACCATAATGTTCATACAGAACACCAAGCCTTAATGATGGTGCGATATTCCTGCACCAAACTAGCTGTATAAGGTGTGTATAAGGCTAATGCTTTTTTAAAAAAAAAAAAAGGTTTTATAAGTGTATAAATGGTAAGAGCAGAAACCAATATATAATCCTATTATTCTATTCATGGACCAATAACTTTTTTGGTCCGTAAATAATTTAACTGTCTTGAAGTCCAAGATCCCCCGATATCCAAATTGAACTCACCCTGAATGTGATGAAGATCTCTTTATTTTCCACAGGCATCCTGACTGTCTGTCCTTCTTCAATACCTGTGAAACCGACCACAACATTTAGATTTCAAACAAACAAGACACACACATGATCAGTGTCTGGCTCTCTGCTAAAACTAAATGTGATCATGATCAAATGTTTACTTGAACAAACTTTTATATAATTTGCATAAACTGTGAATAAGATCCAATTGGCTGAACTTCACCATCTCACACTCTGGCACCAAGTCGGCTTGTGTAGCAACGTGCACAGTAATTAAGGTCTTGTCTACACGAACGTCGATCTGAACACACAGTGCACACATTATCTTTCAGCCTTAATAAAAAAGGTATTTTGTTGAAAAATCTCACCAGGGTCATCTCAACATTATGTCACAAGCGACATGTAGTCACAGGATCCCAGTACCAGTGCAACCAAACTCTAAATTTTATTTCCCTGATTTTGTTTAACAACTAAACAGAGCGATGTGAAATAAAAGTACTGCCTTTATATTCAGTCGTGTAAAACCAATCTCTGTACAAAGAGTTGTTACATTATTTAGCTAGCTGTGTGCCACAATAATACAAACTCTTCTGTCATCTACTCATGTTACATAAACGGTAGTGCGGACAACGGCATTAATATTTTTTTTCTGAATTTCACAATAGAGTTGTTGCAAATAATGCGTATGAATGTTCGTTTCAGCTGACAAACTCACCAGCAGGAACAGGAACCGTGACAGTGCGTCTCTGCTTGCTCTGCCCCGTTCCTTTACACTCTGTGCAGCGGGTGCTGATCACGCCACGTCCGCCACACTGTCGACACGTTGAGCGCATCACGAACGGCCCTGTTTTGACCGTCTCCTATAGCGAAACAGAGCCCATGTTCCAGTTAGTGGACCAGGCTAAAGATCTGGATTTCTATTATGCTGTTGAAATCAGCATAGCTCACCATTCCTGTGCCATTGCAGTGGTGGCAGTGATGGATCTTGGAACCTGGCTCATGGCCTTTTCCATTACAGCGCTTGCAGGTGGCATCAATGTTCACTGTTAGTTCCTTATTTACGCCTTTGACAGCTTGTGCAAAAGTGAGCTCCATCACATACTAATAGGAAACACATGAAAGAGGTTGGACACTTAACTAATTGAGAGAAAAAAATAATAGTAATACATGATATAATATAATAATAATAATACATTCCTAACTCTATTTAGAACAGCAGCTTCTGTTTGAAATCATCCATTTTTCATGTAGTTAAAAATCCTGGAACATGTGCTGGTATGTTGCCCTGGTGTACACTGATATATTCAGTGTTTAAACCATTAATAACTCTGAATGTCTACTTTTGCCTATGAATACTGCATTTGTTGGTAAAAAGGATAAACCAACAAAGACCAGAGAGCTATTTTTGGGGCTAAAACATTTTGAAGCAGAGAAGAGGACTCTGAGAGCAGATATACAGAGGTTATGCCACACAACTCTATGTAAATATCAGGAAATTTAAAGCTGAAATTCTTATCTATAGTTTCACTTATCTTAAGTTCTCATCTTATCATCTTTAGTTTATAATTTTGGTTAAGAGCAGACAACACTAACCAGAATAAACCATTCATAAACTGTTCTACTGTGATTTAAACACTTATAAACAGCGTGCTTAGTTAGTGCCACTCTGAATGGTTTTATGAATTCACTGTTGTCAGCTTAACCAAAAACACAATGAGGCACACTGTCATTATTGTTATTGTTATTATTATTCTGTTGTTAAAAATAAGCATTAAGTGATAAAACTTTTAGCCTACAACAGGACTTTGCAGAGCATTTCATTATTCTTATACAACAGCAATTTGCAAAAAAAAAACTATTGAATACAAGATTATTTGGAGCATTTGCCATACAAGTCCCTGTGTATGAGCTGTTACTGAAGAAATTATAATGTACTAGAATGAGTGTATTAATTCATATCCATTATAGACATGTAATCAACAACCTCTGGCCAATCAGACTCAATTTCTATTTATTTATCATCTATTTTCTTTGTGATCCACATCAGCTCCTTGCGCTACAAGTGGTAAAACTCACTGACCTCCTGTGGCTGCTCAAAGATGCTATTAAAGTCCCCAAAGCCTCGCGCTCCAGAAAATTCCCCAAAAATCTTGCGGAAGAGTTCCTCTGGGTCCACCCCGGTGCTGCTGCTCCAGTAATGCTGCTGACCCGCTCCACCGCTGGCCGACCCAAACCCGGCTGATCCATAAGTATCGTACTGTTTCCTCTTCACCTCATCACTGAGGACCTAGAACAAGACCAGGCAGAAGACAAACATGAGTCTTACAGCAACACTTCCATGCCCTAAATGCTTAAATGTGTGGTAATGTAATTACTATTCCAAGTGATACCTCGTAGGCTTCAGCCAGTTGTGCAAATTTTTCCTTGGCCTGGGGGTCTTCTTTGTTTGTGTCTGGATGATATTTCTTTGCCATCTAAAACAAAGGGAAAGAAAAATGTCAATTTTAGGTTCAGCAAAAAATGAAATGAACAAAAAAAAAGCCACTACAACTATTTAACACCAAGTTGATTTATGGTTATAATTACCATTGGAGGAAATCACCTTTATTATGAAATATTTACATTAATGAAGATAAACTTGATTTAAAACTTGTGTAAATAAGCATAATGTGGTACTGGTATTAGAGGAACCTGTGTTTGTACTCATTTACCCTGATCAGCCATAACATTACAATGCAATACATTATGCCAAGGATGCTGCCCAGACAGCTCTGGCACCTCAGGGCAGGACTCTACATGCCCTCTGGTGTGTGCTGTGGTGTCTGGCATCAGTGAGAGCGGGGAGGGGGTCTGGAGCCTATCCCAGAAGACTTAGGGTATGAGATTGGGTACACCCTCGATGGGGTGCCAAACCATCTCAGGTGATACAAATACACACCTCACATGCTCATTCACACACTTCATGCAATTTGGGAATGCCAGTTAGCCTAATCATTACGTCTTTGGACTGTGGGAGGAAACTGGAGTATCCAGAGGAAACCCACCAAGCACACGGAAGTCAATCCCGGATCCTGGAGGTGACAGTGCTAACCTTTAAGCCAGCAAATATTTGTGCAGCAAATAGGAAAATATTAGCCATGAAAACATTTTATCCGATACTTTCACTATTGTTGGAATAAAGCTACTCCTTCTGCAAGTTTGCCCCATGGTGAAGAACATCGGGTGACATGATTTGTTGGTGACATGACATGGTTTTTGAAAATTTGGAATTCCTAATTGGTAAACTCTAATTGGAGAACACAAGAGGCCATTTATAACAAATACATAATTTTTTTCATTAAATTTTGTACATAAGTTTATAAGTTGCCAATTCCATTTAAATACTGTATTTATAATAAAATATTTACATTTATAATGTGGTTGTTAGTCTTTCAGCTGCTCCCGTAGATGGGTCGCCACAGCAGACCGACTTGTCCGCACAACAACTTGGCACAGGATTTATGCCGGATGCCTTCCCTGACGCAACCCTCCCATTTTATCTGGCATGGAATTGGCACTGCATCCAGTGACTGGGGTTTGGGCACTGGCTGAGAAACAAACCCGGGCCTGGTGCATGGCAGGCGAGAAACATACCACTGAGCCATTTATAAATGCCCTATTTACATTTATAAAGTAAACAGAATTAAGAAAATTAAAGTAATGAGATTTACTACACAATCACTACACAACGAGATTCTTAATTTACCTAGTTAAGTGATTCTATTTTGAACAGAGTTCTCAGTAAAGGTTTTGGTGGCCTGCAGAAGGTTTTCCCATTTTAAATTGGGCCTCAGACTTGTTAAGTTGGGAATGCCTGCAATAACGATCTCCTGATGCTTCAAGTGTTCCACAGGGTTTGTTGACCCTTTACTTTATCAGTTTACATACACATCAGGACAGTAACTGGCAGCCGTGTTTTAAGGTTGCATTTAGACTATTCCAAGTTTCTTACTGAAGCACTAACACAACATGTACATCAGATTGTTGAGTGTCACAAAATACATAGTGAGCTGTAGTTAAGCACACACTAAACATTATCTAGTCTATATATATTTACTCATTGTGTTCAGAAATCTACATGCTCAACAGATAAATGATAAATGGCAGGCAGTATGATCTAAAAAGTCTGGACTGTACAGTAAACTAAAATCATAGAGATTTTTGCAAATCTTTATGCAACACTCAGTGAAAACTTTAGGTGAGTGAAAGGTAATAAAAACCAGCCTTAAAACACATCCATGGAGAATTGACAAGGCTTTACGAGGTTTACTGGCTGATTTACTGGACTTGTCACCCGCCCATGCTTCAGATGTGTGTATAGAGAGTATTGGAGTCTTACTTGGTAATATGCCTTCTTGATCTCTTTCTGCGATGCTGTGCGCGGTACACCGAGAACCTGGTAATAGTCATTTTTATTACTAACAGTGGCAGTACTGTGGAAAGACTTCCTGGGCAGGACATGATAAGGGTTTCCATCTGCAAACATATGCAACAACAGAAAATATTTCTTTCAATGCATCAGCTGAATCTTACTGCTGTGCAATATACAGACTGTAAATACACATGACAAAAGCTGCATCTGCCATTATATGAAAGATCATCTGTTAATGATTAAATCACACAGGTCATGGCAGGGGTCCATGAGCAGATCATCTTTTTATTTGTCTTCACGGAAAAATAATTTTTATTACTTCAATACTCTATGACTTTTCTGTGATAAAAACAAGCTCCACACACCGGGTTGTGCAGGCCTGGTCTGTCTCTCATACTGAAACTAGGTGATAGCATGCTGCTAAGCTAGGCCTTACTGCTCACCTAATAAGCCTGTCAATGTCACCGCTTTCTCCATTCCTTCTCCAGCCCTGCTGCCGCTAGACCAAAACATGCCACGCAGGAATTTCGCCAAAGCTCGGTCTGGTCCATTAGGACTACAGGCAAAAGTGCTGCAGGTCCGGACATTAGAGGACACAGCGACTGTTACCCAGCGTGCGGTACACCGAGCTGCGGAGGACGCCATGTTTGCTACCGCACACTAGTGATCCCCGTGTCATTTCCGGGAATGTGACGTAACCAATGACCACACAGATGACATGTCAATCTGTATACCGTGCGCCCCTAGCGGCAAGACACGCAGCCATTATTCAAAAGCTAATTACACAGCTGCGGCCATATACCTCCAGTTTCGATTCCCGCCTCGGGGTCTGTTTGCACGGAGTTTGCATGTTCATCTCGTGCTTGGTGGGTTTTTTCCACAGTCCATAAATATGCAGATTAGACTTACTGACGTTCCTAAATTACCTGTAGTGTGTGAATGTGTGCCCTGTGAATAGATTGGCACCACGCCCAGGGTGTACCATGCCCTAAGTCTCCTGGGATAGGCTCCAGACATCCCCCTCCCCCTATGATGAGTGAGTGAGTACTGTATTACAGCAGCTATTATTCTTAAAATGGAGCCACTAAGAAAGAGAAGTACTATTTAGCAACATTTTGAAGTACTTTCTCCCAATAAGGAAATAACTGTAAATAAATTACAAGAACATAGTCAGAGATGGTAGTTACAGTATGTGTGCAATCATTTACTTTTTGGATTGTTAAACTATGTATACAATACCAGTCAAATGTTTGGACACAAATTTGGATTTATTGTTGTACATTCTATATTCCAAATTATAAAATAACAAATATGGCATTAGGCACTTAAGTAATAACAACAACATCAATCAGTTATTAATTTAAGACATGAAGCTAAGCTGTTCTGGAATAGTTCTTGCAAAAACAGGATTGTCAAGTGCATTTGCAAAACCCACCAAGCATCATGATGAAACTGGCTCTCCTCTGCTGCAGAGCAGAAGTTTATTTAGAGTTTACCAGCCTTAAAAATCACCAATTGACAGCACCTCAGATTAGAGCTGTTATCAGGGCTTTACAGACCATCAGTAGTATACACATATCAATATCACCTGTTTAAAGGAGATTATTGCATATTTTGGATATTGAATATTTCTAAAAAGAGAAGAATGATTGGGGGCAATTGGGGGATTTCATCTTTTTCATATGGTTTTGGGTGTGTCTCAGGTGATTGAAATGGTGGATTAATTAGACGATACCGTGATAGTATTGTACTTAGTTATTTCACAGTGAACGGTTTAAACTGTTACACTTATGTTGTCGGCTTAAAAAACAAAAGAGTGAAGGTAAGTGTTTTAGATGGTTTAGATGTGCCTCCTCTATCCGGTGTACACATGAACAGAACACACACACACGCCGCTCGGCCAATCAGCGCTCAGGATTTCTCTCTTTCTGCTTTACCCGAGAAGAGAGTGACAGCACAGCGCCACCCGGAAGGCACGAGCGGATCAGTGAGGAGCCGAGAATGAACCGTTTCAAGACATCCAAATATAAGAACACCACTCCGAAGGTCCCGAAAAAAGATGTGAGTAGCGTATCTGATGAAAGCATGAAGCCAGCTGTGTGTTTGATCTCTTGCTTAAAGAGCTGTTTGCTGTTTTTAGCAGAAGCCGCGGCTGAATCTTAAACGCCTCGTTTGTCCCTACTGAAGTGCACTACACAGAAACCGGAAATGGATGTGCCGTGTGCACCCTGTGTAGTGCACTATATTTGTAAAGTCGAGCTGGTTGGGATTCAGCCGGAGGGTTTCTGTAAGAAGCGCCTGCAATGTATGGAGGATGTCTAACGCCCGACTTCTTCCTGTAATGTTAAACTTAACCATATTTGGACATTTCACTCACACACACACACACACACACACACGCCGTTAGTGCTTTGCTAAGGTTATTAAACATTTTAGTGTGCACCCTGTCCGTACACTGGTTACTTTATGTTTGTGTAGTTTGATAGTGAATGCTCGTAACCTCACTTTCTGCGATGCAGTAACCAGAGTTGTTCTGCAGCAGCACATTGACCTGAGCACAGTTCTGTGGGTTCTGCAGGTTCTGCAGATTTATGTAATTTTGTTGTTTTTTCACTTCTGTTTGACTTTGCATAATGTATGAAGCTTGCATTGTCGGCGTTGCTTATCTTCTCAAATCGTCTGTAACAGAAAATCCTCTGCTGTTTATTGTAACACCGACATGGTTTTTGTGCGTGTGTTTAGATGTGTATAGAAATCTTCCCCTGCACACACACACACACACACACACACACGCAGGCTGTAGGAGCTAATCATGTGTGAAGTGGCATTTTGTATTCTCTATATAAATAAAAGAAAGGTCGGTACGTTGTTGGTCAGAAATCGCTCTTTCAATGATATCTTTGCATTTTAAACATTGGAGGACCAGAAACCAGTCTCAGAAAATTATTATTTTCTGCACGTCTGTCCAGTCAGAACTTGTCATGCATCATGCAAAACTGGCTGGACAGAATTTAATAAACCTTTGGCAGTACAGTACTTGTGTTTTTGCCTGAAGTTAAACTTGCACCATAACGCTGAGTAGAAATTAAGTTATGAGCAGTTTTGTGCCAGATTAGAAACAGACGTGGACAGAATTGAATGAAAATTTTGCAGTATTTAGATATCTGCCTGAAGTTTAACTTGCATCGTAAGAAAAAGTAAGTGAAAAATTATGTGCCAGATTTAATGATCTGCTTTAAAATAAGCTACTTGCTCAATATAAACAAATAACTACACCAATAAATATAAATTAGAAAAGATAAACTGTATATTTTTATTGGGATTTGTTAATATTTTCTCTGCTGAAATAACAGCGCTGAAGTGGTATAAGTGAATTTAAGCGCGCTGGAGTCTTTTGAATTTTAACGCTCTTAATCTTTATCCGATCCACTTATTCCATTTCTCATCTGTGATTCACTATCCGATTACCAGACAGGAAGTGTAATTATATGATATGTAATTATATTACTGATTAAATTAAAGCTGATCATCTTATTTTTTGCTTTAAGCTTGAATCTATTTCGGGTTATTCAATTCAATTTAATTTAATTTATTTGTATAGCGCTTTTAACAATTGACATTGTCGCAAAGCAGCTTTACACAATCAAAAGAATTATTTAAGTTTGTATGAAGTGTGAATGTTTATGGATCAAAATGATTAGATTGTTTCTGAAGGGCAAGCCAAGGGTGACGGCGACAGTGACAAGGAAAAACTCCCTGAGATGGCAGTAGGAAGAAACCATGAGAGGAACCAGACTTAACAGTAAACCCATCCTCATTTGGGTGATAACGGATAGCAGGGATTGATCTGCAGTCATACTGTGAAGGAGAAAGGGAAATTCAGTATAACAGTTAATATGTATTCCAGTTTGTATTGGAGAATTGGAGGATACCAGGATGAGTCAGACAGGTCCAGGGGGCAGAGGGTGTCTGGATCACTGGCAGCTCAGGAGCGACATGTATACTGTAGCTCGACAGGGAGAGGGAAAGAGAGAGAGAGGGAGAGAGAGAGAGGAGGAGAGAGAGAGAAGGAGAGATCGCAGTTAGTGATGGTCACAGTCACACTATGTATAAGGTGAATGTATATTTAGTGCAGAGTGCAAGCAGGAACTCCGGCAAGAGTCCTTACTGGTTCTACTGGACTAACTGAAGCTTGTTTATGCACCTAGTTGAACAACCAGACAGTAAGGCATTACAATAGTCCAACCTAGAGGTGATAAAAGCATGAACTAGTTTTTCTGCATGGTTTAGTGACAATATATTCCTTATCTTGGCAATATTTCTGAGGTGAAAGTATGCTATCCTGGTAATATTATCTACATGAGCTTCAGATGAAAGACTGAAATCTAATCACACAGAGGTCTTTTACTGTTGCACTTGATGGAACGAAAGGCCATTTAAAGTTACAGTGTGATCAAAAAGCTTGCTTCTAGCTGCATGTGGTTAGCGATGAGTACTTACATTAGCCATATTTAATGTCTATGTAGTCTAATGTATCTACATGGGTATTTTAATCATTTTCATCACTACACTGATATCTGCTGACTCTTAAATTAGTGGGAAAATAATCACAGAGTAAAGTAGTTAATTCTGCTGTTTACCCAATTGTTATGTTATTAATGCATTTCATTAGGTCAATTAACTATTTAAGAGCTTTGTCCATTATTGTATGTGCAGTGTAAGTGCTCTTCTTATTTTTGTTTTGATGTTGTGGTGCATTTTAACATAGGGTATCCAATGTCAATGCCCATTTTATTATCAACTAGTCAAAAATTGCTGAAAGTTACAAAAGAAAGTTCCATGCTGTTTTTTTGTTGTTTTTTTTTTTTAAATACACTGCCTAGCCAAATAAATAACACTCTAATATTTCATTGTAATGCCTTTAGTTTGTATTTTGGAGCATATTTGTTAAGGCATTGTTTTTGACTATTTTATAGAACAACATTATAACGTCACAACATTTGTTTCTGTCCAGAATTGCATCAGTTATTGGTTGGAAATGATCAGAAATCATTTACTGGTGATTGGAGAGTCAAGCCATTCCATTTTCTTCCAGCACATCTCAAAGATTTTTCTGTGGTCGTCAATTCATTTTTAAAAAGGTTCCTCATGGTCCCAGACCTACTGTCTCACATTTAATCACAGTGAATCTTGGCATTGTCATCCTGGAATATGCACATGCAATCATGGAAGAAAAAATGTGTGATAACCTGGTCATTCAGGTCATCCGCTGACTTCATTTTATTGTTGCATAACATTGCAGAGAGGAAACCTGACCAACTGAAGTAACCACAGATCATAACGCTGCTTCCAGACAGAGGCTTGTATACTCAGCAAAAAAAAGAAACGTCCTCTAACTTTCAACTGTTTTTACTTTCAGTAAACTTAATGTGTAAATATTTGTATGAACACTAAAAGAGTCAACACCATAA
>JAQQZT010000008.1:18124762-18139082 GCA_030068275.1 Clarias platycephalus | reverse complement strand
GAAACATTTTGTGTGACAAACATGCAAAAGAATAAGAAATCAGGAGGGGGGCAAATAGTTTTTCACACCACTGTATAGGTCAGATTTAATTACATAGTTAATAGTTAGTTGACACAATATCCATCTTGAACAATTAAATTACAGTAAATCCTTTTTCAAATAGTAAAAAACTCATATTTAGGCATTGAAAAGCAGACAGACTATGGAGGTGAATAATATTGTCTGACATGTTAGTTTTAGATTTGATCTTCAAAACACTTCTAGGTGTCTGTTTAGCAAGACCTGACATGCATGACATGCAGAACTGTTGTGTACCTCATGTATGCAGATGTTTCTTTTAGTTAAGTAAGCAAGAGATGAACTCATATTAACCTTGAGCTGTTACTTATTTACACTTAGAAATTAAACCCTGTTACATATATCTTATCTGTATAATCAGTATTAATACAACTGTTTACAAATTAGCAGATGTGAGTGTGAGGTGCAGATACACTATTGATAAAATCTGTAAATAAGAGAATTATGCTTGTTTTACAATAACGTTTGACAGTATGTAACTTCAAAGCTAATGCAACATTAATGTTATGTACATCAATATCCTGAACATTTGATACTCTGTGAAACATTAGAGGCTCAGGAAAGTCAGGAAACAGAACAGGACAGATGGATTAGTGACGGAGGCAGTAATAATGAATATAATAGTCAGCAATAAAGTTTACCTTAAAAGGGTGAAGTTGCTTTAGTATGTACACATACAGTATGAGTTGCAGTGTGTTTAGTGCTATTGCACTGCATTGCCAGTAGAGTTCACTAGAGAATGTGTTTTACTCTGGGCAAGTCAGTGTATCAGCATGTAGATGGCATGATTTCTCTTTTTCTGCTCAAAGGATTGCAGAATTCTTTGCATTGCCGTTTCTATGTCTCATATTTAAATAGGCTCAATAAACTGGTGAAGTCATTTTTAGAAATCTGGAACAAGCATGACATTGAACAGTCACAATTGTTTGGGGGATTTCTATTTAACATATTATTAAAAGAAAACTGTCCAGAGGTGTGTGAAATTAAATTTGACTTTTGACAGTTATACCTCCTACTGTATACTACCTACTGTTTACTGTAGCCTGCACTATGTATGCTGTGTGAAATTTGCTCTAGTCTCATCCTTTGGCTTTCTGGTCATGACCCTTGTGCGTTACACACTTAACTGGAGCCGTACTTTAGAGGTGTAAAGATTGCAATTTTCTTTGCTATGTATGCATACTTCTGTATTTTTGTGTAAGAAAAGATAGAAATAAACAATACATACAAACAGACAGACATGCGCACATATATTAATATATTGTTTCTCTCTCTTGGGGTCGCCACAAGCTATTGGCACAGGTTTTTAAACCGGATTCTCTTCCTGCCACAACCCACGCATTTCTCCAAGCTTGGGACTGGCACCAGGGATGCACTGCATTTCAGTGGCTTAGTATTGTACATGAGCATAGGGTTAAGGGTCTCGCCCGGTGCTGTCAGGGGGCTCGAACCCATGACTCTATGAGTAAGCAACCCAGAGCCTCAACTGCCTGAGCCACCACAAATATAAATTAAATAAGAAAAAGAAATAGACACAAGGGTAATAGTGAACTATTTAACACTGCTGATACTTAATGGACATGATAAAAGTCTTGGGCTCACAGCTTTTCTCCCCTTTTGCCCCTGTGTCCTGATTTCATTTGCGATAACCGGTCATGACGGTTTTAAATGTCATGACCGGCTATTATTAAAATGTTTGTTTTTTTTAAGCAGTTAGTGGCATATAACCAAGACTAATTTCTGTGTTTGAAGACGTCAGTTAAACAACCTCTACCTGTAAAACTAGGCAGATGTTTCTTGTACTAAGTCTTGGAAGTCTTGTTATCTTAAAAGACTATAAGAGACCTGTTTTTCCTGTTTTTTTATTTATTTATTTATTTATTAGCAATCGAACATCAATCACATGGACATACAGATGTAGCCACAGTTAACAGCTCCTTCAGTGACAGTATTTGCATGGCTTTATAGGAAAACAAACAGCAGTTGTAGAAACAGTAACACCAAATTCAAAATTGACTTCACAAAATGAATCTTAAAGTTTGAATGTAAAAGTACCATATTACCCTAAAGCTCATATCTAGAAATATAAGATTATGCCAAAAGTGAAGTGGTTGAGCATGTGACAGTTGCAGCAATAGAGACAAAATAGTGAAACAATACAGATGGACAGACAGACTGTAATATATTTTTTCTATTATATATTATCTATTATATGTTTCCCCCTTCCTCGGGGTTGGCACAGATTTTTATGCCAGATGCACTTCCTGCCTCAACTCACCTATTTTTCCAGGCTTGGGACTGGCATCAATCATGCCCTGTATTTTAGTGTATTATATGGGCATAGGGTTAAGGGTCAAACAGTTGCACCCCAGTTGCAAATTAAGTCACTGTTTTATAAGGTTAATGGTGACCTTATTTACACTGCTGATACTTAATGAGCATGATAAAAGCCTTGTGCTCAAAGCTTTTCTCTCCTTTGCTCCTGTCCTGCCTGAGCCGAGTCCCACATGTCCCACTTTAGCCCTGCCACCTGTGGAGAATTCTCTTTAATCAGGCCTCATTACCTCGCCTCATTTATTGGCAAGCGATGGAATTATGACCCTTTTCAATGCAGAAAAAAAAATCCAGTTAAAGGTTTCGTCCAGTCCAGTCAGTGATTTAGTGCTTCATGACTGACAGCATGTGACCCACACATTCAGTGGTCTTACTTCAATTGCACCATGTTCTGGAAGAGGCATAAGGAAATAATAAATTAACCTTTTCATAAGGCCATTAATGCAAGTAAAGCAGAGCGAGCAAATGGACGGGGGAGTTTAAATATAAAGGCGGAATTTTGAGAAGTTTTTTGGCTGGAGATATTGCGCTTTTGTTGGAGAATGCACTCTGCTTAATACTTTGCCATGGATTTGTAAATGCCATAAAGTTAAATGTATTACTACACTGGCTAATACACAGCCAGTTAAAAAAGGGTTTTATGTATTGCAACTGTCACACAGACATTTTCATCAGCATATCTAAGGTGAGGCTAAAATGAAAATGTATGAAATTATTTACATGTGCAAATCAGATGAAAAATAATGTAACGGAGGCTCGATGTGTGCTAAATCGACACAATTTACCTTAATTAAAATTTAGATTTATACAGGAAATGTTTTTTACAGTGACATGACTCTGTTTACATAAAAAAAAAAAAAAATTTAATTATGGATTGTTGAACATGAACAAAGTAATAAAAAAGACAAACATTTTTAAAAATATATATAGTTTATCACTTCTTTTTTTGGGTAGCAGCTAGCTAACTTTGTGTTTTTATGTAGTTTGCCGAAACTAGCGATTAACTATCTACATCTCATTTCTTAGGTGTTTAAAAAAAATTTTTTTTTAATGCAAGTTGGTTACAGTGTTTATAATGACATTATTGAAATTGCTATTGCCAGTTGTATGGATTACGTAGAGTAACTTATGGCTTAAAAAAGGCTACCATGTTTCTCTGTGTGTTTTCTGTACAACTCAACTGAAACAGCACCGCTACTTTAAAATTGTTCACTTACAGTTTTGCCAATTTGAAGCTACTCTGATTTATCACAGTTTGTCCTAGAACACGTTGTCCTGTAACCTATTTACATTACAATTTTACTGCATTATTAAAAATTGCCAGAGCAGCTTAATAATTGTGATTTCGGTGCTAAATTGTTTTTTTTTTCACAATTTGTTATATTTTTGCATTAATGCTGCTGGATCATTATTACTAAAATTAATATAAAACAAAACTAATTCATAAGTTTTCCATACAATTTTAATGTTCAGTTCAAATGTGCAAACCTTGTCATAGCCAAATGTAAACCCATCTAGGAGTTTCGAAGCATCTGCATACCAGATCGCCTTCATACAAACCACGGCCTTCAGCAACAGAAGCATCACTGCAGGCTGGTTTACATTAAGCAAACCACTTTACGGTGCTGTTGCAGTGTTCCTGTGTTAGATTAGAGATGTTAGGAGATATGAGTTAATTGTAGGGCAGATAACTTTATTACTAGAGTAGAAGCCATGTGTAACTGACTGAACTACGAGCGTTTGAAGACGGCGCCGGTGGAGGAGGCGGTGTGCTGCACTGCGAAGTCAAAACGACTAAAATGATGGGAATAAAACGAAAGGAGTAGAAAAACAGGAAAGTGAGAGAAACTTGACACTAGATCACAGACCAGCTTCAGACATTCTGCCCTTTGCTGTGCTCGATTGTAATTGAACTGAATAGACCCTTCAGTGTCCCTGAAATCCTGCTTATTAAAGTAAATCAGTGCAGCCTACATATGTGTTCAATTTCAGGCAGTTTTACCCCTTTACAAGGAACAGATCAACTGGATCCAGGCCAGAAAAGAAAAAAAAGCTTTCATGACAGGCTTCATTTGGAGGCATAGAGCTGCATATTTTATGACATGGGCCATGTGCGTAGAGAGCACCTATTGTATGCACAGTGCAATTTGTTATTATATGTGAACTGAGGACTGTTGAGAAGATAAGGCTCAAATAAGCTCATGGATGATTGTGTTTATGTTAGACGTTCTTGTATGACTGGGAAGATTAACATTTTGTAGTCCTCTGAGTTTCAGTAAACCTAATATTTCACTAAATAATAATCATTAAATTGCCAATACAGCATATGGGTCGCACCTAAAAGGAAGCTGCAGAACATTTCCACTTCACAGATTGCGGTGGATCATTGATTGAAAAGCTGGCAGAAGTGTTTAGTGCAGGTGTGTGAGAGAGTATATTTAACTTTGTCATGGTCATGAATGAATGCAGTTTAACACTATTAAAGCATCAGTTTGATTTTTTTCTTCACTGGTAACTTGAAGGTTTTTGTGTTTTTAACAATAGACATTATCCCCTTTCACACAGAATGTACAATAAAGACATTAAGAAGACTCTCAGTATGCTGCTTCCACTACCATTTGGTAATTCACACAGAACGCAGAAATTCTCCATTAAGAATGGGTGTCTGGTACCAGGACATTGGCAGCAGTTCCTTTGGGTGCTGTGGGTTGCAGGGTAGGCCTCCGTGGATTGTACTTGTTTGTCCAGCACATCCCATGGATGCTCGATTGGACTGGGATCTGGCGCCGAGACGATGGAATTCTTTGCTTGCTGGGCCCCATGTGCGTCTGGCTGTGGTGCATTGGGTTTTTTGGTGCCTTTCTGTCGTGTCCAGCATCAACGTCTTTGAATTTTTGTGTTGCATTGGCTTTTCTGTTGGATCGGACCAGACAGGCTAGTCTTTGGTCCCCACTGGCATGGGTGAGCCATGATCCTGTCACTAGTTTACTGGTGTGTAGTTGGTGATGAATGTTGTTCTCTTCACCATTGGTCTTAACGCTATAGCTGATCAGGGTAAGATATCTGTGGGTTAGCTGTTAACTGTAACTGTAGTGTTGTTTAAAGCTCCTGATGGCATGTTGGACACATACCAGAATGTTCTGTGATGAGTGGTTCTGCCATTCACATCTTGCCCCATCACCATCACACACTATCACTCCTGGCTTAGAGGCATAACAACAACAACTCCCGATTCTGCTTCTGTTTCCTTCATCCAAAAACGACAAGGCACAACCAGGGCACAATATTCCTGCACTGAACTGGCTGTAAAAGGTGTTAAAATCACAAATACACTAATCCCAGTAAAAAAAAAAAAAAAAAAAGGTTCTGAAAGGAAGAAATCTGTGGAAGATGGTAACCAGACTCATAAGAAAATCCATCTTCTTCTAGATTACAGAGGATTGTAGGATTATGAATCATTATAGGACACAGGTGCAGAAGGGTAAAGACAAACAGCACTAAGCTTGTGTTAAAGAATGTACAGTGTCAGCCTTTTGAGAAAAACACAACAGTATTTATGATTACAGCAGCGGGTCAGAAACGAGCCTATAGGCTATCCAGTGAAGCAAGTTGAGACTTCCCAAAGTCCTCCCCAGGATGGTAAAACAAACACGAATGTGAGGGTCAGCTGTGCTCTTTTTGATAGTTTGTACATCCATGCGCTTTTTACGCTTTAACCTCATTACCTTAATGTCCCTATCCAAGAATTTAACGTCTCTCCATTTCAGGCTGTTTGGAGTGAAGGAAGTTAACAGTGTCACTCGTTATACTGATTAAATGTGTTCTGTTGTAATGAAACCTGCTTTGTAGTCCTGTAGAGCTGCACTTATAGCTTGTTTATTAGCCACTACATTCCTCTCTGAGGGGCCAGGCTTATCCTGGAGCTCCAGAGACTGTGCTCTCGCCTCCCTGAGGCTACACAGCTCGTGGGTGGGCTGCCCAGAACCTAGCAAGGTCCTTTTTTGCCGCACTCCTCTATAGGCATCTAGTCAAACTCCATTTGCTCTCAGCCATAACAGCCTAGCAAAACATGACTCCCATCATGTTTACTCAGTCATAAAAAGCCACGGTGAAGTCGGAAATAGAATAGTGTCCTTATCCGTTGAAACCGATTTTGTCTTGCTTCTAATTGTAATTGTACCAGAAGGATAATTTCAGTTGTTGATAAATGTTTGGATAAATGTGTGCGACTCTGGAGTTTTTGCTTTCAAGGGTGATCTGAGATGTTGTATCATAGATGAGATTAATTCAGCTGGAAAGATGATGTTTGTGTGATGTTTATGTGCGTGTGAGCGTGAGCGTGCATGTGAGGGCACGGGATTGTGCGAGTGTGTGCGCGCGACTGAATGCACGTGTGTTGACTCATGTGTATGTGTGTGTGTGAATGAGCGTGTGTTTACACTCACTCACTATGCTGACACACTGCAGCAACCTGCTTGGGAAGGCATTGGGGGAGGGGTGTCTGGGTTCATGGTGGTATGTTTTATAATCCTGGGTAAGTTGGGTATAATTCTGGGAACAAAATTCTAAATAGTTAATTTTTTCCCCAATTTCGTGTTTTCATTTACATCAGCCCAGCTGTCACCTCTCTCTCTCTCTTCAAATGTTTGTTCATATTTCTTATTTATCTTTATTGATGCCAATTACAAATTCACATAACATAATATTTACTTACGAAATACTACTTACTAAACATTTACTAACATAATATTTACTTTCTTGTACTTTAAATTCCATATTTCCTTTTAAATAAAAGCTGTCTATGCTTCATTAAAATATTTTATTGACATATTTTAATCAAGTATCTCAAATAAATTATTAGTTCTAGTTCATTAATAAGGTTAGTCCTGATAAAGCTGTTTTTCCAGAGAAACCATTACCAGCTAATGCCAAAACTGATAGTAGCAATAGTAGGGATGGAGAAAACTGCACATCTGGATTTTTTCCTCTCTGTTTATTGCTCCTCTTGACTAAATTTTAAATATATCCAATGTAGAACAATGCTGGAGATTTCAAATCTGCAAAATAACACACATGGAATTTTGTAATTAAGTAACAACAACAGTCAGTTGTTACTTTAAAACATGAAGCTCAGCTTTTCTGGAATAGTTCTCTTCAAGAGTGCATTTGCAGAACCCATCAAGCACCATGATGAAACCAGCTCTCACAAAGACCTTCCCAGGAAAGCGTGACCAAGAACTACCTCTGCTGCAGAGGAGAAGTTCATTTAGAGTTACCAGCCTCAAAAATCACCAATTAATAGCATCTTAGATTAGAGCCGTTATGAAGGCTTTACAGAGTACAGTATAAGTAGCAGACAGATCTCAATTTCAACTGTTCTAAGGAGATTATTGCATATTTTAGATGCCTTCAGTATTGTTTTACAACATAGAAAGAAATAAAACTCCTAGTGGTTAGTTAGTTAAAAATGATGATGGAGTATGCAAGCATGTGCTTCTGTTTGCGTCAGCCTGTCTGGCCTTGATTAGAGTTGTGTTTTGGTGACTAGTAGACAAGGCTGCCCTGGTCACATTCTGTTTCTATTATGGCTCGTTTCACCTAATCATTGCATATGTGTTTTCTGATTGGCGCTCTTCATTAACTCTGCATGTGAGGGGTCAGCCGATGGTCAGTGGTCGTTCTTTTTGTTCAGGTTCATTTTTCAGGCATGAAACTCTCCGTACTAAAGGACTGAACCAGAATAAAATGTTACACACCTTCAGATGCACATGAGACCTGATCAGTTTAAAACAAGACCACAGTAAAATTTTAAAAAGTTGAATTTTCTACATTTGTTACATCACGTCTTGGTTGAATGACGTGTACATGTACTTTTGAGAATAGATTTATCTTGCATGGGGCAGTTCTCCACATTCATTACTCATCATATTTTTGCATTTAAATTTATATCTGTATTTATATTCAATTTTGCATGTATATTTAAATATTTTATATTTGTCTTCTTTCCTTCTCTAGGATAAAAACCTGCGCATCTTTGATCTGCGAGCACAGTTGACTGCAGTTCAGGTATTGTACTTCACAACTGTTTTCACTTCAGTGTCACTTGACAATCAGCCACCAGTCAGTTGGGTTTCAAAACACGATTGTGTAAGCTGTATGCAATTTGTGGCTGGTGCACTGATTTTTGTTGGTGTGTGTCATCTCAGGAGTCACAATGTTTGGTTTCCCTGTCAAATAAAAACAGTGCTAATCACAGAAATGGAATGGAAAAGATAATTGTTACATTTGGAGGTCTTTGTTTGAGTGTGTGTGTGTGTATGCGCGCGCGCGTGCGCCCTGGATATCAGTATAGATTTGTCTGTGTGTGTGGAGTTACATGTTTTCCCGTGCTTGGGAGGTGCAAAAGCACCATGCTAAAAATAATATCCTATTTAAAAATCTGGAGAGTTGTCCCGAGTGATTGCTTTAATATCCATTTGGGACCAGGTGATAGAGATGTTAAGTCTTCAAAAAGCTAACTGTGGTGTAGACCCACTGATGGGCAAATCTGTCACACCATACTGTATACACATTAAGTTCAAAGTGCAGAAAACAGTGGCACCAAAGAGCACACTGAGCCAGGCATCCAGAGCATAAGACACTGAATCCAAGCCAAGGAGTGACCTCCGGTTCTGAAAAATGAGTCCAACACAGATGTGCTAAAATGTGCAGTTTCACAAAATCTGCAGTTCCTCAGGGCCCAATGTTATAATGTCCAAATTTACAACAGAAATAAACAGCCTGGCTTGGGTCTCCATTGCTAGATAGCACTTTAGGTAAAGGTAAGCTAGCTAGCTTGAGGTAGCCGAGGTTTTGAAGCTCTCTGTTAACTGGGGTTCAGAGTCAGCTTCTGCTGTGATGGTGACGATTTTGTTGGTCAGAACTCGCTTTTTCAATGATATCTTTATGTTCCATACATTAGAGGACTGAAAACCTGAAAACGTTCTGTCTGAATGTCTGTCTGTATGTCTGTCCAGCCAGGTTTTTGTTATAGCATCACACAAAACTGGCTAAACAGAGTTTAATAAACCTTTGCCAGTCCTCCGCCATAAATTCAATCAATATGTTTAGTAGAAGTGACGTTTTGAGCAGTTATGTGCCAGATTAGAAACCGCGAGTTTTGACAGCGTACTGTGCATTCGTCAAACTGTGGGTGCATCTTAAATCTACCGCTGGACAGACTTTAATGGAACTTTGGCATTAGTTAATATTTTCACTTCTGAAATAACTGCATTAAGTGGTTTAAGTGAATTTTAAGGCGCTGGATTCATTTTAAGACAAAACTTAATCTTTATCCGATCTACTTTTTCGATTGCTCATCTGTGGTTCTCTCACCGATTACTGAACAGAGAGAGTGTATTTGGCTGACGATAAGAGTACAACTTAGCGTAAACAAGGTGTGAGATACTTAACCTTACAAAACAAAAATTATTAATAAGTATAATAAATAGAAGTGAGTAATAATAAATGAAATGAGTGCGCTTGTTGGAAATGATCTCTGTGTTAAAGCAGCTTAAGAAACTGTTTCACATTGTGTTCGTGCCAACAAATAGTCAGTGACATCATTTGTAAACTGTGGCGTTGTCTCATTCTTTTGTTTGACTGCTGGTGACCGTTAGTGAGCTATGAATAAAATACAAATAGCATGGACACATAACCTCCTTCTCCTAGCAGTGCCGGCCTTTGGGGTTATGAGGCTCTAGGCGAGATCATGGAAACGGGCCCACTGATTTAACTGTGTATGTCATTTCAGCATCTGCAATTAAGAATGTGTATAAAAGTGTTTTTTGCTTGAATTAAATGTTAAAAGGAATCTTAGACATAAACACATTTGTTTTTCTTAACCTATTTATGTTTAATATTTCATTCTAAAAAGAATTGTCATATTAAAATATCACATACCTACTGTACACACACAAACCATCTGTATGAGCAAACTGTACCACAATAAAAATTTGACTGGAACAGGGATGAGAAACAGATTCATTAAGCCATGGGCTCTCCGTCTCCGAATCTGATTTTTATATTTCTGTAGGTTGTTGTGAGTATAACAATATGTTTATGTATTCATATTCTATTGTGATGAGATGGAAATGCTTTTAATACTATTCGCGGGGCCCTTGTTGTAAGGCTGGTTTTAGAGCTTCCCATTAGAGTTTCCCATGCGCTAATAATCCAGCGTTGTGACCCCGAAGCCTTCAAGCCGCTTGTTTTCCTGCTGAATAAAGGTGTTAATAGCTGCCTGAGTGAATCAATCCTGGTAAATATATCAGGAACGGCGAATTGGATTCGGATCAGGGAGACCTACAGATCAAACATTCCCACAGTCTATTGAGCTGAGGTGTGTTGGCTGTGTTTTTAATTTTAGTAGGTAAAGAAAGCAACAGTGGCCAGAGAGGATTAAACATTAGCCTTCTGCTCTTGGGTAAACACACACTGAAAAGTGCATGCGTACTTTAGGTGTGTGTTTGGTGCCGACTGAATTCTTTCTGCTGTTTTAAACAGAGTTGATGCCTCTAATTCCGTTTTTTGCTGCCGCTAGGTTTTTAATTACCACACTCTTATATTACAGAAGGTTTAGTTTTACTGCAGTAGCCGCTAATCACCAGAAATGGTAGAGACTATGTGGTCTGTGGTCTCTTGTGACCTTTTTCCATGAGCGTACCCAGCTCCATGGCATGTATGTTCACTGCAATGTGCTGAATGCTGAAAGACGGACAGTGTAGTGACTGTGCTTTGAGAATTTTTCAAGCTTTTGAAGTCTGATGGTTATGGAGTGCGGGCTGTTTTGTTTGACACCATGTGGAACTGCTGAGTTTGGGGGAAGTTAGCACACTAAACTCTGGCGTGTCTGCATATGTTGTGAAGGCGCTTTGCATTCCAGACCAACGAGAGAGAGGGAGAAAGTGTGCTTCAAGCTTCTGTACAAAATAAGCTTTGGCAGAAAAAAAAATAGTTCTGACTCAGCATCCCAGATCTCTCTCTGTTTAGTTTCCATTTCTAACAGCCATGCCTGTGTTACCTCTCTCATTAACACCACATTTGTTTGATTACTCTTAAGTGAGCTGTTTCCAGCCAATCATAGCACAGGTCACGAGGGTTCAAATGGGTAAACCCTTTAGGGTGTTTTATACTTGGGTATAAATACTGCATATACAAATCAGAAATGATGCACAATGTTTCTTTTGCTTTCACACATGTGGAGGATTCTCATTTGGCCAAACTTACATTTACAGTCAACTGAAGTCGGGGTGTTACTGTACATTAACCTGATTTAAAGACATCATGGCTGTCAATAGATCACAGTATTAATCACCCATTTAGGAAAACACTTGTGGAAATGCACAGAAAATCTTTGTTCCAAAATCTCTTTGCATGTCCTTTCATACATGGCCAAATACTGTACTTACAGATATGTGCAGACATACAGCGTGTATGTTCAGTAATTTTGCAGGATGATGTCTGTAGTAATTATGATTGAGTGAAATCTGCAGAAGGCAAAGAGACTGGAGTGCTCGCTGGTGTAAAGATCATTTTCACACTTAAAAACCTGCACAAATGACATTTCTGTTCACTCACACACTCTCTTCCGTGCACGCATGTGTGCTCTGTGCTGCCAGATCACATTATGGAAAAATTGTAAATGCTGAAATCTAGCAAAAATAATATTATTTGCGCTAAAATGTAAACAAGGTAAACTGATTGGCTGTTTCTTTTACAAAACGCGGATACCTTCTGCCTTTCAACATTACTGGAAGAAAAGTCGATCCTGTGAGTTTTGTGATCTGTTACATGGCTAAGCTGTCGAAAAATACCGGTCTTGTTTTTTTTGTCCTCATTCAAAATCAAGGATGCTAGAAATACGAAGATCAATATTGGACAACACCTAAAATGCAAGTTAATAGATATGAGCTATGGAGCATTATTATGCAAAACATTGTTGGTTAGTAAATCAATTAAGTTCTTAATGGAATTTAATAAATTAATGATTAATCTAAAGTAAATGAAGTGTGTTTAGAAACAGCTGGACGAGTCAACAGAGTCTCAGCCTTGAAATCTCTAGAAGAGTTCAAACATCACTGTTTTCAGTACAGGAAATGACTGGCCACGAGGGCGTGCATTGATCACTCACTAGCTTCCTTTTTTCCCCTTGATTTTCTTCTAAATCTCAGCGTTAGTTCTCAGCATGCACGGGTCTGAAAGGGTGAGGGCTAATATGGGCCGTGCTGACTCGGTGGCCAGGGAAGAAGCGGTTTACTGAGCAGAAGGTTGTGAGCTTGAATTCCTGCATCGCCAAGTTTCCGCTGTTGTGTCCTTGAGCACGAGGCCTTTATCGTTCATGAGCTCAGCTCACATGTCAAACTCTTTGGATTAATTATTTATTAAATGAAAGTAATCATAAATACTTCCTTTGAAACATTTGAAATAGCTACAGCTTTCTGAGGCAACTTGGAAGTTAAAGCAACTTGGAACTTCTGAATATGCTAAAAATGTTACATACTGTATACACAATACATGTTCCAGTAATAGTTGTGGTATCATTGGGATTCGCATCTGTAGATTTTGTCAGCATGAATACCTTTTAAGATATTAAAAAACTGAAGTTAATTGAAAAAAAAAAGAAAAACCTTTTCAAGCACACTGGCATTTATTACCTATATGTGTGTGAGCACATCCTACAAAAATAAAAATTCTCAGCGGTATAACTATTGTGTGCATGTAATGACATGCAGCGAAGGCCCGTGTACACGTTGAGCCAGTGATCATGTTTAACTGGTCTAAAGTGGAGGTGTTTGGTGGCATCACCTCATCATGGTGTTGAATAAACTACTCTAGCTAAAGAATGAATCCTTTGATGAGATGATGTGATAAAGTGCTTTTTTTTTTTTTTTTTTACAAGAGAAACTTAATTTGTCGCTCTCAGCTCTGGATTTCCTGGGGTTGTGTACATTTTTTTGACATGTGTCTTAACAAAGCCAGGTAGAGTAGAAATAGAAAGTAATTGCAGTTCTGCACGCGCTGTATTTATGGGAATGAGGAGAAGCTGGGTAATTTGGGTGGTTGAGCATAAGTGGAATCTCTAATCAGTGCGCATTCAAGAGCTGGTTTTATTTAGTTTGCTTGTGCACTGTGTGTTTTAGGAGCGAGTGGCACTGGAAATGATTCCTGCTGCTTTCATGTGGACATTGGTTTAGTGTTTGGAATGGTTCTGGTATTGCTGATGCTCCTTTTTCCTGCCTACGGTAACCTTGTGACCTTGGTGCAGTCACTCGTTTTGAGACGGTCATTTCCACTTATTAACCGTTGCAGTTGTTTCTGCAGTCTGCTCCTCACACCGCGCTCCAATCCCTGCAGATCTTCTTCTCTTTTAGCTGAAAGAATCTGTTGGATTAGAAGGAAGTAGTAGTCTGGGTGTGGTGCACATTGCCCAAAGAGGACATATGTGCCTTTTTGCCTCGATGTATATATGTGTGTGTGTGTGTGTGTGTGTGTGTGTGTGTGTGTGTGTGTGTGTGTGTGTGTGCGTGTGCGTGTGTTTCAAATTACAGAGCTGAAAATACTCCTCATAGTTTTGGGCTGGTGCTGGCTGCAGTGATGGAGAGATGTGGTCCCTGGCACACAGGAAGACAGGAAAGGGAATATTTTTTGGACACAGAGAGCCAGATTTCTCGATTTCATCGTCGGCTGCTGCTGCTTTTGGTGAAATTAGAGAGCTCCTGGAATGAGTATGAAACAGGGAAATAAAGGCAGGGCTGAATGAAAAACATTCAGTACAGACAGGGCGGCTGCAGGGGTTTTTACACACACACACACACACACACACACACACACACACACACACACACACACACACACACACACACACACA
>JAQQZT010000008.1:18108346-18121183 GCA_030068275.1 Clarias platycephalus | reverse complement strand
GCGCCTTGTAACGTCGGACGTAAGAGGCAGCGACTTAAGAAGACTCCTAAGGGACAGTTCGAGAAACACACTTAGAATTCACTAAGTAATCACTTTCCGTAAGATATATTTTAAGAGTCTTCTGAGCGCGCTAAGAGTGTGCATTATCGGGAAACCGGGCCCATATTGCTAACTAGGACTAGCCATTTAAGGGTTCAAATTCTAATTAAAATTTTATTTGTCTCATACACAGTACGATATGCAGTGAAATGCTTCAACGACCGCCCGTGACCTTAAAATGTAAAAACAGTTAACGACAAGTAACAACTTGGGTTGTGGCATTTGGCTTTGATTGCTTACACTTGCGTTCCGTGTGACAGTCCTCACCTTTGGTATGCAGAGCAGGAAAACTTATACCAATCAAAACATATTGTAATGTACTTATATACACATCAATTGTGATTTAGGACAGCCTTGAAAAAACCCTGAGTTTGTCCTGAGTGTGTTCTGTACCCCCCAGCAACTTCCTCTCAAAAACGTGCTAACAATAAACCAGCATTGCATAGAGGTCTGGATGCGGAAAATGTCCTTGTAAAAGCAGCCTTAGCTCATAAATTGGTATATTAAATTTCAGACCCTGGGTTTATTGTTTTTGTTACTGGATGATCAGTGATCATGCAGTTTCTATTTAAAAAGTGGTATGGATATTTATTAAATAGAAATGGAATGTGGTTATGAAATTACAAAATAAGCAGAGGGGCAGTTCTAGGAGTTCATACCTGGTGAGGCTCATTAGACTTTTTTTTTTGTTTGTTTTTTGAGCTCATTTAAAATGATTAATGATATTAAGTAGTCAAATGCTCTAATCAAACCACCAAACAAAACTACATTATGCCAACCCCTGGGTTCTAGCTCTATCTAAATTAACCCAAAGTGCCTAATCTGACTTCTGTAATATTTCATACATTATAGCATACTGTATACAGACATATGAAAATTAGCAATTTGAATAAAGGGTAAAAAAAAAAACAGCTCCTCAGTAGATGAAACAAAAAATCTACAGTAAGGCAGTTAAAGTCATGGGCTTTGTTCTGCAGAAAAAACTGCAAGCTATTCAGCAATCCCTGACACTGTACGCAAACAAAACACCTATTTTCAGGCTTTTTTAATCTGAGGACACTAGTGTGAAGTGATGTGCACCAATTGAATGTTATTTTTAGCCAATGCAACAATGTGTATTACCATCTTCAGGTTCCTGAGCTGTAATAAATAATGCTCTGAACTGTAACTGTAAGTCTGTGCAAATTCTGGAGACAATGGATCTAAAAATATAACAAGATTTTCTCACTGACTCAGTCAGACAGGTTTATAAAATGACTGTAAGAAATTCATACTCACTAGTGGATAGTGCCTGATTCAAAAACACAACTAAAGCTACAGAGATATATACTGATCAGCCATAACCTTAAAGCTTTTTTCCATGGTTTTTCTTTGTACTATCAGATGTCATTTTTGACAAACAGTATTTGAATTTTGCATGTGTGATTATTCTTCACATATTTAATTAAACTAGTGGCAGAAAAGGGAAAAAAGAAACAAAGCACATGTGTTCTGCAGTCTACATTGTTGTCACTGAGCTTTTGATTGTATCATTTTGTGAACTCCATCCATATTGTATATCAAACTGTATTGAGAAAGAAAAATATAATTTGATCCCTAATGAGAACTCTGTGAAAGGCTAGTACTATTTGTAGTGTGAAAAGCAGTATACATAGTGCAACCTTCATTAGTTGAGGATTGGTGCACATCCATCCAAATCAGCTGACCAGTCAAAAAGACGAATAACTAGAGAAACAATTCAACACAATAAAAAAAATATCATGCAACCCATGGCTTTGCTTCATAGACCCCTGGTGGTCACCAGACCCCACAATGAGAACCACTGACGATCTGCTACATTTTGTAGTCCGCATTTACTAAAAGCATTGGCTTTGTTGAGTTCTTATAAATCTTATAAACAACAAATTCTGTATACACTCAAGGAATGTTTGATACAAACAAGCTGTTGTGGAAAGCCAATACTGTGAAATAAGTAGTATCACATCTGTTAAGCTTCACACCAAGCCTCTATAAAATTTTAAGTTCATGTCAGGGACTGACTTTTCACGAAGTTTGTTTCATGAACCTTCCCCAAAGTACCATTTGGATTTTTTTGTTGTTGCAATATTGTAAATCTCAAAAACATCACCATGGCAACCATTTTGGCATGGCATGCCGTTTGCCAGTTTTCTTAGAAATCATGCAGCCCAAGAGCATCAAACACATTCCAGTGGCCATTGCTCTTCATAATTATAAACATTTCAGGAGTGAACTGTCCAGCCGCCTCACAGCCACTCAGCAGAGCCTGACCAGGTGGTGGCTGACACACACACACTCTGCTAGAAAAAGCATCACAAAGCAGGATAACCCAGACAGCTCTGTATAAACACACACTGACCTGGGAAGTTTATTAAGTGGATAATACATTTAATGTCAGTCTGCTGTCTGTAAAGCTTTTTGCAAAGAGCAGCTACCAGATTTTTCAGTCTGAAAACATGATTTTTTAAAAATCTCATCCCACCCGCATTTACTTAGAAAAAATTGCCACTGAATAAACAATGATTGCTTTATGAATTGCTGCCTTGAATGTTATGAAAGAGTGCTAATGCAAGTCAGGAATGAAAGAAGAACGCCTTGAAAAGTAAAGTGAAAGACTGGAATAGATGCGGACTCAGATAATCTCTGACTGGATTAAGCCCAACCTGCCTGCTGCACTTCCTGTGAACCCGACACATCTGCAGGGTTGTGTTGTGCTTGATAGTCCCAGACTCATGTATCAACTTAATCCATACATATCAGATAAGACAGATGAGATAAGACAGCTCATCTCCATTGCCTTTCACGACCAAATAAGTCTCATTAAAAAGCAGAAGGTAGCGCGTCCTGCAGCATCACTCATATCATTCATGAGAATCAGAAGTTCCTTATTTGCCATACATGCAACATAATGTATATTATTCATTTCTTCACCTTCAGTGATTACTTTATCCTCATTATGGTTGCTGGCGTGAATCCGGAGCCCATTCTCAAGGCACAAGGTGGACCATACACACGTTATTCACAACTAGGTGTAATGTAGCATAGCAAATCTCCCTAACTTCTCACAGAGAGAATGTGTAAAACTCTACACAGACAGCACCCTGATCCCAAGATTGAACCAGATGCACAGTTTTCGTGAGGCAGAAGGGATAAAACACAATAGTTTTGCTGTTATACAGTAGGAAAAAAAACATGACATTGAGGTGAGATGTGGCCAGACCAAGTCTGAATTTGAAATAGATTATTTTTTGACAGCATATGAAATGCTTTATTCCTCTTAAACTACAGCCAGTGATTATAATGCACAAAGTCCTTAATGACAAACCAGATTACAGAATTTAACAGCATTCTTGTCTATATAAAACAATCCAGTCCCTAGATTATTATTCCACAGTGACAGTCTGATAGGAGGCAGGTAATACAATAATAAACATAAAAAAGCATATTGCAAAGTGTAAGTAAAATAAACATATTTTACATTACGCTGTCAAGTGTTGAAATTGAATGCAAATATTTGCACACATTAAGGGTAAAATAAACCCTATTTCTAAGAATTAATTTGTTAATGTAATTTAATAAGTAAGCAAAAATACGATCAATCCTGTAATAACTTCCCAGTTCACCCCTTGTCACTATTACAACTTTACATCCTTTTAGTTGTAAGCAACTCATTTCTTTCTGACATATTGATCCGTTTGAACTCTTGCTGTGTTTTTTTCCGTCTACTTTCGCAATAAATGTCACTCTATTTTTAAAATATATTTCAGCCAGACATCATATACAGTGTTTTGTCTCTCACTTGTGGAGACTTCTCACAACACATTTGCATATTTGTTCCTTTTTTTTCTGTTATGACTGAGGCTTTCTATTGTTGGACGTTTTTGTAGATAATTGTTGAACAAAGCTGCATTTTAATTTTTGTATCTGAAATTAATGGGGCGTGCAAATTATAGCACATTTTACAAATAAATAAAGATCTAGGTATCCTTTATAGGTTTTTCTGACTTGTGCCCTTCTTTTCAACTGTGTGTAAGTCAGCACTAGAGCTCATGTGTTTTCCATTTACATGATATGGATGTTTTGGCAGCAGTAATATGGACACTAAATTGCCCATTGCATCGTTCCACCTTCTTGTCCATTCCAATTTCAGGAAGCAGTATAAGAAGAATTTTCCAGAAAAAAAAGAAAAAAATACACAAGACGTTGCCTAGACTACTGTAGGTGCTTTGACTGACCAGCCAGTGAGTGGCCGATAATCGTTTATTTTTTACAGATCCGTTATATCTCAACTGGCTGATCATATGAAACGATACTATTGTGATGACGCAAAATAATGAGTCGACAGCCACATCAACATGCTCTCATCAGTTTGGAAATGTTCTCTTTAAAAGACATCAAATTTGCAACATGCAAAGTTCTAAAGAAAAAACAAGAGGGGGCCAAAGCTTTAACACAAGAAACCTTAAAAACTATTATTAAGAACAATGCAGTGTGAATAATTAGAGTGCGAAATGTTATCTGCAAAGGCAGCAGCTAAATCTTCTAAGTCGACCCTCACTTAACCAAGGCTCTCAAAAAGCTTGAGCCTTATTCTGCAGAGAGTTAAAAAGGTTAAAAGCATTATCACAAAACTCATAATGAAGAGAGATATAAAGATCAGTTCCTAGCCCTGGCTGAGGCAGCCTGGGTTATCCTAACCGCTCCATGTATGAGGGCTGACGGAAGTGACTATTCAAATTAAGTTAAGCCTTTTTTTTTCAGATATTCATTACTGCACAGTGAATTCTTTCTACGCATATGCCAAGTTGGCTGGGATCAGAGCGCAGGGTCACCCATGATACAGTGCACCTGGAGCAGATAAGGTTAATGGCCTTGCTCGAGGGCCCGACAATGGCATATTTATAAAGAAATGCCTTCCCTCCCTGTTTACCAATGACTAGTTATGATCCTCTGCAAATACAACGTGAGTGATGCCTGAAAACATTCAGTGCAGAGTTTAGATTTGTTATTCATTGATGTAGACGTGTTCCGCGCAATGCGTGTTATAATGAGTGAGTAGAACGGTAGAATGGTAGAACAGTTGCATTTTGGATAAGAATTTCAGCGTGTGTGAGAGCCCCATGATGCCAATTAAGGAATGAAAATCTTTTGCTCTTTAGTCGAGAATAGGATATTCTATTGGTTTTAGTTTTTTTTTTTAATCTACATGAAATAATAAGAGAACGGAATATGTTGCATATGTTGGGTTCCAAAAAATAAACTTGTAAATGTCAAATACTTTTCCAGACCTTAATTTTATTTGTGCACTGTTGTTTGAAATATTTTTTACAGCTATAAACAGTATATAATTAAACAATACTAAACAATAAAAATACCATTTTAAATGGAAGATCCCAATAACCCCTAACCTGTGATTAGCGCTCAGTATCGTCCGATTCTGATTTCTGTTATCGGGGATCGATAACACCTGACCAGATAGACCTGAACAATCGTAGCAGTTTCCACAGTTGGTGATAATTTGGGGTGCCATGTCAGTTGCTGGTGTTGGTCCAAGTCCAAAGGCTGTCTATCAGGACATTTTAAAACACTTCATGCTTCTATCTACTGACAAGTTTTATGGAGATGCCAATTTTCCTTTTTTCAGCAGGACTTAGCATCTGCCCACAGTGCCAAAGCTAACTGGTTTGCTGACCTTGATATTACTGTGCTTGATTGGCTAACCTACTCACCTGACCTGAACCCCATAGAGAATGTATGAGGGATTATCAAGAGGAAGATGGGACACACTCGGCCCAACAGCAACTGATGAACTGAAGGCTGCTATAAAAGCAACCTGGCCTTCAATAATAAAATAATCTTAGGAAATATTCTAATATTTTGAGATACAGGATTTTAGATTTTCCTGAGCTTTAACCTGTAATCACTTTCCCCCCACTTTTTTTTCGTTACTAGAATAACATGGAAGGGAAGGGGCTGTTATGATTTAAATTGTTACAGAATTTATGTACGACAGTCATAAATTTTGGACTATCAGAGTTTTATGCATGAGAAATTCTGTTCACCTGACAACGTGCAGTTTTTCACTGTCAGGGTCTGCATGGATATGTATAGACAGTGCACATATGTGTGTGAAAGATCGAAGAGGTAATAAGTCCATGATGTCTGTGCCTTAGGTGGGTTTAAATAATGGATAGCAGGTTGAAAAGCTGAGGGCTGGTAGAGAAAACAAAAGAATCCATTGTGGCCATGAATGAAGCATTTACTGAAGAGGAATAAAAATACTAATTTGTAGAGAGCAACACCTGGAACAAATATTGCTTCAATACTAGCAATGCTGAATATTGTAGTTTCTGTGATGTGGTGAGGAGCAAAAGAACTTCCCAGACAGAAGCAATGAGCCAAACTAAACATTTTATGGTGCATCACTGAGCAATAACACAGAACCATGCCAAAGCATGCCATAAGACTGACCTAAATCATTGATCTTAAACAAGCACTATTTAGATAATCAAGCTTTCTAACATCAAGTTCATGATGCAGGTCATTAAGAACTTTCAAATGCTCTTTGTGTGTTTAAAAGCAGTATTGTTTTGCTGCAACTTGCATATGAGGTGTCTATACTGTATGTTAATGTGAGTCTGTCTACCACCTGTTTTTAACAGAAGTATTCATGCATGAGAAAACCTGAAAGGGAAAGGAACAGGCCTGGCATTACTAATACCCAAGCAGTCAGCAGTTTTTAACCAAACACATTTTTTCCCCAAATAGCTCTACTCTGCATGTCAATTTCCTGGATCTCTACCTAGATTTATATGGTTTAAAAAAATGTGAGTCATCAGACCAAGCCGCCTTTTTCCATTGTTCCATGGTACAGTTCTGATGCTCATGTGCCTATTGTAGGTAGTTTCAATGGTCGGCATACTGTAGGCACTTCTACAGGTCTGTGTCTATGCAGGCACATGTACGGCAGGCTGCAATGCACTACATGTTCTGAAACTTTTCTATCATAGCAAGATCCTACTTTTTCCAGCTGTGTGGACATTTGGACCTCTTTTAGTAGGTATTAATTACTGCATACCAGGACATTCCATTTTGGAGATGCTTTGAACCAGTCATCTAGCCATCACAAGTTGCCCGTTGTCAAAGTTGCTCAGTTCCTATTGCTTGCCCATTATTCCTGCTTATAACAAATTATCTTGATGATCTGACTGTTCATTTGCTGACTAATATATTCATTCCCTTTGACAGGTACCATTATTTTGAGATAATATATGGTGTTGACGTTACCGGTCAGTGGTTTTAATGTTATGGCTGATTGTTGTAGTACAGTAATAGGCACAGTAATGCAAAAACAGCATTTAAAATTATGACCAGTGCAACGATGCATAAAGGCCAGAGGAGGACCAACGCATGGATAAAGAAGTGCAGTATGAACCATGTGTCTGCCTGATGGGAGGAGGAACAGTGAGATGCAGTTGTTGAAGATGCTCTCAATGGTGCAATGGTAAAAGTCCACCAGTATCCTGAAGCCTGGGGTTTTTTTAGTCTCTGCTATGCCTTTTTCTATCCAGAATGGAGGAATGCAGGGACCAGGTGCGGTCCTCAGAGATGTGGACTCTTCAGGCTGGGTACATGCTCAACAGCTGTTGATGTGAACAGGAGTGTGACTGTAAGGTCCAATCCAAAATGACGACCTTCACTTTCGTGGTGATGAGTTCCAGATTATTGTCCTCATATACGTGACCAGATGCTTGATCTTCTCCGTGCAGGCCATCTTATATCACCTCTAATCAAGCCCGTGTGGTAGCATCTGTGAACTTGATTGTAGTTGTTTAGATTCACAGACTGTCTGGCATGCTCATTTCAAGCTGTTTGAGCTTTAAAATAAACTTTGAGGGCAGCTGATTAAGCTAAGAACACGTTGAAGATGGCCTAAAAGTGAAGCCTAAAGTGAAGATCTCAGCCAGTTGCTCCACCAAGGATGACATCTGGGCATTTTACCCTGCCCAGGGTTGCGTACACTTTAGAGTTCTGCTCACCCAGTTGTTCCATTGTGTTGAGTGTGAGCTATGTGGTCTGCTTTGTAAAACAAGAAAAGAAGTGGTTGAGGTCATATGAAAGTGAGGCAGAGCTGGTTGGAGATGCTGTGCTGGATGGTTTTATAGTCCATGATAGCGTGGATGTCTTGCCACATGTGTCAGAGATCAGCAGAGTTGAAGCTCCTCAATCCACTCCTCAATTCCCCTCCTCAAATTGGCCCTTGCTACTCTGTAAATCTCCTGGTATATACTGTAGACCTGATGGCTGCCTGGAATATTTTAAGCAGAAGGCAGACCTCCCAGTTTGTCCAGGGGAAAGTTTGAATTATTTTCTGTGGTCACCAGTTGATGCAATCCAATGCAACGATTTACATAGACTTTGATCTGATAAGGTGTGTGTTAACAAGCACATAGCAATTAATCAGACTGTAACTTTTTTAACCTGTGCAAGTGGTTTTGCCTGCTGTGAAGCATTAAATTTGCCAAACATATAACCAAAAAGAAGTTTTTTTCTCCAACTTTGTGGCTTCCTGTCTTGTACAACAAATCCTGCCTTCTGGGCTACGATTGGTTACAAGAAAACAGCCCTATCTATGATTAATTGGATGCTTTATCACATGTAAAATGATGAGCCAATCAGTGCCTCAGCCAGAGACCCATCTAAATAAAGAATACTGAATCAAATGTTTACATGGCTAATATTTACCTATTAAATTAATTATCAAAGTTTTTAGATTGAAAATTCATTCTGATCAAGCCAGATTAGTTCAGACCATTCTGAATGAACATGTGTGAAAAAGTATTTCATATAAGCATTTCATAAAAAGAGCATTATACCAATTGTCAAACATGGTGGTGGTAGTGTGATGGTCTGCAGCTTCAGGAACTGGAAGACATAATTTATGGAAGCATTAATTCTGCCCTCTACCAGAAAATCCTGAAGGAGAATGTCCATGCATCAGTTTGTGACCTCAGGCTCAAGCACACTTGGGTTATGCAGCAGGACAATCTCTTCCACAGCGATATGACTTATTGCCAGTAACTACAAAGGCTTGATTGCAGTTGTTGCCACCAAGAAAGGCCCAACCAGTTATTAGGTTTAGGAGGCAAGTACATTTTCACATAGGGACAGGCAGGTTTGGACAGCTTTTTCCCATAATAAATTAAATTATCATTTAAAAACAGCATTTTGTATTTACCCCTGTTACCTTTGTGTAATATTAAAATAGTTTGATGATCTGAATTATTTAACTGTGATAACTCGTTCACTCACTCATCATCTATAACACTTGTATACCTCCTGCATACAGGGTCACAGAGGGCCTGGGTACTTGGGGACTTGGGTACCAACTTGGGTACCAATCCATCACAGGGCACACACACACTCACACACTCATTCACACACTACAGGCAAACTGGGATTCAAATTAGTGAGCCGGAGTCCCCGGAGGAAACCCACCAAGCTTGAGGAGAACATGTAAACTCCATGCACACAGACCCTGAGGCCCGGACCCTGGAGGTGCAAGGCAAAATGCTAACCAGTAAGCCACTGTGCCACCATTTAACTGTGACAAATATGCAAAAACATTAAAAACCAGGAAAGGACAAATATTTTTTTCACAGCACAGTATAATACACATCATTTACTGTGGGAAGATGATGGTGCGTTAATTAGATAATTTTCTTGCTTGTATTTATACAGAAATTGTGAGCATATGCAGTGTTATTGGCAAATGTGTATGAAGGAGATAGACTATGTATATTCGTCTGTGACTTTTTAAAAGAATAATGGAGGGGAAAAATCTAATCTACACAGATTTTCCGCTCACGTCAATTGTAGACAATCAGCCAAAATAGCAAAATCACTTTCTTTCTCAGCACATAATTTGCTGTCTCTTTGTACGGGAATAAGACTTAAGTAGCACATGTGGCTGTCGAGGCTCCAAACCAAACAGCTGCCACCAACATTTGAAAGCAGAATTACAAGTAAAGTTAAAAATGATTCATTCTTTGTGATTTAGCAGAAGAAATAATGACAGTACCCAGAGCCCTCTACACTTCATCTCCTTTTCCTAAAAAAGAAGTGATTTTAAAAAAGGGTAACATCACCCTTCACACTTTTCTATTCCACCAAACCTTTTTATTTTGGTCAAATTAGATCCAGTTTATGCTCACCATAAGAATATTTGGTGAAAAAATGGGACTGCACACAAGGGAAAGCATCTGATACCCCATCTTAAAATATGAGGCATAGTTCACTGATGGTTGGGGACAGTTTTAGGAGTTTCAGATTTAGCCACAGATTTCAGGCTTCACAATGAAACACAGAACTCATTTTACTGGTTTAAAGTTTTTTTTTTTTTTTTTTACAGTAGGTAACAAGCAATTCTTTATTGCAAGTTATTGTAAGGTTTTATTGTAATGTACATCAGGTATTGTAATAAATATCAGCAAGCACTTTGTTTCCATTATTGCCAGTTTCATTGGTTGTTGTAAGCAACCACTAAACTACATTAACCCTGTGATGTCATTGCAACAGTAAGAAAAAAAATGCATTCTAAATAAAAAGTGACTATGAATGGCATGTGTAAGGAGAAAGAGGCACTTTGAAGACCAAGGCCCATTTCATGTGGTTATGAATGAATGAAAATCGACTAACTTTCAGCTTTGAATGAGCTGTAAATGACAAAAAGCACAGAGAGCCTTTTATATTCTCTCTCTCATTCTCTCTCTCTCTCTCTCTCTCTCTCTCTCTCTCATTTTCTTTTGTCCTCTTTCTGTCCAATTCAGGAAGTAGTTGGCATCCTGCGTTGGCATACAGTCCTGGTATCAGTCTGTTTGTCACAACCAGTCAAATGACAGCTATCCTCATACAGCTTTTCAAATAATATTTATCAACACACCACTACTGGTTTAAAGCTGTTTAACTAGGCAGCAAATTATATAATTATGTTTTATAGCCATGTTTTACTTCTGCAAAGACTTTTCTCCCATCCGGTTATAATCAGAGCACAGTGGCATGATGTTTAAGAGATTGTGCCCTCAATGAGCCAATGACAGCTGCTTGCTTCAGCACATCTGGCAGTGATGAGGCTCGGGCCACACTGGCACTCTGGGATGTTCTGACAATTAGTGCAGTGGCAAAAATATATCAGGTTCTCTTCCCACTCGAGCATTTTATTTTGCTTTCACTGTGGAATTAAAGCTGTTCGCCAGTTCTGCAAGTATCACTATTTGCTAATGCCATACCAAAAGTGGAAATAAAACCACATGCTAAATTTTGGATAAATATGTGAGAAAGTTGCAGAGCTGTGATGACTTTGTGGAGCTTTTAATATCGACTTGGATAGGATACACCATGAAATATGAGTTTGAGTGCAAAACCAGTTAAAACCAGGTGCAGCTGCATATGAGAATATATTTTTCTACAATTTAATCTCAATTTAAAACTCTGCCTCTACAGATGGTGTTTTTGCAAAGAAATGCAAAGCGAAGCCAAGGAAAATGAACGTGGCAGTAGCCTGAGCGTTTTCATGAGTCACTGTGAATTTCAAAGACTTGGCTCTCTCACTCCCTAATGGCTTTTACACCCTGTTGATTTTCCCCGGCAATCCCAGGACGTGGATTAGATTACTGTCCTCTTTCCGTTTTAAACGTAATGCATAAAGCTCCGGAAGTCTTCACTTTGAATGCAGCGTGCCACTTGGCAAGGTGCAGGTCCGAATGTTGTCACCTGTCGATTAGTGCTGAAGAGCAATCTCTAAATAAAACTTCACTTGCCTTAAAAGGGTGACTTGGAAAAGCTGACTTGGAAAACCCCAGATTGTTTTTCCTTTTATGGAAGTTGATTACCTTCTGGCTTTATTTACAAATTCGCATCATGCGTTTCCTAATGCTAAAGTAGTTTATGAGCTGGGATTTGAAAATTCTGTGAATCTGAATCATCCATACTCAAAGGGGAAAAGGAATTAAACTCATAAAATATACCTATTTCATAACATACACTTTTACACTTCCACTTTTTAATCTCCCAGTAATGTGTTGTAGTGGGCACTCGTAAGGCGAGTGCCAGGTGCTGAAAGCCAACACCGGTGAGAAGGCTGTGCACAGAGAGTGTACGTTTTTCGAATTGTATTTTTAGCCTCTCACATAAAAAACTCTGTCCATTTGATCTGTATATATTTTGATGCCCACAGCTATCACACCTTTCCACATGTTTTTTATTTATTTATTTTTTTAAACAAGGAAACGGTCAAGCCAAGCTAGGACTTTTTATATGGTGGAATGAGGGAACACACTTATGTATTAAGTAAAAACTACATTTATTTCTCTATATAATCCCCTACTACACTAATGCACTTACCTGAGAGTTTCACTAGTGCTTGGATACCATCAAGGTAGAAAGTTCTCTCAGTAAGCTAAAGCCATGATCAAACTGCCTGCTTCATGTCTGAAACGCTGGCCTCCCATGAACTCCTGTAACAGCTCAAATGTGGAAATGACTTGGAGCGAGGTCACACAACCTTTTTAAAATAATTTGCCCAATTCAAGTATTTTCCTACAATGGGCACTGGTGGCTCAGTGGTAGGTGTTTCGCCTGCCAAGCGGAAGGCCCGGGTTCGATTCCCAGCCAGTGCCCAAACCCCCCAGCCACTGGATGCAGTGCCGGTCCCAAGCCCGG
>JAQQZT010000008.1:18065325-18082609 GCA_030068275.1 Clarias platycephalus | reverse complement strand
TAGACCCTTCATTTCTTTGTAAGTGGGCAAACTTAGAAAATCTGTAGGGGATCAAATACTTATTTCCCCCACTGTAAGCACTGCTAAGCCATTTTAAACTCCGGCGCATCCAATATGATGTCCTGTACTTGATCCAGCCCGACATTACACGAGTAATACAGTATGACCAAAGTTCGAAACAGAAGAGCTTCTTCTTGGGCACTCTTAAATTAATTATTTCATACCATCCATGTAAAAGTGCTCTGTTTTTCTCTAACAGCCTTCTATTGAGTTTGTTGCTCTGTTTCAATTATGGTTATCATTAAATCCTCTCCTCCTAGATACCATCCTAGTCACATACTGGAGATTAGGAACAATAGCGCAGCAAGAGATACAATTAGCACCTGTTGACATTTACATTGGGAGGGAGATTAGGCAGAGATTGGTCCTATCTGTCTTTGCCAATTGAAGCTAATTAGATGCAGATGTGTTTCAGGGCCTGCTTCAGTGCCAGGTTTGAGTTTAATGGTAAGCACATTTTTTTTCTCAACAGCTCTTCTATATACTCTGACCCCTCACTACTACCCTTCCCTGTCTGGAATGTTACTCTCTGTGATTAATCCCAGATTTCAAACTTCCATAGGATTTCTAGATTTCCTAGGATGTATAAAGAATTAATTCTGATAAACACACATTTTTGTTGGACCTCCCTTCTGAGGAAAAGCTGCAGTGCAGCCAGAGCCCACCATTATATCATCTTCTTCTGCAAATTTAAATTCTCACAATCCAGAACCACAAACATTTTATTTCTTTGTCACTAATGGTTTTAAAAATATATAACCCAATTATCAGTTGATCACATTTCTAGATGTTGTGCAATCACAGGGCAGAGTGCCCTCCTTTCTCTCTTAATGTAGCTCCCATACAGTACTGTATACTGTAGCTTTTATTGTTAGAATTAATCCTAGTGGCCAAAAATTGGAATTGCAACAAATGCTAGTGGACGTTCATAGAGCAAAAGTTGTTCTGTATGAACCCTTTCAGTGGATGAAGTAAAATACTCAGTGCTTGGCTCACTGCACGATGGTGTAGTGGTTAGCAATGTCACCTTGCACTTCGAGGGTCCGTGTTCGATTCCCTGCCAGGTTCGATCCCCGACTCTGTGTGCATGGAGTTTGCATGTTCTCCCCGTGCTTGGTGGGTTTCCTCCGCGTATTCCAGGTTTCCTGCGGGTACTCCATTTGGGGTTCACAAATTGCCCATAGTGTGTGTGTGTGTGTGTGTGTGTGCCCTGCGATGGATTGGCACCCTGTCCATGGTATACCCTACCTCGCCTCATGCCCAAGTCTCCTGTGATAGGCTCCAGATCCCGATACAGGATAAAGCGGTATAGACGATGAGTGAAAGTGAGTGATACTTATTTTCCATTCAGGGACTGAGAAAAAAAAAATCTTGTCATATTTTTGGACTGGTTTCAGGTATTGTGTCCAGTCCACCTACAACTGAATGTACATCTAAATATACTTAACATTTTCTATTAGTCTGTAGGCTGTATCAAATTTCAACAAGTCTGAATATCCACATGGTGGTAGTCTATAGTATAAGGTTAGTCACTCGACATTTTGTTTAAGGCAGTGTAATATTGGTCAGCGACACTGAAATCTCAGGTAATGAGCCATTGCTTAATTTCAGCACTGCTGTTGGACTCTTTAGCAAGGCGCTTAATCCACTCTGCTTCTGAGGCATTGTACCATGGCATACCCAGCATTTTGTCCTCATGCTCTAAACTCCTGCAGGGATACACAATTTTTTGTCTTTTGTGTAGCTCACATCACCACAGCAAGGCCCTGACCACTATTATAACAGCATGGCACTTACAGTACAAACCCCACAGCTAAGTCATAGTTTGTAGAGCATGAATAATATCAATCGCACTCATTCATTTCTATTTAAAGTCATTAAGGTAGTGTAAAGACAAATACCTGTTCGCATGCCAAGCTTTCATCATAAACAAGTTTGATGAAGAGGATTATTGTAGTTCAGCAGCAGCTATTAATCAAACCTCATATAATTTAATATGACATTTTCACCTCTAGGTTAAGTCTTGAATTATCTTGCAGAATTATCTTGCAGCACATTATTATACTTTTGTTAAACAAAAGTATGTACTCAATGTAATAATTTTCTGTGGAATTTCTGGAAGATAATTTGGAAAAGAACAAAAAACAGCTTTCATAGTTACAATGGATTCTTTGAAAGTCTGAGCCTTAGCATTTAGTTTGGAACAGAGCCAAAGGCCTGGACTCTTAAATTTTGAGAATAAGAGCCTTTTATTGAAGGCTTAAGAGGAGAGAGGCAGACACACACACACACACAGTACACTAAGGTAACTACCACCATCCACACATAGAGTAGTCATACTGTAGTGTTCTGGTGGTTGGAGTATCTTGTACGATTAATATGGTTGCATGACGCACGTTAAACATCGATCACTGTGTTTTTATTCCATTGCCTGCTTACAGTTTGTTTATAGTTTTTCTTTACTACATAATGCTGTTGACATTGTGTGTGTGCATGCATATTTCTCTTTAATATGGTTGTTTTCCTGCAGAGCACCGCTGGGTTGTTTTATGTGTCTGAGTTAACCTGAGTTTGAACAACAGCTTGCAGCAGGATTGTTATTTTTTTGCCAATGCTAAAAGGATTTTGGTGTGTACTGTATGTGTCTGGGCTTGTTTTTATATTTAGTTTGAGACCCAGAATGTATCTGACCATTTTAACCTGGTGGAGACGGGGAAGCCACTTAAAAATGGCAGAAGGTTTTCTTTTAGTAAAGTTGTAGCTGGAAGGTCCTCACAAGAACAGTAGGATAAATGTTTCTGTGTTTCTGCTTGTACAGTATTTGTTACATTTGAATAAGCACTCCATCTAGTCACAATCTAGTACAATATCCGGGTGGTCAGTCACAGGCATGCATGCAATAACAAACGATATCAGCATAATTACAGAGAAATCTGGTTATTTGATGGTAATACAAGGTTTGTTCTTAGTCACTTTCTCCTATTTGCCACAAGCAAAATCATAATACCTTCCTGTAGGTCTTAACTTTAAAGTCCTGTAAAAGTTGGTTCTGGGTGGTGCTTTTTACATTCCCTTACGCAGCAGCCTGGTACCTCAGGGAAGCAGTTTACAAACTACTCAGCCTGAGAGTGTTACTACATACACCATACAGTACCTCATCAGCTCGAATGACAGAACCATTGCTTCTTACTCCACCCAGAACACTAATAATGACAAAATATATAGTACTGTAACAAATATAGTTTTTTTAATAGATTTTTATTATTATTTATATTCACTGTTTAAAACAAAGCTATTGTACAAATATATACACTTAAAAAAAAAACAATACACAAACTAAGAGCATCCCCTGCAAAATAGGGAAAAATCTAAACATGCATATTGAAAATATTCTGAAATATTTTCAATGTTTCATACTGTTCACACTTGTTTTCCAGTTTGGATGTGTATACCGACTGGCCAGTGTAACTTCAAATGCCACATCCATCTCAGTCAAATCCTCAATCTGAGACTATGTTTGCATGAACGTATAATCGATCATGTGAAGCGCTATTAGTTAAATAGTAATACCGTTCCTCACTGAGGCAAACAAACTAATTTAACTATCTTCCTTTTATCTTTTTTATTTTTGGAAAAAAAAATTTGAATGTAGCTTAAAAATTTTTTTCCTGTACTTTGAATCACCATTCTCATTTGAGGAATATACTCAATTACATTATAGCTCTGGATATATTCTGGAGTTACTGTGCTCTAGGACATCTATTCAACCTTGTAATTAATTCATTTGATTGGGGTGGTTTAACACCTCTGGTGCCATTTGGAACCCTGAAAAAAGTTGTACTGAAAAAAAATTATTTGGAAGCTATGGAAACATGCATCTTTCTGTTCAAAGAGGGTGATAACCAATCTCAGTGCAAATGTACATTTTGTTGTGGTTTTAGTGTAAAATTAGTGTTAAATTATAGTATAAAATTAGCAAATGAACAAAATTTGAGTAATTTAATGACATTTTAATGGTACCTACTAATATGTTTTTCTTAATTAATAATTTATTTTCTTTATTCTATAATTTGGTTGACGTTGAGGTGCATTCAATGAGATCTCATCAATATAAACATGAGGGAAATGCACAAAAAATCTTCTTCTATTGAACCAAGTATAATAACTTGTGAGAAAGGTTCAAGCGCAAGACATCCATTGGATTCACACGTTAGTGCAAAAACAATGTTTTAAATGATTATATTTTAAAGTGAAAAAATGCTATATGTCTTTACCTGTGTTGAAAATGCAATTCAGCATTACTGTATTTGTGACACAAATGACAATCCAATCGTAGAATTATGCAGCTAATGTCCCTTTATGTCTTCACCGCATATTAAACATTAACACAGAAAAATCTGTATAAAAATACACATTCACCTAAAATGTATGTTACTACAACATGTTTTATGGTACTTGTGTGAGATATAGTGAATACTTGTTCAAAGTGGTTATGGTGCAGAGGGTTTTTTTCACTGCTTACTCATTATTGTCATGAGATGAAAGGTATAAACAGAAAGTAAAACCATTAGAAGTGTCTGATGCAGATTATAAAATTCATGTACTGCAGTGGATGTAAGTTGAATGTCTACTTTTCTGAATTTAATAACCTTTGTTTCTGAAGCACCACTTTGGGGGAAAGAGACTAAAATCTAAACTCACATATAACCAGGGCTTTGGTTAGCATGTCTACACTGAATTGTATTTTAGAACTTCTGCCTTTATAAAAACAAACCTTTTGATTGATTTGTAGATACAAGCCTGTTAAAATGTTTTAAGAGTTTTGAATTTTGTTGTCTGCTTCATAGTGACAAGTGCTAAAGGAAGTAAGACATGTATTTGTATACCAAAAACACACCAACTAATCAAACAATAATATACATCCAAATGCATAAATTGTGACCATGTTTCACAATCAAAGGCAACACAATTATCAATTTTAAAGTAACTAAATGAGTCCTCATCTTCATTTTCTATCACACATGTTGGGCATTGTTCACCAAGTGTAACTGCTTTTGAGTTCCACATGTAGGTAAAATTATGCCTAAAATGGTTCAACCATACGCTTTTGTGCTACATTTTTGCCAAAAAATAAGATTTTTGGTTTTGATCAAAGATGCTGCAACAGACAGCCCCAAGTATCAAACTCAGGATGGCTTTACAATGTTCATATTGTGTGCAACACAGCAGTCTTGTATGAGCGGTACCTCATAGTCCAAGTAATCTTTCTGTGCTTCAGACTGAGCGGACATTATGTCTGTCTGTTTTTGAGGCAGGGCTCCATTGTCCATACCCGCTTTAACACCTTCCAATTCCAAATGTGAAGGGTCACAATACAGGTGTAATTGTTCTCTTTTTTTCCTGTGTCTGTACCAAGCCAGACCAACAGAAACAGCCACCAGCATTACTAGGACAAGAATAGTCAGTGTTGGCACAAGCATTGTTGTTAGCTGTGGATTCTGTACTTGTTCACTAGTCTGTTGCTGGTTTAATGTTTGAGCCTCTGTGCATACACTGTCTACATCACTGGGCTCATCCAGTGGACTGGCACAGATGGAATATGTGGAATTAGGAAACAGTCCACGCAATGTGTACTCTTGATAAGAGGCTGGAATGTTGAGTTGCTTTGCACGTTTATCTGATCCTGAGAGGTTTCTATAAGTTAGTTTGACACCACGGATATATGGACGTCTTTCAATATAGCGATAAAGGTCCAGCTGTATAGATGAGCTCGTTACTGTTTGGGCTAAAATTTCAGGCACCACGCTTACTGTTGCAATAGAGACATTTTCGATTTGATCCAAATCCTTTCCATTCTCACAATATTTTCCTGAAGTCCCATGAGGACAAGTGCACTCAAAGCGACCCTGTTGATCCAGCCAACATGTCCCTCCATTTAGGCAGATATTAGATGGACAATTCATGTTCGGATCTAAGCCAGTACTGCTGCTTGGGGAGGCTTGGACTGGAGGGAGAGGATGACTGTCTGTCCCTGGAGGAGGGTCACCACTGGCCTTAAGAGGGGGAATTGCATGGGTTGTGCTTTGCAAAGTGGTGATCAGAGGTGGGGCCAGCGTAGTGGTCTTAGCTGGACTGATAGTAGTCTTTGCAGGGCATCCAAATTCGTGATATCCCAGTCTTTCTAGCACCTTTCCTGCATTTCGGGGTGGAAAATGACAGCGTGTCTCCTCTGTCCTACCCAGCAATATCTGTTTATTACGCAGCCAGCTTGGAAACCAGGCAAGTTGGCAGAGACAGTTAAAGGGATTCTCTGCAACGGTAAGTTTTTTCATATGTGGGAAGAGGTGGGTCATGTTATCAGGCAAGTTTTGCAGGCTGAGGTTGCTGATGTCCAAATCCTGAAGCTCACTCAGGTTCTCAAAATGTTCCCACCTCAAAGGACCCATGGGATTGCCAGCTAAACTGAGTCTGACTAGGCCCCTTGCCTCCCACAGCACTTGAGGAACAACCTTTAGTTTATTATTTGAAATATCCAGCTCATGGAGGTTCTTGAAGCTAGCTAAGAGCTCCTGATTCAAGGTGCTCAGCCCTAATCCACCCAATTTAAGCGACTCTAATTTGGGTGTCTGAAGAACAGTTGGCCCTGGTGAAGGAATTTTATTGAACCGCAAGTCCAGTAGAAGCAGATGGGGCATTTTAAGAGCAGGTACTGTTGTCAGTTCATTTTTGTACAGTTTTAACTCAAGTAACATTTCCAGACCGTCAAAGGCTGCAGGGTGTATGGTCCGAATAAGGTTGCTGTAAAGATACAGCCTTTCTAGCAACTTCAGTCCAGCAAAACTCTCCTGTGAAATATGGGTGATTTGATTAGATGAGAGATCCAGATTACGTAGCGAAGATAGTGGCTCAAAAACACGGTCTGGCAGTTCATTTAGTTTGTTCTGACTTAGGTCAAGCATCTCTAGGCTTTCCAACTCAATAAAATCTTCCTGGTCTATAGTCTCAATGCCATTCTTGAAGACATACAGGTTTAATGTTGATGCAGGTACGTCAGAAGGCATCGTAGTGGCCTGGCGCGTATAACAGAAAATGGAGTCTGGACTTGAACAGGAACAGTCTTTTGGACATTTACTGGCCAATGCCCAGGATACCAACTGCAGGTAGAGGAGCAGGGGTAGCTGCAGAGGCAGGAAGGGCTTCATGGTGCTTCTGACACTCAGCCCTAGAAAAGAGAAATGCGAGATCATGTTACTGACCAAGAATTAATAAATACTAGGAATCATGAAAATTATAGTCTTCAGAAAAAGAGTTCCCAAATAAGTCTTTAGATGGGCTTATTTATAATTTTACTGTATCCTTTTGAATATAGAAACTTTCTCTTTTACATTCCTCCAGAACACAACTACATATTTTGTACTTGGGATTCTTTATCTTTGAAGATAAATTGTTGTTTTGGCAAATCGTCATAAAAAAAAAAAAACCACGCAACTGACTTTTTTATTTCTCATTTGTAAAAAAATTAGATGTTCTTTCCTAATTTTAGTGATAGACACAGGTTAATAGTGCAAGAGTAACAAAACAACCCTTGCTGAATAACAACTGCAAACAGTCTCTCAGAAAGGCAGTCAGTACTCCAAAATCCATGAAGAGGAGACACCTGTGTGTTGACCACTGGATCAGCATATTGGGGGTGTATATTTCTATTTCAATATTTCAAATGCATATTTTCTTAGTTTTATTAGACAGTTTTGAGAAAGATAGGGGGAAAAAAAAAATATATATATATAGCCATATAAAAAAAAACACCTGACATCCAATTAATTTAGTATTTTAGCACTTAAAAAGAAAGAACTGGCGTGCAAGTAAGTATTAATAAATTATAATATGGTCAGTTTAAAGCATCTACCAGTGAGTTCATTAAAATGCATCATTGTAGCTTACGATTATACCTGGATTTCATTAGCAGAGTACATTTACTGTATGTCTTCACTGCTAGAGGTTACTTGAGGAGATGGTTCTGAAACCCAAATTAAACTGCATCGTGCATGTCATATACTAACTGACAGGAAGTAAGCTCACAAAGATACAGAGCAGGTTTCTGCAATTTGGCTCTACTGTCTAAATGCAGGTTTGGTTGCAGCTGAACAAAATACTTGGATGACTGCCATTCCATTTCAGCCACTAGAACAAAAAGCCTTCTGGTGGCTACAAATGCAATGTTTTTGTCTGTCTGCTTGTTCATATTTAAAGTTACTTCATCTTAAGGATAAAAGAAATGCCTTAAATATGAAAACTTGGCAGGAGATTAAATAACCACAACATGGTCTGCGGGAGAAACAGTATAAAAGGGTGTGATAGACACTATGATGTCATGTTCACTCTCAAAAGAATGTTTTTTTTTTGTTAGTATTTTCAGGAATAGGAACTGCTGGTGTTTTATGAGGCCTGATTATAATCTTTAGCGTAGGTGCTGCTGGAAAACACATTTAGATTAGTGTAGATAACACAAGAAGTAAAGCAGTTTGCCATGGTCAGTTAGTTTCAGAAGTCAAGGGTCATTGTTGTCCCATGGTGTTTCGCCTCTATAGTCATCACTATTAATTTGAATTCAGGTAGCTTCTGTTAACGAGAAGAATGCAGAATGATACTTATACAGTAGGAGCTGTCTCAAAGGCACAAAGTCATTTGGAATTCAAACACGCAAAATTATCTAAAACAAATTTAAAAGGACAAAAGTAACAATTTAGAAAGTGGAAACCATAAAAGAAATACTAAAAAATAAATTATTTTCCTATTTCCCTAATTTTCAAATATTATAAACTGCAGTGAAGTATATTATGAATATAAATATTATGAAGTAGCAGCTCAAGACTGAGAAACATTGCCCCTCTCTCTAATATTCAGCAGTTTCTGACCAACAACCTTGTCATGTCAATGTCACTTAAATGACAGTTTTTCCCCCATTCTTATGTTTGATGTGAACTTTTACTGAAGTTGTTGACTGCATATTGTATATTGTGCTGCTCCCACATGATTGCCTGATTCAAAGGTGGTCTGTCTCCCTGCCATATTTTCTTGTGAGTGCAGCAGCTGAGTTTGGAGAGCATCTTTTAATACCAATGTCTTGTTAGTGCAGAAGGAGGAATTCAGCCCAACTTTAGGCTTTTTGCAGACTAATGACATAGCAAGGCATTAGATTACATGTCTTTACTCCCTTTTCATCACTTATGCTGTTGATATAACAGCTGGCCCTCTGTACACATTTGACTATATCATTAGGTGAAATTGATTTCCCACAGAAATTACCTTATTGTTTTTATACACTGGTCCTTAATTGCATTTGAATACGCTTGCAAAATCCTTTAACCAGAGATTTGTGGAATGTGTGCAAAAGAAAGAATGCCAAAGATGAACTGTGAAAAGAACTTTTCTTACCCTTCTTTTCAAAACCCAAAGTCAAAAGAAAAAAACATGGGTGAATAAATGAAGTTAGTGAGAGGAAGGTAATGCTTTGTCAGAAGAGAGGCAGCCAAGAGCAGGAACTGGAAGAGCACAGCAGTCCACAGAGAACTTGCCCTTCAGAACAAAGCCCAGGCACTCCAATGCAATTGATGGTTTGCATTGTGTAACGTGGGAGAAGAAGAAGAAAACTTTTCATGGACTTACTAATGCAAGCCTTTGGGTAAGGGCAGGAGTGAGTAAACAGAGTGCACTTCATATTCTGAGGGCCTCGTGGATTCCCCAGAGAAGAATGGCTGCACTTACGGAACACAGTTAGAAATGAAAACCAGAGCATACCTCGGTGTTTCATTCTTGACTGTTCACACTCCTCCTAGGGTTAGAGTCCCACAACATCTATAGTAGTAAAGAAGGACTGCAGCTGTGTAAAGTGCTGAGACTCATCTGTCTGATGTCTATGTGAGACAGAATATTACAGTAGATCATCTTTACTCCCCGGGAACTTGAAATGCCCATGAATCAGGACCATTCAAGCCCACTCCCACCCCATAGGATCCCAGTTGGACCCCTCCACCCACAACCCATCAGCACCTCCACTGTCCATCAGCAGCAGCATAAACAAGAGATCAGGGGTTGAGAAGAGAAAAGAGCAAATAGGAGAATGTAAAGCAAAGGCTGAGGAATCTCTTGCTGACAGCAAACCATGTCAGAAATGTAAACTATGAAACTCTGGTATGAGTGTTGTGCTTGAGTGTGTTTTTATTGTTGATAAATATGTGTGTGTGTGTGTGTGTGTGTGTGTGTGTGTGTGTGTGTGTGTGTGTGTGTGTGTGTGTGTGTTGGGGGTATTTAATATTGTTCACAGATAAAATATCTTGCTTTAAATGTTTATATTTAATTTTTGCATCCCGTTTGATCAGAATTGTTTTTCACTTGGATATCAATGCTAATATCTATAAAAGTCTATTGGCATGTCAGAGCTGCACTGTGGGTGTTGAAATGAAGGAGAATCCACAACAAAGTTCTGTGTAAACTCTGTCTAGGAAAATCCACCTAGACAAGCCACCACTGCTTGAAAGAGCATGCTGAATGTCTTTACTACATTGTATTAACTTGTCAAAGAAAATAAGAAGAAAGCATCAAAGCTTTGAGTGTGTTTAGTTGTCTAAGCCCCTATCTCAGGTCAGGCATGTTTGTCGGCTTGTCAGGAGCCAAAACCCATCTCCTCTTTTGTTTGGCCCGTGCCTGGCTGACATCACAGAGATAGCGGAGTCATGTTTGCCACAGGTAAACAGGTAGGATTTCAGAGGCAGGCGTTTTTGAGTGTGCTACTTCCTCCAGGGTGCAGTGCAATGTGACACCTCCAGCATGTGTGTGTCTGTGCCAAACCAGGCTCCTGGGCCCTGTACTCACCCCACTAAAGAGGACAGGATGGGAAATGTAGTTGAGTGGAGTGGAAAAGAAAGGCTGTAGTTTGTTTGTTTCCTTTGGCTTGTGCCAGGGGGATTAGAGAAGGCCAAATGTTACACCTGTGGACAGTCAGACAGCAGATACACTTGCACGCATGCAGGTACACACACGCTTGTTGCTGGTACTGTGTCTCCCATCAGTATGGACCTATCTTTAATCTTTTGTAATGAAGAGAGCTCAGACAGAGCGGCTGCAAGAAACCTTTTCTAGCACAAAGCTCTGCTGTTGGCTCTGTCTCCCCCTCTTGCATATCAGTCAACACAGAGATAGTTCATTTAGATTACCTCCTCATACTGTGCCCTTTCAAAGCCTACTGCTATAATGCCGATATTGTTCTCTGTGTGACTCGTCCCAAACTGTTCCAGAGTGTTAAACAATGTCCTATAATAATTTTACCACATGTTGAAGTAAGTTAACATTGTTTTGCACTGATTCTGAGATCAGTAGGATTCTGGGTCATAGGTTATTCATTCTGGGACTGGGACAGACTTGACCTTATGGATGGGATTTCTTTTGTGACTAGTTCCTCAATTCCATCTCTCTCTTATCTCTGGAAGTTTTTGCTTACCACTGTCGCCTCAGCCTTGATGAAATGATATTTAGTTAAATTGAACCTAAGATGAATAAAATAAAATTTTTCCTGAATTTAAAGGACACCACACAACTGGGTGATTTGTCTAGAATCCTTCATCAGGCAACTGGGAACACCATGTGACAGTTAGTGACAGTTAGTCTGGTGTCAGGGCTTTTGTGTTCTGTCAGGGTCCTGTGTGTCTGCTTCTCACCGCTGGTCATACACACTGAACACACCATTTCGCATAGCATCAGCATGCCACATTGAGCATGGACAAAGTAGCCAACATCTGATAAGTTGTACTATCACTAAAAGTCATACTCTTAAATTTCACTAGCATTTTTTATTTAGTTGTGCAGTGAGGAGGACACAATACATGTACACACTTAGACTACAACTCAGATATTACTTAAAGGCTTGGATGTATGAAAAGTTCAGACCATGCTTGTCTTTGTTTAGAAATCCCTCTGCATAAGCCAGTCCAAAAACACAGTTTTTAGGAATGTTTCCTCTGCAGTTCTACAACTTTAGAAAAATCAGGGCTAAATAGACATTCTCAAAAAATCTAATCTTGCTAATACACTTTTTATTTACTCCTGTTCTCTTTAATTTTGTGAATGATTAAATATCTGTAACTATACAGAAAGAGACTGTTAAAGGACAGATGCTGTTGTTCTGTGTTCTACTGCACAGTATATCTCTGGCTCTCGTCAAGTCAATCTCAGCTCTTTCACTCTCCCTCTCCTCTTCCTCTCATTCTATCATTTGTACCTGAACTCTGCATATTGTCAACAACATGCCTGACCATAACTCATGAACTAATGTACAGTAAGAATGTGTTCAGCATACCTACCCTGAACCTACAAGTTCAGGGTAGGTATGCCGAACATTCTAACTGGAGATACTGTATACTTATATTTTCTTTTTACACTCATTCTCATATGCAGGTTGTTGACAGCTTTTTTAACAACGTATTTATTTATGCTTTATGAGTAACAGACCATTTGTAAGATGCCCGTTTCACTGGCTTTTTATGCTAGGAGGCATTTTCTATAAACCCCACATTCTGGCACATACTATAAATCCACGGAAGCGCATGCAAGATAAACAGCACAACATGAGCCATTAGTTAGTTTGGTGTACTTTGGGGCATTCCCTTATTGTTGGTCATGAGCCAATAGCCACAAACCCCATCATGCTTGCTTCCATATGTAGAGTACTTATAGCACAACAAGGCTCTATTGCTCTATTGTCTGAACCTGACTAAAATTACAAAATGCCATAAGAAATGTACACGGCTAAGACTCTACATCTAGAATCCTAAATGCTATTAATTGCACATCTCTACAACAGCCCAAAACAGAGGTTTCAAAGTTTTTGCACACAGGGACTACTTTAACTGTCTCTGGACTTCCCTGGACTTACTAGCTTACTAACACACAGTATGACTGCAAATCTATCTCTGCCATCAGTTATCACCCAAATGAACATGGGATCCCTGTTGATCCTGGTTGCTCTCAATGTTTCCACCTATTGCCATTGTAGGGAGCTTTTCCTTGCCACCATCACCCTTGGCTTGCTTATCAGGGACAATCTTATAATTTAGATTTAATATATATTCTCAAACATTTCAAACTCATTACCCTATTTTTTATTCTATAAAGTTGCTTTGTGACGGTAAAAGTGCTATGTAAATAAAAGTCTGTGGTGGTCTTGAACTAAATGCCTCTTAGAATTATCTGTGTTCTTGTGCAGAGAGGGATGGAGAGCACAATAGGGTTATTGTCACATTGAACAAATCCGCTAATTGGAAGATGTGTGAATGAAGACGTTACTGTTTGTTTAGATGAGTAAATGTTGTACAGCATGCTGCTACATGCAGAGGTGACATGCATAATCAAGGTGTGCAAGCTATGAAGACTTAACCCAAATAATATCATGTACTGTAGAACACACATGCTATATCTGAGGCCTCACTAAGCAAACAGGCCACATACTAACATGAGGGATGAATAGGCAGATCTGTAAAGTTTTTTTGTTCAGTGGAAAAATTTAGCTGTTGTCCAAATACTTGGAACATTGAACTGTCTGGGTATATGTATGTGTGCAAGTGTGAACACACTGTAAGGCTTAGCCTAAAACAAACATGAGGAGGATGTCGCTGTGTGTTGTATTTTTAGGCAGATCCTCTTCAGCGTTTATGTTTAAATGTTTGCTAAGCCTCAAGAGAGAAGACACAGCCTGTCCATATAGAAAGACGCTAATTTATTACAGCCTGCACCAGTGGCTACAATTCTTTAAATATCGGTGTGTATGTGTGTGAACGCTATGCCTGCATTATAGCCTCTATCCTTTCTCTTTCAACTGCCGGTACCTTGTGTCAGTTAAAGAGCTTGGAAGAGCCGCTGGGCAATTAGTGTGCTTAGTGTTGCGTGTTCCTGCTTGAGGCTCTGGTCTGCTGCCTTCTGGCTAGGAACAGAGGGGAGGCATTATTCCTTAGCTTTATGGCTCTTGTAAAATCTCAACCAGTACAACAGTGGACTTCACAAACACATCATCGCAGACCTTCACAGGTGTAGCAGCACGCCTGGCCAGGCCACTAACTAATCCCTCGCACATCACACAGCTGCGCCAAGGCGCCAGTGACTATTACATTCCTTATACACACACATACAGATATAGTATTATATCTCGCCTGTGCCTGCACTGCTCCACTGTAAACTGTAAAATCCTCCATTAACATGTTTTCCACATGCATTAATCACCATTCTCCCAGAAGCACTGTATGTGACACACAGCTTCTAGAGCTGGGCAATATGTCCTATAAATTGATTTTTTAAGCAAAAACAATATAACCAAACATAAACTGCTTATTTGGACTAAAAGTGCAAACTAACAAGTTTTCTTGTACAACAACATACACTCCTCTTTTTGTGACTAATAAAGTGCAAACTTTAGCAAAATATGAGGGATTGGTAAAGTGCAAGCTGCAGACCTAAATTACTCGTTATAAAATAAATAGTTGTAAAAAAAATATATACATATATATTTTTTTAATTACTGAAGAAAAACAATTTTGTAAACCACATGCAACTTACATGCTAAATAAAATCAAACAGGTGCCTGACAGCATTTCACATGTTTTAGCAGTGAACACAAGCCTGTCCACTGCATCAGGTTTGAGTCATACCCTGTGGCATCGATTCAATTAGAATTCATTGATAATAACGATTAATCGTGCAGCTCTAACTGCTTCATTTAACTTTTTTAATGGACAAACTTACCCGGGTAAATAAATCTGTTTTTCACCACCTCGTTCTTCTTTCTCTCTTCTTTGTCACTTGTTCTCGCAGGCTTGTTCCTTTTCTCTAACTAAATCCTCTGCTGCCTCTGGAACAGACAGAGGAAAGCGGTGGTTAATAAGAGATGAGCATGTGTGTATGTGCGTCTCAGCTTCTGTTGCAGATGTGACAACATGATGTAATGTCATACAAGGCCTGCTGTCTCTGACTTTTTTTTTCTTCTTTCGCTTTAATAAACTATGTAATGGCAGATCAGATTTGAAAAGTAAAACTGCTATATTTTCTATAATTTTTATTAGTTTCAAATACGGATAATTTTTTGTTGCTGGAACAGCTAGAATACAAATGATGAAGATATTTGAATAGTGGTATATGAATAGTTGAGTAATGGTAATCAAATTAATCCGCAGTGTGTGTTTAACTCTTTGAAAGCATTTATACAGGGTGGCACTAAGGTCTGGATTCATAGGCAATTTCCTTAAATGATGACCCAAGATGCCTTTAAAACTAACAACAGGAAATTAAACGGACCCTGATCTAACACCACTCGACATTTGTTGTTTTTTTGTTTTTTTGCATCTAAAGTCAGTACTCTATCAGAATCATGTCTGCATAGTACAACATTAGTTCTAATACATTAAGAGCTGTTACAAATTTTTGTATTGTCTGGCACATACACAAGGATGACCAAGGATAAGTTCAGAGACCATCAGTTAGAGCATTTGCTTAAGTTATACTTTTAAATATTTTTTTGCTTGTTGATCCAAACTTTTGGACCACCCTGTATAGACTTGTGTAAAGGAGGAAGCGAGGTTCCAAAGAACCAGGGGAACGGTCGAACGTGTCAGCTGTCATTAAATTGTGTAGGCATTTCCGTGTCATATGCACACACACATACATATACACACACACACACACAAACAAACAAGTACACACAGCTTTCTAGTCTGTCAACACCTTTCTTAACAGTATCAGCTTAGAGAGAGAGAGTATGTGAGTGTGTGTGTGTGCGTGTGTGTGGGTTGCTGTCAAATTCCGGCTTAGCATGCTTGAGAATTATGAGTCTGAAAAGGTAACAATGTCTACTTTGAGGTAGTTGGTGCATGCACGCGCACGTGTGTGTAGGTGTATGTGTGTGTGTGTGTGTGTGTGTGTGTGTGTGTGTGCTGTTTCTGTAATACCTAAGGCAGTAAGCTGACACATTTGCACAGAGTAACGTATGTGCAGTAAGTAGAAAACAGTGTGTCCTTGTGACTGCCTACAGATGACAGCTCCAATCAAGCGTGTCATTATTTGAAGCACAAAATAACATATACACACACACAGTTTCTATATCTTTTTTTATCTAAAATGTCCAACATGGATTTTTCAAAATTTCTGTACATGCATATGAATTCCACATTGATTCATCAAACCCAGTGTACACACTTGTGTCATTTAAAACAACACAATAAGTATAAAACAGCGAAATCGAAATCAGTCTTAGTTGCTGAAACCACTTCTGGAGCTGAGAGGCACTTGTGAGAGGCAACTGCGTCGGTGTCTCTAACACACCTGTGACAGCCATAAGCTTACCATTACAGTACATTACATCAGGATCCACGAGAGTCATAAAGGAGGTTAAAATCAGCATCTTAAACGCTCATGTACTGACGCAGCACTATCTTCTGTGTAAAACTACTGAAGTGGAAAGTAATAGATTGACTTGCATATTAATGCTTGATATGAAAATCAGATGTTAATCTGGATAACTAGAAACATTTGACTACATTTGTAGATGTGTGTTGTTTATTTCCTGTGTAAATAAACAAGGTAAACCCTGAGGGGTCGGGCGTAGCTCAGTGGTTAAGGCATTGGACTACGGTTTGGAAGGTTTCAAATCCCACAAACCACCAAGTTGTCCCTGTTGGGCCCTTGAGCAAGGCTCTTAACCCTCAGCTGCTCAGATGTACAGTATACTGAGATAAAATGCCTAAATGACATCTCTATTTCGCTGGACCAGTGCCGTGTTCCACTGCTGTTTGTTCATATTTAATATATATGTGTTACGGATGAAATGTTACTATCATTTGCAAGTCTAGTACAACATGACCCTCGTGAAACTAGTATATCTTGAAACTAGTTTCTTATTACACATTTTACTAAAGTACACTCATGGGTTGCCAAACTTGTAAAACAACTTCATAAAAAAATGTTTGTATCCTAGTCATGACAGATAAATGGGCTTCATGTAGTACAGCTCTAATAATCCTTGTCTCTCTTTTTCTCTTTCTCCCTTTAACGGACACAATGCTGTGTGGTTGTCCGTTTATTTGTATCAGTGTTAACCTGTTAAACTCTCAACTTACCTGTGTGTGTGTGTGTGTGTGTGTGTGTGTGTGTGTGTGTGTGTGTGTGTGTGTGTGTGTGTGTGTGTGTG
>JAQQZT010000008.1:18012027-18022377 GCA_030068275.1 Clarias platycephalus | reverse complement strand
GCCACTCAGCGGTAGAAGCCAGCAAACGCACAAACCCAAATGCTGCCACCATGAGGCGTGGCGGTAAAACCAGAATAGTACGTGACTACCATCTGTATAGCCTGCTTCCCTACAGACCAGATCTATTATGCCACCTCTCACCAAAAAGTAGTTCTTTTTATATTTATTTGTTTCCAGGTAGAGTGATTTATTGCTATTTTCCAGTTGTATGCTCTTGTGTGACTGTGTGTGTATACTGTAGTAAATCAGCACTCATAGGTGATGCAGCCATCAAACGTACTTTCTACAGGAGTGCTGATATTGGCCCTGTGTGCGATTTTTGCAGCAAGTCAGGCTGCTGCGCAGGCGAGAGGAACAGCAGGGAAGCAGTCGGCCGCAGTTTCCAGCCTCACCGGGATGAGTCTGCAGGAAGCGAAGCAGATTCTAAATATATCAACACTGACCCCAGAAAAAATACAGGAGGTCTGCTACAAATTTTCTCTATGCAGCCTGTTGAAATCATGTGCTGCCAAATTCCATAATTTAATCAGAATGACACCAATTTTTGTCTTCTTCACAGAGTTATGAACATCTGTTTAAATTAAATGACAAATCAGTTGGTGGCTCTTTCTACATACAGTCTAAGGTAAGTGAAAATTGGGATAGTAACTTTCATCCTTTCATTCCGCTTATTCTGTGTAGGGTTGCAGGGGCCTGGAGTCTGTCCCAGGGAACTCGGGACACTAGGTGGGGTGCACATGCCTGGATGTTTCATCTCTGTGGTGAAAGACATGACACAATTTATAATAAATAAATATAATTTATGGGGCATATTGTGTGCATCACTGGCCCTGCAGTTGCACATTCTCTGACGCTGCAGTTTTTAAACAATGATTGGATAAACCAAAATCATAGGATTAGGGCAGTGGAAATACTCAGTAGGAATAAATTTTACATGATGTTATGATAGAACATTGATGGTTTAATTATATTTTATTATCCTGTCATGTTATTTAATGTCATTTTGCAGTTATATTTATTCTCATCCAGGATGTAAACCCGGTTGTTTAAACATTTTCATTTTTACAGGTGGTGAGAGCTAAGGAGCGTCTCGATGAAGAGCTTGCAATTCAAAAGCAAGACAAGTCATCAGAGGAGAAAGAGCCACATACATGAGTTCTGTAGTTTCTTCTGTCCCTCTGTTGTAAATAATATTTTGCCTAAATAAAGCATTGTCCTTTTCTTTAGCATCTTCTTATTTGGACAAGTTGTACACAATAACATTTAAATTCAATTTACATCAGATAAAAAATAATGGATATGAACAGTATGAGTGAGATTGAATCACCAGTCAAGATTGATGCTGTGCTTCAAAGTGCCCCTATTATGCCATTTTAAAGGTTGCTACTATTGCGTAGCATGTGTGTGTTGGTGTTAGTGAATTGGCGCGTGCGCACACGCTCGCGTTTACCTCCCCCCTTCTCTCAGGTTGCCAAACAAACAGAAACTCTGCCTTACACAGACACACATTAACGGAGACCGTTTTTAAAACCGTTTAAAAATTATCAAGGAACATCGCTAGTCACACTTGCGTGAGCGCATACTAACGGGATCACTGCTGTAAAGTAAAACAACAACAAAAAACTAATTAAACAGCTCCTCAGTGCGCGTGTGTGTATTCACCCAGCAGGGGAGACGATTACCTACAATTCTGCAGCGCAAGAGAGAGAAAAACCGTTGGCTCAGTTGTGATGACGTGACGCTCGGTGTCAACACAAGAAGCGCATGCGTTATACATGGTGCTCGTAAACTAAGACAAAGCTCGTTTTTCAAGTCAAAATTTATTAAAAATCGTTGCTCGTCTTGCAGAACGCTCGTAAACCGCGTTACTCGTAATCCGAGGTTCCACTGTATATTTGTTTCAGAGTCTTACAATTTTCTTGCCAAAATCCTTCTTTCAGTCAACCAATAGGCTGCTGTCTTCCTTTCTATGGGGGGGCAAAAAGCCAAGGATACGTAGAGAGTTTCTTGAGAGACCTAAAAAGGACGGTGGACTGGCTCTCCCAAATTTGTTAAATTATTACTGGGCAGCAAACTTTCAAAAAGTTATTTATTGGTTTCAATCTCCACATACAGAATGGTGTGAAGTGGAGGCAAAATCTTGCAAATCAACATCACTGGCAGTGTTGATTACAATGAAGTCACCATTCTCACCCTCGCAGTTTTCCTCAAATCCAGTTGTAATTTCAACCCTCAAAATATATAATCAATTTAGACAAGCATTTCAACTCTCCGACTTTTCCCTGGAAACCCCTACTGTATATGTAATAATCATCTTTTCCCAGCTGCCAAGCTGGATGCTACTTATGAGCAATGGCGGCACCTTGGTTTAGCTAAATGTAGTGACTTTTTTTTTATTGATAATATTTTTGCTAATTACAACGATCTGACACAAAAGTTTAATCTCAAAGTCTGACTTTTTTAGATTTCTTCAGGTTCGTCACTTTATTCAGTCCCATTGCTCTGAGTTTCCTCAAATGCCCTCTGAATCGGGACTGGACCTAGTTCTTAAGGCCCCTATACACCTTAAGGGCCTAATTTCCAGAATATATAACCTTATTATGACACTTAAAAATATATCAATTGATAAGATCAAAACAGAATGGATAGGAGAGTTAGGGATTGACATATCCAGAGACACTTGGGATAAAGCCGTTGACAGAATAAATAGGATGACTTCTTGTGCAAGACTTAGTTTGATTCAGATGAAAGTTTTCTACCGTATTCATTATAGTAAAACCAAACTGGCTAAAATATACTCAAATACAGATGAAACGTGTTATCGTTGCAAATGCAAGCAAGGCTGATTTGACCCATATGTTCTGGTCATGTTCTAAACTGAGACAATTTTGACTTTCAATATTTGACATTTTAAACTCTGCATTAAATTTAGGAATTCACCCTAACCCAATAATGGCTCTATTTGGTGTCACAGGTGATGACATTCATATAACTAAAGAAAAAGAAAATGCCCTGGCATTTGCAACATTAATAGCTAGAAGAAGAATTCCTTTAGAATGGAAATCACCAATGACACCTAAACGGTCACTATGGCTTAATGATATGTCATTTCTAAAAACTAGAACATTTTTACAAAACATGGGATCCTTTAATAATTTATATCGAGAAGAATGTACCATCCAACTTTGAGCCCTCATCTTTGTCCCCAAAGGTTTTGTATCCTTTTTTTTTTTTTTAGTTTTGTTCAGTTTTATGTTGGTTTTGATTTTGTGGGTAAAAAACAAAAAAAAATATGCATTTGACAGTGTTTCTAATACTGAATGTTTTCAATGTACCTTTTTCTGATAAAAATATAATAAAAATAAATAAATAAAAAAGAATCAGAAAAGATGCAATGCACATTCATATAGCAAATGCATATTTATTCAACATTTATTTTTCTCAGTGACATCAAAATCATATTGTAATAAAAATTATCTGAAACAGAAGCACACACTTGTACCAACTGAAGATGTTCTGCCTGTTCATCATAAGAACATGATGCAAGGGAATCTTTTAAATATGTATTTGTGTGTGTGTAGGGTGGCCCAAAGGTCTGGATTCATAGGCAATTTTATTGTTATATGAATTTGTTTTTAAATCCAGGATTCCTTTCTAAACTAACAGCAGCTCATTGCACTTGCAGCATTTGTTTGTTAGCTTATGGACTTTTGGGCCATCCTGTGTGTGTGTACAGTATGTATACACACAATAAGCCATAACATTATGACCACAGACAAGTGAACTGAACCAAATTGATAACCAACTATACACCCATGCTTTTGGGAACCAAAGGCTAGTCTGTCTGTTTTGATCCCACAGAAAAGCCAATGCAGCATAAATCACAGAAAAACACCAAAAGTGCTGGCCATGATAGAAAGGCACCAGAACAGCCAGTGCACCCAGCAGACAGTCCAAGGCCACTGACCTAGCCTCCAAAATCAACAGGCACCCATGGGATATATTGGATAAACAAGTCTGATTCATGTGGTCTCACCCCGCAACCCACATAACCAAAGGATCTGCTACCAACATCCTGGTGGTTTTAATGTTATGGCTGTGTGTGTGTGTGTGTGTGTGTGTGTGTGTCTGCACTTACACATTTATTTCATTCATAATAAAAGGCACTTGGAAAAAAAAAAGAAATACTGATATTAAAATGTCAATGTGCAAAAAGAAAAGAAAACAATACCGGCCTTTCCTGGCCATAGTCATGCATTAACCCTTTGGGCACCACTATGGCACTTAAACTCTTTTAGTTTAACATCCAAGAGTGAAAATAGGTCTATATAATATTGCTTTAAATTACACATTTTTTTTTTTTTAAAGTGAAATGGTGCTTTTTGTACCGTATACATGCTGCCCTTGCTGTGAAGGCTTTAAAGATGGTTAATCACTGGACCAAAGATTTCTGTAATCAGTGCCAGACCAGTACACTGTCTCAACACTTCCAATTATTGCTGATGTTTCTCTTATAAAGGAAACTGCATAAACAAGAACACACTTCTTTTAAGTGCTCAAAGGGTTAATGGATCAAACAGCTTATTTGATATTTAAACAATATTGACCCTGAAGGGTCTGTGTCATGATGAGCTTTCTCAAATGAAGAGCAAATGAGAGTGGAGGGGAGAAAAGAAGTTCATTCTGTGTAAATAATAATATAGGAAAATGCTGTCATCTGAACTATTATAATCCCGCACCCACAAAAAACATGCTGGTACACTACAATGGACTTTAGTGTGTCCCCCCACTCCTACCCAGTGCTCCCAGAATATTTTCGACTTCACCAGGATACAGTGGTTACTGAAAGTGAAAGAATGAATATGTAAAATATTGGGTTTGGCAATTATATTTATATAAGATTTTGGGTCTTCTTTTTAAAAGTAATTTTCATGGAAGCAATGCAAATGTCTCCAATGCAGATAGTGCAAATTTCTCTTCACTCACTCAACTGACATGAATCTCCTGTCTTTCTGCTTTTATTGGCACTGGAGTTATGTTGGTTATTTATTTTGGAATTTACATACTGTGTGATAAGTCTGCGTCATGAAGCCAGTTAATAAAGTTCCTACTGAAAACATAATTTAAATGATTTTTTTCATGATGGATGAAAAAAATTATGAATTAAAAAACATAAGACACAACTTTACAGTGACAGGAAGACTCGAAGAGATGCCCATTGTTGCTGAAAGTGAACTTGCATAACCTAAAACTCCCTGGAGTGATTCTTAGAGATGAATTGGTGCATTTCAAAGAAACTGCTTTGACAATCTCTCTCACCATACTTTCTTTTCAAACCTCCATACTCAAAGCTCTGAGGGAGAAAGCACAGCATAGAGCAGCAATAGCAGAGGCAAGGAGATAAAGCAACATAAATATCAACATCAAATAAAATGTCTCGTCCAAACCATATAAGAAATGTAAAATAGTCATGTAGTGTTTTTCAATGTAAATGGAATTGTATGGCTTTTAAGTTGGGGCTTGGGGTGGGGGGTCAGGGATTGGAAATACAGATGATGGACATGGATGTCCAAGATTTAAGTGTTTTCAATTGTAACGTTTTATTGTAAATGTAAATGTATTTCTCATTAAAATTGATTTATCATTTTAAAAGTCTTTTCAGGCAACTAAGGGTTTTGAGGAATGTTCTAAAAAGCTCAGTCATAAACGGATATACTTGTGTTGAAAATACATTTCAACATTTCTATTCAGGTGAAGAGATTTGGTAGTAAAATCTAATCAAGTACTTTTAAAGAAAGAGCTCTTAAATGTAGATTATAAGTATGTGTAAACAGAAGAGCCACTCTTTTGTAGAAAATGAATGTAATTTTTTTAAGCTGTACTGAAGTACTATTTTTTGGCACAGTGTATATGCCTGCAAGAGTCACTTTTTCACATTGACCCAGAGGCCAGTACTGCACACTAATTGTGTTTGTCTGCATGTGAGTGTTTTATGTACACAGTGTGCTGTCTTCTCGACATTTGCTGCCAAGATTTGTCACAGAAAATGGATCTGTGCCATGGTTTGCTAGCATAGTGTGTGAGGTTGTCCAACAGGTGGCATTAGTGCCACAGTCATCTACATTGCGGTGGTATGCAAAATACAACACCTTTGTCTACCTTAAAACTCAGCTGAGTCTTGTGTCTGTTACCATCTAATATAAGCCAGACTCAAACCTGTAAATAATGCTGGTTGGCTGTTTTTGAGAAGACAGATTGTCATGTATGCAACCTGAAGCCTCAGTTCAATGTAATAGACTAGCAGTTAGCCAGACAGTATAGCAGCTCTCACTAGAGGTTTGTCTGTCTGTGGGTAAATGAACAGTATTTCTGTATGACTAAAATAGCCATATGAAATGCACTGATTGTCCTCTGAAGTAAATAAACAATAATTTTAACCTACCATACAAGCTCCACTGCCAAAGCTGACTGAAATCAGTTTGACGCTGCATGAATAAAAAAATACATGCATGGAATTTTTACCTGCATTATCAAAATGCTCATACGAAAAAGCCCTCAAACTAGTTTTACAGTTCACCACGGGGTGATGTCAAACTATTCATCATTACATAAGGTGTACTTAGTGTGTCACACACACACTGACGTCCAGAGATGCCTGTTACATATTAAAAACAGTTACTAAAACACAAGTATAGATTCTTAAGACTTCAGTTTGTATTATCTCTTACACTGTATCTCTGTCCATATAAAATATATTTCCACTGCAAGACACTTATAAGGAAGTTTTTCAGGAACTCGTAGGAACCCACGAAATTTAAGCATGTATTCACTCCTAGGTATTACTTCCTGCGATGTAGAAAAATCCAAAGGACCAGTTTCCTATCTAGTTAAATAGGGAGATATAGCAGTAATGGATTGATTAGATGACTCCAACAAAATTTAAGTAGCTATGAACATCTGACAAAATCAGTTTCAATTAAAAAAAAAATCTGATGGTTCCAGCTGCTGTGCAGGCAGTTTTCTATATAATTAACAAATGATAGTCCCTGTATCTCGACATGTGGCAGTGTAAGAATCGAACAGGCCAGACATCATTACCACCAAAGCAACTGACTTGTTTTAAACTGTAAAGTATCCAGAGTACATACCTTGCTGTAGTAAAAATCATAGATGGTAGCTTCACAGAACGACCCTTTTACCCATAAATTTTAAAAAAAATTCTGTTTTAGATAACAAAAAGTAAACTGTGTTTTGCAGTGCCTTACAGAATTAATGGTACTTTTAAAAAAGTGGCCTGACTATGACAAGTTTAACACACGTCTGTGTGATAGTTTGAAAAGCTGTATTATTGTTAATACTATATTTGAACAGTGGGGCATATCCAATAAAGGCTGATAAAGCAGTAAAGCTTAGCTTGCTCCATGTTCTGTAGTATGAGGGGAAGGTTAAACAGGAACTTATTCAGTAACAGAATATTCATGGAACCTTTCGGTTTCCTTAAAAACTCAGTGAGTTATAAACAGATACAAAATTAAAATGACAATTGTGAAAATTAATGGGTAGACATGTAACTTCAGAGGAAGTTGATTTATAAAAATGATTGATTTATAAAAATTAAAAATCGGCCCTTTGACCTTTGATCCCTGTGCTTCCCCTTTTCCCCTTCCTTCACTCCATTTCAGTTGACCACAGCTGGCTTCAACATTAAAGAGCCTGAAGGTATGACTACCCAGGATAAGGGGTCATGGGATGCTCCTGTGGAGAGGTTGAGAATGCCCCTAGGGCTCTCATCCTCACCCTCATTCACTCTAGAACTGCCCTTTGCTTGTCCTCTGCGATCTGAGCACAACACAGGCACAACAGGCAAGCCAAGTGCTGAGGATGAGAAGGCAGGGGGCAGCAATGGTGACTTGGCCAGGCCATTGAAAGACAGGACAGGTGAGTTGGGACTTCCCAGCATGCTTAGGTCCAAGGGTCGAGGACTCAAAGGAGACAAGGGCAGGGAGGTTCCTAGGAGAGCAGCTGCTGGACTAGGGAGGATGATATGGGCATAGCTCAGCTCAGACTCTTTCCCTGTGATGTGAGATGGCTTTAGCACAGGTGAGCCCCCTCCTCGTCGTCCAACTCCCCCTCTGGGGCTTGTCTGCTGGTCCTGTGAAGCCACAAAATGCCCATGGGCTTTAATGTGCTTTCGCAGAGAGCTTGGGTCCGTGTAACGCTTCAGACAGCCAGCCATCTTGCAGTAGTATGGCTTATCCACATAGTGCGTACGGGTGTGCTTGAAGCGGTCACTGGAGTTTGAGTACCGCTTATTACAGCCTTCATAAGGGCAAATGTAGGGCTTCTCACCTGTGAAATAACAACCAAATGTCAAGATCACTGATCAAAAGGATACAACAGTGCAATTTAGCGCATATCACTAACCTGTGTGCGAACGATTGTGGATCTTGAGGTTTTCCAGACGTGAAAAGCTCTTATTGCAGGTAGGGCAGCGGTGCGGCTTCTCATTGGTGTGTGTACGAATGTGGATTAACATTTTGTACCTGAAATCAAAGATACTTAGGTCTAGCCATAGACATTATTATGTAACGTTGGTATAATCCTGTACCTAGTAGCTCCTCACCTTGCATTAAAGCCTCTTCCTTTACGTGCACAGCCCTCCCAATGGCAGCAATACCCAGAATCCCTCTCAGGCTTTACATGAAAGTCATTTACGTGGTCCACTAAATCTTGCAAGGAGTCAAAAAGCAACTGGCACTGCAAAGTAGATCTGGAATTAAATAACTGGTACCAGCAAACGCATTATTTTTGTTTTTTGTTTTTATAAAGGAATGAAGTATATAAAGTGTGTGTATTGGATAGATGACACGATAGGTAGATTGTTTGTTTGTATAAAAATTATTTGACTGTGATCCCCAATGTTTTCTTACCTTCCTCCATCGACAGGACAGCTGTTCATCTGCTGAAAGTTCAGGTGAGGCCCTCTTATCCTTGGGCTGGCCAATAAACATTGAGGATGGCAAATGGAGCCTTCCTCCTCCTCCAATTGGTAAAAAGAACTGAAAGGCTTGTGAAGGGGCTCCTCCCTCAACATAACGGATGTGACTAGAGTCCTGTCCGAGGAAATGAAAATAAGGAAGGTTGAGATAATTTTATATAGATACTTTAATATAAAACTTGTTTTTAAACTCCAAGGTTATCAGTAATTTCTTACTGTATATGTAGTATATACAGTGCATCTCAACAATTTGAACATCATGAAAAAGTTATTTTTCTTCTGTAATTTAATATAGAATGTGAAACCCTCATATACTGTACTATAGATCCACTACATGTAAAGTGAAATACTCTACCTTTTTCTCTTTAAATTTTAATAAAATGTTTCACTTTACATGTAATGAATCTAGATGATGAGTGTATAACCTTTTGAATTTAATTATGAAAGAAAATTACCTTTTCATGATATTCAAATTTGAAAAATATACATAAAAATAATATAATTGCCACTTCATGAAATTGATATACATCAAAATACATATAAACTATCAGTCATTGCATTAAAACCACCTGCCTAATATTGTATAGGCACCCCTTGTGCCAGCAGAACAGCTCAAGGCATGGACTGCAAAAGACCTCTCTGGGGGTATGCTGTAGTAATTTTGCATTTACTTCATGTAATCAGATTCTTCATGTCCTGAAGGGTGCGAGATCAGACCTCTATTGATTACCCTCATCTGTCCAGCACATCCCACTGATGCTTACTCATATTGGAAATACAGTTGCCATGAAGACGTGTACTTGTTCTGCAAATATGTTCAGGTTTAAGGAATATGTAAAAATACCCTCCACATGAATGCCAGGACCCAATGTTTCCCAGCAGAACTTCATGTTCACATGCCCATTGTAGGTACTTTGAGCAGTGGACTGGGTTAATATGGGCACTCAGGACAGTCTTCTGTTATTTAGCCCTATGTACAGCAAATGGGATGCACTGTCTGTTCTAACACTTTTGGCATAGCCAGTATGAACCATTTCAGCATTTTGTGCTATAGTAGCTCTTCTGTGGGATCAGACCAGACGTCAGACACCTTGTGTTTCTTTGGACCACTTTTAGTATGTAATAACCACTGCCTACTGGGGACACCCTCGAGTCCTCTAGTCATCACAATATGGCCCTTGTCAAAGTCAGTCAGATAATTATGCTAGTCCATTTTACCTGCTTCCAACACATTAACTGCATCCTGACATGACAATGATAAATACAGGACATCAATATCAGTTTTTAAACAACTAAACTCCGACTCAAAAGGTACGTTATTATGTCTAATATTCAGCTCGTTCAGTGTGTGG
>JAQQZT010000008.1:17967221-17977732 GCA_030068275.1 Clarias platycephalus | reverse complement strand
AAATAATTTCTTTTGATTGTGTGAAGCTGCTTTGAGGCAATGACAATTGCTAAAAGCGCTATACAAATAAAATTGAAATTGAATTGAAAGCTAAATCTATATCTAGATGAAGTTATCTGTGAAGCTGCCTTGTAACAATGTCTATTACACAAAAGGATCAACTAAATACAAGAAATTTATTTAAACATTTGACATCTTGAACTTTGTTTTTATTTAAGACCATGGGTAAAGGTTTCTTGATTTAAGTTATTTATTTGTTTGTTTACTTGCTTGCTGATCCGAAAAATGCTTAAATCCATGACTCAGAACCGTTGATTAGATTCGAACTGTAAAGTTTATAATCCATTGCATGCCTATTAAATGCACTACATGAATCAAGTTTAACTGAACTAAATTGAAGAACAACAAATTTTCAGTGGCTTAAAATCAGCTTATTTTCATGGCCAGAGTCATGTGCACCTGAGATACACCTCTTCCCCATTCCCAAGTCACATGCCTGTCTAAAGTGCAGCTGTGCGGGAGTGCTGAATACTGGTGAATGCATTTTCACTCCTCGCAACACAATTCTAATTGAACTCATTGTACATGACCCGTCTCTGTGTACGGTTTACATATGAGCTGTCTATCCTATGAACTGAATATCTCACCTTGTGTTTAACAAAACATGGCATTATAAAAATCACTACTGAGTATATGTGCCTGCATGCGTATGTGTGTATCAGGGGTGTTGCAGTAGAAACTAAAATGGGGTGACTGGCAGATTATCAGGTAACCCTAAATTCTGGGGTTCGCACGCAAGTTATGGAAGAACATTGGAACCACAGCAGCTTTTTACCACGTAACATCTGTGATGCCAAACAATATGTCAAAAGGTTTGTTTGAAGACTGCAAATGCAAGAAGAAGCAACAATTCTGGACATGATATATATGGTCTAAGCCCCTGAAAAAACTGGGTGATTCCAACAGCCACCCCTGGGTCCAAGAAAGCAAAAGTAGTGCGTGGGAAGGATAGAAGTACTTTCTCCTCAAGCAATTAGAAAATTTCTAGCCAATATCGAGAATGTGAGAGCTCATTTATGCACAGGATTGCAGTCAGCCCTTTTCTCAAAGTGTGGTCAAGCTGCTTTTTGAAGTAACATTAGCAGCAGGTTTAAAACTTGCAGTAGTTAACTTTATGTGTTTTAAAGGAAGCACATACTAGCCCTCACCCTATAAAACAATACTAGAAAATCTGCAACATTATCTTTATTGTAAACAACAATTCACATCTTTAGAAAAGCAATTAAGTAAACAACTTTTTTTTGCTGGAAACATTTAGCCATTTCTGACTAAGCTTTCAAACATTTACCATAATCATCAGGCAAACTACAACCTCCTCCACAGCCCCAGACTCAAAATGCTGGAATTTCACAAGTCAGTTCCTCCCTCGCTAAGGGTTCTCTCTCTCTCTCTCTCTCTCTCTCTCTCTGTCTGTCTCTGCCTGTTTCTCGCTGTCTCTCCCTCTCTTTTGCTCTCCCATGCTCTGAACTAGTTCTTGCAGCCTCCCTCTAGAGTCAGTGATGCAATCCACACACTCTAGCCTGCAATAACAGGGCTTGGAGTCTAAATAGGCTGAGAACGGCAGACTGAATTGGTTTCCCATAGGCACTATTACAGAACAAAAACTTCATCTTAAAGAATAAGATGGAGCAAGCTTTTAAAATGACTAACAGTCAGGAGGATCTTTATACTCGATGGACAAAAAGCTGAAACCAGACAAAAGCATCATAATAATGTCTATTTCTTTTATTCTAAAACGTTTTTGTATTAATTATTTTAAATTGGTGTGGGCAGATTTTAAAGGTTGCAAAAAACATAGCCATTTGAAACCTTGATTGAAAAGATTTATGCATGATTATTACACACTCCAGATACAGAGGCTCTAGGCTGGTAATCAGCAGATGACAAATTTTCTTAGCCTCACTATTTAATCAATTCATGTCAGTGGAATTTTAAACAAGTAAATATGATTGGACATTTGGGTAAGCGCTCTGGTTTAATTCTAATGGAGGTAATTTCTCCCATTTTCTGTTTCTCTGTGTCAAAGGATCACCTGAGCCCATTGTTGGATTACACTGGAATACAAGTAACAGTGTGTTCAGCATATTCAGAATACAAAGTTCAAAAGTCTATACTCCATGATACGGTTTTAAAAAGCAGTAGTCTTGAATTTATACAATCTACCAAGCAGTTATAGTCAGCATTATTGGCATGTAGCTTGGTCTAGCAGAAAAGAACAAAAAATCAAAACTATGAGGAAAAACAGCAATAATAATAATAATAATAATAATAATTGGTTTGAGCAAGCATCCCCAACTCTAGGGGACTTTAGTGCTGTCATTATCAAAAGACAGGTAATATCTCAGATCCACCTCATGTGCTACAGACAGGGTACGCGTTAAGCACATCAGAAAGACTTCAGTTTAAAACAGAACAGATTCTTCAACATATAAATGTTATTTTATTTTAAATTAATTTAAATAATACGTTTGTTGTATTTAAATGTATAAACTATAGACTACTGCTCTTTTTGTTATTTGCATATATTTGCTTATTTAACCAATTGTTTCTGGGTCAGACAGGAAGTCCATTTTATAGTCCAATTTTGTTACAGGACAAATACTAAGCTTACATTACAAACAGTGATTGGAGTATAGCAGTTGTTTTGAGCACAGGTGTGCGTTCAAACTCCCCGCCGGTTTGCTCAGGACTACAAACTGCCTAGTCCTTTTCCACACAATGAATAATGTATGCATAAAAAAGTTTTTTAAAGACTTGTTTGTGATCCACAATGGTCCAAAAAGATCAAGTTAAACAGAGAGCAAGTGACACAGTGTGGCAGAGCCATCCACTTAACAATAGTAGAGGTTTCATGAGAGCTGACAAAAGTGTGTAAATTGACCGCAAAGCAATGCCAGTTACAAAGCTGAGCCATACATGTGTGTCTGCATTCAGAAATGACACATCTGAGCTTTGCCGCTAACCCTTTTGGCATTATGAGACTGGCTCTGTCTACTAAAAAAAAAAAACATAAAACACAAAGCAAAGTTGCTTTCTTCAGCTTTGTCGAAGCTGGTATATTAAATTTGTGAGGGGCTATTATAGAGTTGTTCTTATATTATTTATAATAGATCTGGGCATTACATATCCATCATGCGTTCCATGAGAAAACCAAGACATGGAAAACAGCTGTCTTGCATAATACAGCAAGTTCCCGACTTTCGAACATTTCGAACGGACCGTGGATCTACGAACATTCGTAGATGCAAACAAATCGCGGAAGTAGCTCACATGTATTATACGAAAATAGACACTACAGTGCACCAGATAATTATATACAATATTTTCAGTTTGCAAGTGAATGTATAAAATGTCCGAAATCCGGTATATTGCTTGTGTGTGTGGGGCGCAGGAGAAATGAGTCGGTCTCAGTGGTTTCAATTAATTAGTCCGGGAGCACAATGATAGAAGGTGGCTGCCCTGTAAAGCTGTCCTGATGGTGAATAATCGTAATTTCAGAAAAAATCAGTCCAAAACAGATCTGAGACTAAATAATGTCCTTTCAAGCGCACAGTAAACACCATGTAGCATTGTCCTTCACCGACGGCTTACCGGGCTGCCTTTAAACAAGGTCAGCTGACCCCGCTGATCACCGGGAATCCTGTCGCGATTTATACTCCCAAGAGTATAATGTGGAACCAGTGAAACCTGTGTTTTTTTTTTTTTTTTTTTATTCTTTACATTGTATCAAGGGGGTATAAGACTCCCTTTGTCGGACTTACAAACAAATCCGACTTGCCCATGTGCCCCCAGTCGGGGAGCTGCCTGATAGAACCATACCTTTCAACCTGTGGTGTCAGGTACATGATAGAAAAGACAAGAAGAATTGTCTCTTTAATATGTGTACAGCTTGAAATAATATGGTACTGTATTCCTCTTAGAAAGACACCTGCAAACAAGCCATCATTCTGGAGAAGACAGGGACATCCAAGGGTCCAGCTCTTGGCCAGCTGGGGATTACTACTTGCTGTCTCTTTGAGCAGAGACTGTAGCCTCACCCTCACATTCAGGCAAACTCTCTAACCATGCCTGTGTTCTCTTTTCCTTCCATGGAGGTGTCAGCTGTAATGTTTCCTGTAGTCTCCAACTCCCCTCACCCTGGGGGCCTGTTTTCTCAAAGCAAGGCTGATGCTCAATGCTACTTCTCCCTCCTGTGCCTGGCAACCAGACAAGGTCAACATGACAGGCTTTCCTTTTCTTTCTTTCCTTCTTTCTTTCCTTACCATGGTCCCTCCTATCCTGCCACTCTGTATTTCTGTGATTTAGCTCAGCTAAGCAACAAGTTCCTCCTAAACACTAAAAGGTTACACCTTCTTTCTTCATCCATATACAAGAAAAAAGAGAAAAAGTGAGAGTTCAAAAGTTATTCCTGGGTTTCATTGTCAGCGTAGATGCTGATCTGATACCTTGAATTCAATACTGACATTTTTCCGCCAACGCCTTTGCTCGAAATGTAAAAATAAAGTGAGAAAGTATTTCAGATAACAAAGACACAGGATATTTATTTCAGCTGTCTTCCACATAGGGCTCAGTATTGCACTTCATTGATACTTTTAACGCACCGACCGAATTACTCCGACATGAAGTATAAAAAATTAATAAAAAAAACCCTCATCATTCGGTACGAGTATATCTCAGTGTCAGTGAGCCAGTAAGCACGCAGGATTCTGATTACAGTGGCCAGAGATGGGGCTCACGTGTGTGCTGTACTGTATTTCGAGAGGCACATGTGTGTCAGGTGCAATCAATTGCACTGCAAATGCAGCTCCATTTTTTCCCCCCACAGTTGACGACTGACAGCAGTTGACGACCACATGTGATGCAACATATACACAAAGGACATCACGGTTCACACCGACAACACAGCACAATTAATAAGACACCAAAGTGTGTCTGGATGAGCAGAAAGTTGCTCTTGGACAAACCACAACCATCTTCCTCTCATCATTCAAGTTCGCATAACGTTTTAAACTTCCACCAGCAGATTCCCCCTCATCCAATATTAATAAGGACGGCGCTATGACTAGGATTTAAGATACAAGTTTTACTAAACTAACCAATTCTGCCAGTTTATTTACTGTTCAAGTCAAGTCAAGTCAAGTTCAAACATATACAGTTCAGTACACAGTGAAACAAAACAACGTTCCTTCTGGACCAAGGTGCTACATACAACATAAATTAACAAAACTAACTAGCTAACTAAGAAACCTAATTAGCTGACTAGCTGAGACAAGACACATTGACATTTTAAATTAACAGAAAACTATCCAAGTCCTATACAAAAGAGACAACAAAGTGCATGTGCAAATGAGAAAACAAGAACAACACAACAACATGACAATTCAATACTCTATGGTGATGAGATAATTGAGAGTTCGAGGTAGAAATGAGAAATGAGAGTTGAGGGAGTGGGAGAAGAAACAGTAAACATTTCTTGTAAGTAGAAATTTGAGTGTAGCTTTAGCATACAGCCAGAGAGAGATTTTTTTTTGTTCCTCGATTGCCCTCACTAACAAGTGGTTTTCTTGTGGCTGCACAGATGTTTTAGTTCCAGTCATGTGAGTTCTCACCACATTATGTCACGCGACCCTGTACAGGACAAACAGTATAGAAAGTAGAGAAAGTGTGTGAGAATGAAGAGAAAGTTTTTTAAGCTTCATAAAGCCAAAAATCACAAAGTGATTGCCTTTTAAAGGTGCTTCCGACATCCTGGTATGCAAGCTGCACGCACGTGATAATGTACTCCGTGATCTAACTTCTGTGATTGAACATGCGTGAACGCATGTTCGTATCTTCAAAGGTTCATCATTTGAATGTAGGGCTGCAACAACGAATCGATTAAATCGATAAAAATTGCTTACTAAAAAAGTTGGCAACAAATTTCATAATAGATTCGTTGTGTCGCGCGACGTGGAGACATTTGATCATTAAAAAAAATATATAAAAATTTTGTTGAGCGCGGATCGGAGTGAACACACTCAGTCTCGTGCACGGATGCTAGTAGAGTTCGGCGCCTCATAGACAGGGCGGAGCGAAAAAAAAAAACAAACGAGCGGAGGTAGAGGAAAGATACATGGCGGAGGAGAAATCCGTAATCGGGTAATCGTCTCCCTGCTGGGTCTTAGTGCGCATCTCTTACTGGTATAATCAACATCCATGCACGTGTGTACTGTTTACTATAACACTGTGACGACGTGTGTGTCCGCAAAACATATATTTATTTTGTGTCTGTATGTGTGTGTACAGCGTGCGTGTAAAGCAAAAGCAAGTCTCATTAGAGACGTTAAAAATCAATTTTCTCTCTCTGTTCAAGGCTCAGCCTGCTCTTTGTGTCTGTGTGTGCATGCATCATTGGACACTGTGCCACACACACACACACAGAGACCACTCCTACTTTCACCTTCACAGATGCGCGCACACACTTTCTCTCTACTCTACACAGAAACACTCCTCTGTCTCGATTCTTTTCAAAGATAAAGTGCAGGTTCATTTGTTTTATTTTTACTTTACAGCAGTGATTCCGTTAGTGTGTTTTTAAAATTTTTACTTGGTTAACGAGTGTTTTGGAATACGAGCCCGCTTCCGGAATGAATTATGCTCGTAATCCAAGGTTCCACTGTATATATTTGGCATGTCTATGTTTTTTGTGTTAGTCCATTTTTATTTTATTTTATTATTATTATAACAGCTCAAGGAGCAACATGTTTGTGCACTTTCTAAAGATTTTAGTTCTGTTTTTGAATAAAGGGTTGGAAATGAATGCTTTTCTTGTTTAAAAAAAAAAATCAGATTCATCGATTAATCGAAAAATAATCGACAGATTAATTGATTGTTAAAATAATCGTTACTTGCAGCCCTATTTGAATGTTCCTATGTAGGGCACTTACTGTACAAGGATAAGACATTTGTTGCACTAGGAACAAATATCCTTCTACAAAACACAGCCAAACATCTGTGCCAAATTTACATATCCTCCATTTGCTCGCTAAGCATCAAGGGGAAGCTTCTGAAGTAATTTGCCTATGTTATGTTCTTTTGATTACTGTTATTATTTTCTTAAAATGTTTGTATTATGATTTAGCTTTTTATGTCATTTTTGCCCAAGACATTTGATTGTTCGATAGTCCCAAAATGTTTCTGTCAGTTCCTTTTGATTACCAGCTTTCTGTACTCGGCCCCTGCCTGGTTACTGAACATGTGTCTTCAGGCAGAGCTCTGAAGCCCCAGCGGCTCTGGATGTTATTTAGTTACACCCTAAAACCAAAACAGCTGAAAAAACAGACATTTGTATTAACAATTTTAGATGTACTAGTTTTATAATTAATTACCTAAATGAATATATACCTAAAAAGATTAATCTTTTTTTTACTTCTTTTTTTTTTTAAGTCTTTTTTGAATACTGACTATGTTGTACTATATGATACTCAGGAGTATACATCACCTGGCTCTACATCTAACCCAGTTTTTAACCAGCAAAAAGGCTGCTCATATTCTGATCCACTGCAACCACTGGGAATAGAAGGTTATGAAAAGAGAAAGGTAGCTCAAGGCACGTACACTTACAGGTTCGCTGAGGGGAATGGATTTGCCCAGACATAGTGCTGAGCCCAGGCCCAGACTTGAGAAGGCTTTATTTCTGTTGCAGAAAGGCTCCCACATTCCCTCCCCCTCTCCTCTTCTTATACTCACACACACACACACACACACACACACACACACACACACACACACACACACACACACACACACACACACACAAAACAACCTCTGCTTGCTCATTGTAGTTGGGCTGAACTATTGTGGGTAATTCTGGAGAATCCAGGGTGTTGGCCATGCAAGTAAATAATAATATGAAACAGCTGTGCCTCTGTTTTAAGTGCAGAAGCTTTTGGTACACTACACTGCTCTAAAATTGAAAACAATTATGGTCATGTGGCCATCTGGAGCTATACATTCTCCTTAGACATAAACATACCTCAATATGAGCACCTAATTATGTCTTGTTTCCTGTTCTTGTCTTAATTTCTATAGAGATCCTGCCTGGCTGTGACCATTTGTTCTAGATGTCTCTGCTTCTGCAAAACACAGAAAAAAAGAAAGGGCCTCAAATAAAAAGGGAGAAAAAGAAAGAGAGGAAAAGTATAAGAGAGGTTGGATATTAGTGGTGTGGACTAAGGCACAGAACGCTGTCTGTATTTATTTTGGACCAAGCTGCCGCAGCCCCAGCCCATATAGAGGGCTCGGGTGGTTAGCGTGAGCCACAGACTGTAGAGTTCCACCAAGGTGCTTTGGAGCAGGAAAGGGGTAGTTCTTGATTGGTGTGAGGTTGCTATATGGCGGATGCAACATGAAGGATGAGAAGCAGCCATTCCAGGAGAAAACTGTAAGGCCACGTGGTGATTAGTGGTTAGCGTTTAACTGGAGAAGAATGCATGGTCTGGGCCCAACTTGGGAGGGTCAGGTCTGGCCCTGATCAGTGTGTGACTCAGGCTTCTCTGTGCTCATATCAGCTCTGATTCTGCCATCCAAAGTTATGTCTGTCCAGATACACTCTCTTTAGCAGCACAGAGTGAGCACACTGCAACTCTAAACTTAAAAACAGTCCGATGGACTAAAAAAGCTGAACAAAGTGGATTTAAATGCTTGAAACTCATACTGCTGCTGTCATACCTGCAGACCAGATCTTTTAGTGCACATTCCATATAATTTAGAAATTTCTTTTTTTTATTTAATTTCATTGTAACTTGTAAATTTTAAATTAAAAAATTTAACTTTTTTCCTAATCCAATTTTTCTCTTTTTGCAGTAAAATCTGTTCTTATTCTACCTTATCCTGTCCTTTTTAGGTCATGAACACTCATTTAAAGTGCCCCTATTATGCGTTTTCAAATATGATCTTTCATGCAGTGTGTCATGTAGCTGTATGTGAACATAAACTATCTGCAAAGTTGTGACGCCGACAGTGCACGATAAATGAAGTTTTTGTCTTTTTTTTTTTTTTAAAGCCACCTTTAAAATGGCATAGTAGGGGCACTTTAAGCATTTCCCTGCATGACATACTGTACATGGGTGTGTACGTGTCAATTTAACTACGAGTTGTCACAATGGAGGAAACAAACTCTGGCCATGGTTACGGTCAAAAGGTTTACGCATACGCTTAAGATAAAGACAAAGACAATCAAACGTTTTTTCCACAACTCCACATATTTTCCGTTACCAATCAGTTTATCTCTTTCATTTCCATAAGAGGTCATTTGATCATTGTGATTTGCTCATTTAGTTTTTTTAATTGCTTGAATCAAATGCCTAGGGTAGCCTTTCACAAGTTGCTCAAAATGTTTTCCCAGAATTTTTGCTCACCAGGTATGCAGTCAGGTTTGTGGGCCTCCTTGTGCATCCTTTTTCAGTTTAGTCCATAATTGTTCTATGGTGTTCAGGTCAACGGTTTACATTTATACCTTAACTTTATGGCCAAATAATTACATTTTGGTTCCATGAGATCAGAGAACTCTTGTCCAAAAGAACTATGATCACTTGCAAACTTCAGCCCATGTCTTTCATGTTGGTCCTATGAGTCATTTGACTTACAGAAAGCAGAAAGTCAGATTTCATACTGTTGTCATTTTTGATCATCATGCGTTCAAGATATAAAGTGGTGAAAAAAAAAAACATTGAGGTCTCAATTTTTGTCTTTTGTTAGTAACAAGCTAGCCAGCTAACTTTGAAGAATTGTTTTTCTTTGTCAAAACATAAAACTGCAGAGTCAATTTTAAAGATTTAACAAGTGAATATGTATCTATGTTGATAGATATTGGCCATACAAATTTGGACAGCAATATAATTTTATTCCACAATAGAATCACCACAATAGAAATGAAATAAAAGCAATCGAGATGTTATTAAAGTGTAGACCAGAGATGCCCAAACTAGGGCCCGTGGTAAAGTTTGATTTGGCCCGCCACACCATCCGAGAAGAGAGGGGGGGGAGGGGGATGCCTTCGAAACTTCGAAATGCCGTCATTTGTAGTTTGACATTACATTTTTGTTTGTTTTATTGTTGAACTACAAAATAGTAAACTGATATTAAATGTTTAAATTAAATGTAAATTAATTAGATTTTTTTTTTCGTGCATGCGCAATTCAAGGTGCAGTACCGCCTGCTTTGCAACACTCCACGTCAATTAACATCAACAAATTAACAAACGCAATAATGGAGAAATCAAGGTGGTGGCACACAGACAAGATAATTTTTTTTAAAGTTTGGCAAGACGAGTTTTTATTCATCAGGGGCAGTATGTCTAGTTTCGGTTGCTGTTTTAAAAAAGTACAATATCCATCGTCATTATGAAACAAAACATTCTGCAGCTTTCTCAAAGTACAGCGGCGAGGCGCGAAAACAGAAGGCTAACGAGC
>JAQQZT010000008.1:17943403-17962518 GCA_030068275.1 Clarias platycephalus | reverse complement strand
CCCCCCCCCCCCCCCCCCCCCCCCCCCCCCCCCCCCCCCCCCCCCACCAGTACAGATGGAACTTAGAGCTTCAACCATTTCAGTAAAACTCCATCCACTGCGCGGTGTCTCAGATATCTGTCAAAAGCTAACGAGCCTCGGCAGCGAGCGGTGCGACATCAGTGTGTTGCAGTCCACATTCGGGGTTAGTGAGTTTGTGAAGGCGGGCTTACCTTTTGGAGAAACTGAGAAAATAATATGGTCGTGCTGGCTTCGTCTCGAAGCGTCGTGAAACTTTCCTGTTGGAGTGGTAATTTACACAAATTCCTTGTTTAGTTAAAAATCTAGTCGAATAATCGTCCGCTCGTCAATATGGTTATTCTGCACGCATGAATACACGTCGCGTCACCGTTTAGCAATCTGGCTCTGTAGCGGTCTACTGTCAGACCATTGTCGTTGTAAAACGGACAGGAGAAAGAAAAACAAGGAGAAAACTGCGCCGAAACCGAATCAAAGATTCGAAGAAAACAAAAAGGCGGCAAGCAGCCCAGTTAACGTTACTTTTAAGGAATGAGATTATGACTTGGAGTCGAGAGCCGAACCTCAGTGTGGCAACACTTCACACAGTCTCACGGGCTGAAGTCCAGTAACGGCGGTCATAAGAAAAATAACCGGTGTCGATTTTTTTTCTGAGGATCAAGGTGCATCGCGTATTAGCAAAGCTTGGTCTAATGGGATTATTTTGGGTGGTCGTTCTCCTGGGGGTCTCCGGGGAGGGAGGGGGCCGCGCAGGGCAAGGAGAGATGTCTTGTCCAGATAATATCTCCGTAAAACGTTTTTTTCCTCGTTGTTTTTCTTGTCTTGCTGAGACAATTACGCGCTAAGCTGGCGATAACAGCCAACACCCCCACGGACTCGAGCCCGCGTGCGGTGTCTCCCTCCCGGTGCGGAGCGGACACTGTCCCTGACTCCTTCACCCAAACTTGCTCCCAGGCTCTTTCCGCTCCGCGCATGCGCACTGCTCCGCCCTATCGACAGGGGCTGTACTCGGCTCCTTCCCTCCGCCTTGCCACGATGCGGCCACGTCCCAACCCGCGCACTACAGACACACTGTAAGCCAGCACGCCACCTAGGTCTCCCACAGCTACTACTGCGCAGCTTAGTATAACCCAGAAAAATAGGACGCCACCAATCAAATAGTCAACATTTTTGTCTTGTCAGGATTGTAATCTTTTTAAACCCCTTTCATACATTTATGTTCACAAAAAATAGTTCCGTAAATTACTAAATCAAATAAATAAGTTGCATCGTCAAAAAAATCAACAATGTGCTCTAACACAAATCACTGCTAGGTTTAATAATGAACGTAAGAACATTTCCACACCCACGATGCAAAAAGAACTCACAGGGCTGGCACTAAACTGCTGTGTGGCCATAAGGAAAACGCTTGTTAGTGAAACTAATCACAAATAAATGTTTAGAGTTTGCTAGGGAGCATAAAGTGTCAGAATAACGGGAGAGAGCATAAAGCGATAGGGAAGAGAAGTAAGCATCACGTGTCTTTCATATGCCGCGTTAAATTCCGTGGTTGATCACTGCATCTACAGTCCTCAACATTGCCCATTTCATTGTGCTTCTTCAAAATAGCTTAAACAGCACACCTTGAAACACGAGTCTGCTTTGAAATCATCGCCTGAAAGAGACCTTGCTGAAGCAGTGTAACTACCTTGTACCTTGTTGCTCTGCTCAGTCTTGCCATTGTGTATGACCTGCGACATGAAATTTTCATCCACAACCTCACCTTAGCAGCAGAGTTTGGCTGTTGAGTGTGTGTGTGTGCGTGTGTGTGTGCCCTGTGATGGATTGGTACCACACAGAGGGCCCTGTCTCATGTCCTAGGTCTTATGGGATAGGTTCCAGGCACCCCAAAACCCTGTACACAGGATAAAGTGGTATAGAACATGAGTGAGTGAGTAAGTTAGTGAGTGAGTGAATTGAAGTTGACAACAGTATGAAGATCTACAGCTGCAGTAACAAACCCTGGAACTAGTGACTAAGAAGGACTTAAGACTAAAAGAGTTAAAGACTAGGCCTGCTTCTTGTGTCTCCTGTGCCTGTTCGTACAGCCTAATCTGTGCCTGCTAGAAATATTTGGTCCTTATTACAGTGCAGGTTGTGGGTATAGTTCAATAAGTATGTTCAGTTTTGAGGTTGAAACTTAGTCTGGATTATAATACAGTCAAATCAGGTGTGTTACAGGTGGATGAACCTGTCCTTGAAGCTTATCAGCAGATATTCTGGAAGCATACCAAAACTGCCAGCAAATGTATGTTGAATTTGCACAAGTAAAGCTGTAATCACTGAATGTTTATGAAAATTACTGTAGTGGGCTCTAACCCAACTTTGCACGAGATCATCATTCCTGGATGTACAGCCTTCTTTAAAACATTTTCACCATTCAGATGCTTTACTGGGTCTGAGACTACATCATCATAATGCTTAAAGTCTTCTGTAAATGTCAATCAGTTTTACACCTTTAGTCATGAAAAATTTTATCCCAGTAAGTAAATAAAGTCCCTGTTTAACTTGTAATAGTCTATCTGATTTAAAAGTTAAATGGCATATTTAAATGACACAATATGAGAATATTTATTTTTTACTGTAACCAGTATGACCATGCACATATTAAAGTTCGAGGTCTTAATGTTATTGTGGGGAAAGATGTGTAAAGTTGATGCATGCTTTATTATATCATTTTTGGAACTTCGACTGTCATATTCATGTTCATGCAGATGATTCACAGTTTTTAGATGTTCTGAATAATTGCTAAATTACATGTTCCAAACAAGTCTCTTTCCACAGAAAAATATAAGTTATAGAAACAATATAACAATGTTGCACAAGGGCCATTCGTTCCAAAATGAACTACAAAAAAAGCAAACAATTTCCCCTTCATTACCAGGTGGACGTTGTGTATGTATACTTGCCAAACAAGTTGAGCATTTTGTCTAGAATTATAATTTGCATGAGAAATAGTTAGTTCAGCATTATCCATTTTTGAAAGGTCATTCAAATTTTTTTTCAATAATTAATAATAATTTTTACTCCCCAATTTATTAGTAAGTTGAAGCTTGTGAATTAGAGGACAAAAGCACAAACTGAAATTAAAGCATGTTCATGTTTGGAATGCCTAATTAATTTTAGATTATATGTACAAACTTTTCTTCTGTACTGTATAAATAACAACAGTGCAATGCAACAATGAAATGCAACAGTATTAAACACTGACTATATAAAGTTCTCCAGAACAGTACATTCAGCGATAGATGAACTGTAGAATATCCCATGCATTACCCTTTCCTGAGAAGTTACTTGGTATTACCTTATAGACATATTAAAAACCTATGAGGATTACAATATATTGGATGGTATTACATTTTAAATTACATTCGTTGGCATGGCACGTTATTATACTGTACACTGAATAAATCAGTTTTAGTAGATATGGGCTATATTACAAAAATATATAATCACAATATTTGAAGACATTTACATGATATCATGATTAACTATTGTCATATTACCACTATTATAGTAAAAACAGAGACACACACATTCACTGACCACTTCATTGGGTACACCAGTTCAACTGCTTGTTAACGCAAAATATCTAATCACCCAATCACATTGCAGCAACTCTCCATTTAGGCATGTAGACATGGTTAAGACGGGCTGCTGAAGTTCACCCTGGGCATCAAAATGGAAAAAAGTAGACTTAAGTGATTTTAAACACTGAGTTTACAGAGAATGGTATAAAAAAGAAAAAATATCTCTAAGCAATAATGCCTTGATCGAGCCAAAGGTCAGAGGAGAATGGCTAATAGATAGCTTTTGAGCTAATAGAAAGGCAACAGTAACTCCAATAATATAAATTTGCATGGACTCAATAAAATTGGACAGTAGAAGATTGGAAAAACATTGCCTGGTCTGATAAGACTCAATTTCTGCTTCTACATTCAGAGAGTAGGGTCGGCATAAACTGCATGAAAGCATGGATTTTCATGCATGTCCTGGATGAAAAGAAGTGTTATTATTCGTACATAATGATAGGAATGCTAGCTTTGCACACTTTGGTGAGTGATTAATTAAATATACCTACCCACAGCAGTGACGTCAAAGACTTTGAAACAGAAACAACCTCCTCAATCCTCCTTGGTCAAGCAGCAGTTTCTGCTGGGGTACAACACAACACAAACACACCATATACAATTCCAATATAATAAAAACTCAAATACAATAATAATATAATAACTTCAAGTAAGTAGTGATAGCGAATTTATGATTGATGATATCATATGTTGAGCATATTTGAATATTGAAAGATACAGTATGTCCCCAATATATCATAATGATTTCATTCACAAATACTACTTGCACATTACAGGAACTCAACTAAGAGTTTTTGTCATATCCCCTGTACAGCCCAGACCTTGCTCCAAGTGTTTTCCATATGTTTGGGCCATTAAAGGAATTCCTGGAAGGCCAGCATTTCAGACATGAAGCAGGCAGTAAAAAATCATGGCTCCGGTATATAGAGAAACACAGGGATGAGTGCATTAGTGTATCAGTTGATTGTATAGAGAAATAGAATTTTTTTCTCTGATAATTCTGTTATTCGGCACAATTAAAAGTTATGGTTTGACTTGAACAACCCTAGCATTCACGTAAAATGACAAACCTCTGCTTACTTTCAATGTACACATAAACTTTCATAATAAAATTTGTCTTTCTCTCTTTCTCACAGTTTTCTGTTTGAATCATATTTTTATTTTTAAGGACATTAACTCATGTAATCTGAATTTGGAGCAGATCCATCAATTTTATTAAGAATGTTCTATAGGAATATCTCCAGGTAATACTTCTTGTCTACAAGAAATCAATGAATTGTTCAAACTGTTGTAGTTTATGTTCATACTGCAATGTTGTCAACAAAGGTCATCCTGGTAAACATTTTACATTAAAAAAAAAGTCAACACTGACCCTTGACCAGCCGAATGAGGCACTTTGTGTTGGATCAAAAGAAATAAAAAGTTATCTTTTCCAAAAACAGATCTGGACCTCCCAAAAACATCTAGCTTTTTTTTTTTATTAGTTACAATGACATGTATTTCTAGACGGTTATTGGACTTTTTAGTTTAGCATTTCTTTTTATCCTTTGTGATGTCAATTTATATAATGAATTTAAGACTGACTGTGATTTATTAACATTGTTAATATTAACAATGTTAAGCACTGCTTTTGCAACATGCATAACTGAGCATAAAGCATTGACTGAAGCATGACTGAGGATCACATTCTCCAAGTTCACCCATACTGAATGTAGAATTGAGATGTGCAAAGTTAGAAATATGGCATTGTTTGTCGGTTAGATATAATTAGCAGAATTGATTGAGTAGACCTTCTGTGGTTACATCGTGTAGGTTAGTATAAAGATTTCCAAAAACAGTTAATTTCTTTCAAGGTTTTGTATGATTCCTAGATAATTATTGTAAATAACTGCAGCACTTCCTCCTCTGCCAGTTCTGATGTATGTAACAACTGCATATCTGGGAGGATATTTTTATTATATATTTTTACTTAATACTACATAATAATTTGGTTTATCCTTGTCTTTTGTCTTTTGGAATAGACACAGTTTTAATATGGTTCAGTATGGTGGAATATGAGTGATGACTAGCAGATGGTTGTTTACCTCCTACGTGAATGACTATCTTTGAAATAGACTTGACTAAAGCTGCTGGTGCCCATGAAGGCATATCACATGCCTTAAGTTATATTCTTAAAACCAGAGCTCATTTTTGTTTCTTAGCAGCTGCCTTACTACAAAGGTATTAGACATGTAAAATGGGCTCCCCATAGGGTAATGACCATAAGGAGGATGAGAATACTAGACTGCAATGTGATGAAAAAGAGAGGAAGGAGATCCTCTCACCTATACCCAATCAAATTAATAACGCCCATACAGTCCCTGCGAGTCACTCGATCAGACAGCACCCAGGAGCATATGAGATCCAGCCATTGCATCCAATGTCTATACCACTTATCCTGTATCGGTCCGCAGGGAGCTTGATATCATCCTACACTGCATGTCTAAGACTTACCAGCTAATTCCAAAGAATATTTTCATTAATATATATTTAATAGCTTATTATTTATTTTGAAATCTATATATTAAGTTATTCCTATATTTCAGCTGATATTGAGCTTCTTTTTGCTAAGTCTCCCTCAGTCAGTCAGTCACTCACTCATCTATACCACTTAATCCTGTATACAGGGTTGCAGGGGTCTGTAGCCTATCCCAGGAAACTTAGGGCACGAGGCGGGGTATACCCTGGACAGGGTGCCAATGCATTGCAGGGCACAAACATACACTACAGGCAATTTGGGAACTCCAATTAGCCTAATTTGCATGTCTTTGGACGGAGTTTTTTTTGTGGGAGGAAACCCACCAAGCATGGGGCGAACATGCTCCATGCACACAATCGAACCCGGACTCTGGAGGTGGAAGGCGACAGCTCTAACCACTAAGATGCCATGCCGTCTGTTTTGCTAAGTCTGTATATTATTTCATTAGCTACTGAAGATTTGTAATCTAATTCTAGGCTTTAGCCATAGAATCACTTGAACTTCAACATCTACTAACTTGGTACATCTACTAACTTGGTAGATTTTTTGGACTCTTTAGATTATTTAGCTCATACCTCCTAAACACATTAAACCATTGCCGTGTGAGGATGGTTCAGTGGTGACAAATCAGCAAGACAACTTTATTGCTTTATGCTTTATTCAGTAACGGAAATCTATAAAACCTGGATTACAGTTGTGAAGATTAGCTTGGAATTTCCCCAAGACAAGTTTGACAAAATATCAGTTGGTTGTAAAGAAATGGAATCTAAACTAAAGACTCAAGAAGGTAAAGGTATGTTAATATCTCAAACAAGACATTAACATAAAATTTAATAAACTAGACTGCACTGAAAACAGTCCAGAAAAAAATAGTGCTAAATATTATATAGCTGGAGTGAAAGAATTTTTTTTATTATTAGAATAATCTGAGATTCCCTAAACATGGATATTCACCATGCACACAGAACTGACAGTTTAAGGAGTGAGAGTTGCCCAGTTATGTTTAAAAGACACTCTCTCTTTTGCCAAGGGCCCAAATATCTACATACTGTAAATACAGACTTTTCAGAGGCTGTGCAACTGAAAAGAACGGAATTAAGATTTAAAGTTTTGCCAAGTAAGGGGCTAATACTAGCCAATTTTAATATCTGTAGTCTCAGGAATAAGGTAACTGAGATAACTAAAATCTTTTCCATACATTAACACTGACAAAAACTAATCTGGTTAACTGGATAACACTCAGTACCTTTGATGCTTATAAGATTGCTGTTGATGGTTATACGATGCATAGAAGTGGCCAGGGGTAGCTCAGTGGTTAAGGCATTGGACTACAATTCGGAAGATCCCAGATTCAAACCCCACAACCACCAAGTTGCCACTGTTGGGCCCTTGAGCAAGGCCCTTAACGCTCAACTGCTCAGATGTGTAATGAGAAAAAATTTTTTAAAAAGGAAGTCGCTCTGGATAAGAGCGTCTGGCAAATGCCTAAATGTGGATAAATATGGTGGCAGTGGTGCCTTCTATGTTCAATACTAAGTCTCACTCCACAAACTGCTTTAATGTATCATAAGTTTTAAATTATATGGTGACAAATAGATATCAGATCTAACTTTAATCGTTGTTGCTGTTGGTCCACTTGGAATTTCACCAAGACAAGTTTGACAAAATATAAGTTGGTGGTAAAGAAATGGAATCTAACTTTGAGACTCAAGAACATCTTCTTGAGTAAGAATCTTAAACAGGAAATCAACACAATATTTAGTAATAAATAGCACTAGAGAAGAGTATTTGGACAGAAGAAAATAATTATGTTTCCTAATATTTTTCTAGATTTTCTAAGAATTGTCCATTACAAAAAAGACTATGGTGGAAATTTGTAATCAGTCAGTTAATTTCTTATCTATTATCACTCAAATGATTTGCCTTTTGCATCTGGTTCCTTTCATGAATTTTTTTTCTTTGCAACTGTCACCTCTGGTTTGATCACTAGGAACAAACTGATGAAGGTATAATATATTTTAATATATTTCTTTTTTCTAATTTCATCCATCATTTTTTTTCTGTAAAGCTGCTTTGCAACAATGCCCATTGTTAAAATAAAATAAAATAAATAAATATATATATATTTTTTAATTAAAATGGTATTGTTAGCATTTTGTATATTTAAATGGTAAATCAATGTTTTCTCAAAGCTTACTGCACTTTATTGTCATATGTAACATTTTTTTTACTAAGGGAAGCCAATTTTGGCCTGGCTTCCACTCTGACATGGCATTAATCTATTGTAGGAGGGCAGTATAGTGTTTCACAATACATTAATCAAAAATCATTTAAAGGGGCAGTGTTTGATTTATTGTAAAATATTCAGTAACAAATGTGGAGTAAATGGCAGTCCATAACAGCACAGAAGACCTTATTACTGAAACAAACTGATTGACATAGAAGTGTTTTTCTTAACAAGTACAGTCTGGGGACAGATGAAGCCTGGCATCCCTTGGTCTCCAGGAGAAAATGCCACTGACAACTACTATGAATATCTACAATACTTCTGTCTTATTGATAGCTACCAGCACACAGCACAGAAGAAGATACTACAACAACAGAGATAAAACAGAGACAGCTGCTTTTTGTACCTTTTGTCACCTGATCTCCCATTTATGTATCAGTTTCATTAGTAGACCATCAAAAATATTATCAAAACATAAATGTTATTTAAAACGGGTTGTACAGGATTTTTGCCTTAACAAGATTATGTATGAAATCCAATCACAAGTGGTCACTAGAGATTCAAACTGGAGATTTGCATTTTTTAAAAACATTTTACCGAGCCATTTTTGCTCCAGCTCCATTTATGATGTATAAAATTCAAGTACAGTTGGACACTGGAGGCATGTTCAAAATGAGTATAAACAGCTATGTGTCCACTTGTGATTAGATCAATTAATGTGGACATTAAAACAACAGTGTCAGAATGCGCACCCTAGCCACTTTTACTTTCTTCATCTCCTGGCTGGATATCTGTGGCATCTTTGAGATATTAATCTATTGCTTAATAAGGTAAATCCTTTTCTCGCTTCTATCTATTCATGACTCTGGTTTTATCCTTGCGATTTGTTTCATATTTTAGATGTGTACTTGCTAGACCATCAGATTTTTTTCATCTGACAGATTTTTATTATTATTATTTATTTTTTTTTATATATACTAGGTGCCTTTCCTGACGCATCCCTACTAGTTTATCCAGGCTTGGGACCAGCACTGCAACCAGAGGCTGGGGTTTGAGTTGGGTTTGAGGGTGGGAATTGAACCCAGGCCTTTCACATGGCAGTTGAGTAACCTACCACTGAGTCACCAATGCCCTCAATAATAACAACAACAACAATAATAATAATAATTATAAACTCATGTGGGGGCGGGGAACAGACATTTCTTTTTCGGTGATATTTAATTTTACTTTTTATTGCAGTGTTTAGTGGGTTAAAGGACAAAAAAAAACATAAAATAAAAAAGTTTTAAATTTCCATACATTTAATCAATTATATGACCCCTAAGAAGTTTTTGTTCTACTGTTTTGTTTATTTATATGGAGGATTGTTGAGTGACATACTTCCAAATATTTTCTTTTCTAAAAAATGTTCTTTAATTTTTGTAAAGCTGCTTTGAGACAATGACCATTGTTAAAAGCGCTATATAAATAAAATTGAATTGAAATCCCTCAAAAATACCTTTTCAAATACAGTATTGTAGGACTGAAATTCACTTCTGCGCTCCTGCCTGTGTGTTAAAAAGTAACTACAGTATTTTACTCCAGGTACATTTCATCGTAGCATTCTGGCTCATTATTAGCAGTTAGCAACGTGAGCCTTTCATGGCGTTTATCATGCAGAAGGATGTTGGCCTGCTAACATAATGCATTTAATATTAAGAATATAATAATAATGACAACGCCTTGAATAAGCTAGAAGTCAGCACGGTGGCATTTGCCCTTCATTTTAAAATCATTTTTCAAATATTGCAAATATCGGCCTGTCTAACAAACGAGTTGTAACAAAATGATCAAATATAAATAGTTCCAGCACTAACGAGACACTCCGCCAACAGCGACAGTGTTTATTGGCGTTTTAATCCAAATACTCCGGACACATGAACACACTTCCGGGTTCTCCTTGCCCGCTCCCATTTTGTCCCTTCAGCGCGCGTGCCGTTTACTGAAGTTGCCTTCCCGCGGCGGGAGTGGCGGGGGCGCGCGAGCTGCTCTGTGCCTCCGCTTCTTTCATACAAGCAAAATGGTGTACGAAATCAACACGAGTGCGCGCGCGGGTCTCAAAGCGCCACCCCCTCGCGCTCCTTACTGTTTTTGTTCAGTCGTGCCAAGTCGTCAGCTGAGCTCGTGCGTTCGCTTCACTACTGTACAGCCATGTAAGCGCTGTCGATCAAATACATTTATGCATTTTTATGCATTTATAGAAACTCAACGAATATTTTCGCAGTTATCACACAACTAACCAACTGCGACATAACGAGTGATTTTCTGAACTGTATGAAAAAATATAATTTCGCCATTAGTGGGTAGCTAAAACGCGAAGCTGCAGTATACCTTAAATACTGATTTGTTTACAGTGTGTGCCGCGGAACACTGCGCTTCTGTAGTGCTGTGTGATTCCTACCAGCTGTTTCCCGCCTTGAAAGACACCCGATCAGCTGCAAATACACACACACACAGACGTACATGCAGAGGGAGGGAGGGAGGGAGACAGGGGGAGGGAGGCTGAGAGAGAAAGAGCGCCACACACTACGAGGGAACCCCATCAGCTGGAAGTAGAGTATCATTGCAACTCCTCACGCTTCTGCGTTCGTACGCAACTGCATATTCAATCTCACAGACTGAACTGTTCTTTAAATTAAATGCGCCATTGTCTACGAATACCCGGCAAATTCACAACGAGCGAGGAGTTAGGAAGATCTGCGGACTCAAAGCTGGAGAGGGAAGCATGGAGTATTTCATGGTACCAGCTCAGAAGGTGCCCTCATTGCAACATTTTAGGAAAACGGAAAAAGAAGTCATAGGGGGCTTGTGTAGGTATGTATGCACACCTTTTCAACCTCGAAAGTCTGTGAATACGTGAAGACTTGATTTGTGCTTTTATCGCCCACCAAGCATCAAAGTAACGAGGCAACATGCTCGATCTCAGCGGTGTGTTATTGTGTGTACGGATGGATCTCTTGGAGTAAGATGGGAAATAGCGTAAATAAGACCCAGTTTTTAGTGATGATTTGGGTATTACGGCATTAGTTTCAAACTTGTGCGCTATCGCACAAACGTTACTTCGCGAATATTTTGGCTAAATCCACACATTTTGTGTCTAACAAACATAAACCACGTGGTTCCATGCACACCACGCCGCTGCTCTGCTGCAAGGCGATTTCAAATCAGTGGACTTCTTTTGAATGCCGGTCCGCGTTTTGTGTTATTTTCTGCATTAACAAGTTTAAAGATCATGATCTGGTGTGTATTTGGTATTTTTGTGAAAGTTGAGGCCGAGCATCTCGCTCCTGCACGCGGTGTGTGTGTTGGGTTGCGAGAGCGGGCTAAAGTTATTGTGGGCAGTGCGGCCATGCTTGTGGCTTGTGCTACAGCGAGGATTTGTCGTCGTCTAACTCTTAGCCCGTCCAACGTGTAGAATAAATAACTCGCACATACTCTGTAACTGTAATTTCATAAACTGGATTAGGTTTTGTGCTTCTAAAAGCCTCAGCAGTTTGGCGGGAGAGTGTGTTTTCGGTGTTTCGACTGCGCCTTTATTCCCGAAGCCCTGCCATGCTGCCGCATGGACAAGCGGAGAGGAAGCTGTGTAGAGAAGCATTGTTGTAATGGCGGAGGGCTTGGATCTGTCATCTTCAACAAGGTTTTATGAGGGTTAAAACTTAACCATAGCCGATTCTATACTTCATTATTCTAGATCGTGAAAGCAATCAAGCTAGTGAGTAACACGTTCATAAATTTATAAGGGTTTCTTTTATAAGGGGGTGTGTATGTTGAGCAAGGCCCGTCAATGCGTCTGCAACCTGATCGCACGGGGGAAGGCGGGGCCAGATCAGGACGTGGCGACAAGCTTTCTGGGAAATGTAGTTTCAAGGCATTCGGTTTTATCGTCAATGTTGTTTTTTCCTAGTTGGAATTAAAAGTAAAATTTACAACAAAAAAAAAAAGACAGAAATGTACACCCAGTGTCATTTGTTAATTTTATCCCAAAGCAACATCCAAAAATCCAATTTTTATTTAATCATTTTTATTTGTTTACTTGAAACATGTCGGCAAGTACTTGCAAACCAACCTGAAATATCGTCTTATCGTCAAGGTGTAGTTTAAGGAAACAATTGTTTTTCTTTGATTTAAAGTTTAATAATTCTAATTGAAATTTCAAGTGTTTCAGTTACTGTACTGTATAATTATTTTTTTTTTAAATTAGGTCTGCACAATTAGTCATGCCAGTTTTATGAATCTTACTTAGGCCTACTTACTTTTAGCAAGCTTAGCAGTTTGACCATAATATCTGTGATAAGTAAGCATACTAGGCAAAAGTAGGCAATTGACTATCATTATAGATCAGTATAAGTTCATTTTGGTACATGTAATAATCGTATATCTTTTTCTTATTCAATTATTACTTTATTTTGCTCAGGGTTGTGTTGAATACAAAGTCTGTCCAAGAAATGATGTTTGCTGGTTGCATGCAATACTGGTCTATCATAGGGCACCATACCCACACTTATTGTTACATGGAAAAAAACAATACACTGGTAGCATGTATTCAAGAGAGGGAAGTAAAGTGGAGACCCCACCATCACTCCACACAGACAGTAACCTGTGCTCTGGATTAAGGGGGAACATTAGTGAGAACAAGGATGCTCACACAGGACAGTTTCTGGTAGTGGTGCCCAGACAGAGTGAAATGATGGGTAAGGGCAATTTCTTTTGTGTAGATAAAGTAGGTAGCAAAAAAAAAATTTGTGAGGCAAATGATTACACATTAAAAATCAAAACATGTATGTAATGTACAATTATTTTTGTTCTTTTTGAGACTGTAATGTGCATTGATACAATTTTGTTTCTAACTTGGCAGAATCATTGTGATCAATAATTGGTCTGGTTGGCACAGTGAGTAGTGTGGTCACACCACAGCTCCTTGCTCAGCCCTGAGGTCAGGTTACTGCCTGGGAAGTGTTTCTGTCCAAGTTCTACTGTTTTTTGTTGTTGTTGTTGTTTTTTTGTTTTTTTGTGTGTGTTCTGGATTCCTTTCACCTCCCAAAACATAACAGTAGGTATGCTTTATCCAGGTGAAGAGCTAATTACTCACGGTCACTTTCAATATTATACTGAGAAAATTATCATTATAAATGAAAATAATGAATTAGCCATTAATGTACAATCCTACAGTTTGATTTAATTGTTCTTGAAACTTTTATCAAGTTTGCTAAAAACAAAACGCACATACACACAACTGGCAAGACAATGGAAAAAATGTTTTTTTGCCAAATGCCCTCATGTGGCCTCAGCTTACCATCCATACCTGTATGATGTGTACGTGGATTTGGTTGTATCTAGTCAAAGACTTTTGCGCAAACACTGCGCAAATGCAGTAGAGCTGTCCACTAACATAAATAGCATCTGGTATAGCAAGCAAAAATGTACATTGAGACATACAAATTGTGGCTAATAGTGTTAATGTTGTGTCAGGGTTTTAGATAAAGTCCTTGGACAAACCAGTATCATTTGGATCGTTGGTTGATTTTGTGCTCCACAAAATACAGGATGTTCCTGTATCGGTGTTGGTACGAAGTTTAATTAAGGATTTTACTTTCCTCCTAAACAGGACAAACAATGCTTGCACATGGAAACATTCTTAATTATACCAATTCTTATTTTGGTCATGAATGTGATTTTCACTTTATCTAATATAATAAAAATGTAATTAGTGTTATTAACATTATAATAATAGTAGTAATAAATCAGTTGCACATTTCCCCAAAATGAGTAGCCATTTTTAGCAGAAGTATTACCAGTACCAAATGCTCCTGGTGATTAATATGCATGTCTACATGCATGGCTTTAAAATGTGCAATTAATAAACAGACCACAGGTGACAAGACCTTAGGAACATTTTTGTTTATGTGAACATTATATAAATTCATTTAGGAAATACTTTTTTGTGCACATTTAAGATTATTATACACACATTTATTGTGGTGGTATTGTGTAACTGTATAAATTATCTGTCCCTTACCCAACCAAGTATTTTTCATCTCCCTGATGATTTTGTAATTGCTAATGGATAAAATATTTTTTCCAGTTTAGCAAACATTCCCCTCACACCCGAGACGGCACGGGACCAAGAACGACGCATTCGCAGGGAGATTGCCAACAGCAATGAGCGCAGGCGCATGCAGAGCATCAACGCTGGCTTCCAGTCTCTCAAAACACTCATACCACATAGTGATGGAGAGAAGTTGAGCAAAGTAAATCTCTTTCTTTAATTATTGTGCATGTATAAATGTATAAATTTACATTGGCAATAACTTAGTTCGGTGCATTAATATGCTTGATAATAGATGGTGTAGGGTAAAGTTGGATAACTAAGATTATGGGACAGGACAAGATGATGGTCTGGACTCAACATCTAATGAATTAATATAAACAAGCAACAATATATGGGCCTATATGTGCCAAATTTTATAATAATTAAATGTTTATTTGATTAATGAACTGAAAAAATACATGGTTGGTTCCAACACAAGTTAGTTCCTGTTCTCATTTATGGTATATAGCTGTAATTCAGTCAGTCTCTCTCTCTCTCTCTCTCTCTCTCTCTCTCTCTCTCTCTCTCAACTTTCTGTCCCAAAGACTTTTCTGTGCTATTGAACTTCAAAGCGCTTACAAGCGAGATTCCTTCCATAAAAGTTAACTAAAGCCCAGTTCTCACATTTAAATTTTTACTACAGATTGCTAAGAACTCTCAAATTCAAGCTTCAATCTGTGGGTAGTTGTATGGTAAGATCGTGGCAAAGTGGGTTGTCAGGATGACCTGTAGTGAGCCTAAGCTTGCCTGTATGGGATTAAATTCTTCTTCTTTTTTTAACATTTAAAAAAATGCGGTGGAGCTACGGCTTTTTGTGACCCGCCGTATGTTTCCATAGGCCTATCCATGGTTTTTTGTGGCCTTCCATAGTCGATTGTAGGCAACCATAGTGGTGCTGTGACATGTGATGTTATTACTGGTAAGTGGATATTTTTCTGTAATTTTTGTTTCTGTGATGGGTTGTGCATGTTAAAATCAGATTCAAGTGCATGTTAATGTACTTGCTGAGTTTAAGTCAGAGCATTTATTCATTCATTCATTCACTTTCATTTATTCATTCATTCTTATTTAGTCTTAAGAAGTCAGAGCATTTAGGAGCCATAGCAAGTCACGATTTTAAATACATTGATGTTTTCTTGCAATCCGTAGCAAAGATCCTGAAAGTGGAAACTGGGCTTAAACGTTTTGTAACAATAAGTGACCACATCAGTGAATGTTCTACTTTGTTAACCTACTCTAAAAACCCCATACATTTTAGTCTTAATTACGTGGAGTGTTTGCCAAGTCCCTATGTATGAGCTGTTACATTATTAATTCTGTTGTATTAAAATGTGTGTAATGTGTATACCGATCAGCCTGATGACATGATCATGGGCACCCAGGAAAGTTCATTTATGTCTGTGGGAGCAAAGCCTAGCCAGGCACGTCCGACCTCTCAGAAAAGCCAGTGCAGCACTTGCTGAAAAAAGATCCATGCTGGCTGTAGTAGAAAGGCACCAAAACACACAGTGCACCACACGCACAGAGCCCAGCAGGCAAATATCCCAAGGTCGCTGACCTGGCCTCCAAACTCCCCAGATCTTAATCCAATTGAACACCCATGGAATGCAGGTCAGCTGTGATGACGTGACGCTCGGCGTCAAAACAAGAAGCGGATGCGTGATACATGATACTCGGTGCTCGTAAACCAAGACAATGCTCGTTTTTCAAGTCAAAATTTATTAAAACTCTTTGCTCGTCTTGCGAAACACTCGTAAACCGCGTTACTCGTAATCCGAGGTTCCACTGTACTTGTATTTTTAGTTTGCTTATTTCTGATGTTTCTCACAGCCATGTTGATTTGATATCATTCTGTAAACAGGAAAGGAACACAGATCTAAGAAGAGACCTCTTAAGAAGTTAACTTCTCATTTGGGGTGGCATTTCATGTTACAAAAAACATGGTCCCCATTTACTTGGTCAGGAAACAAAGGTTCACTAATTTGTGCAAAACGGTGCGATCTGCAGCAAATAGTGCAATTAGTCTTTTAAATATTCTTGGAATACCGATTATTTAAAAGAACCAATATTTGCACAAATTTGAAATAGATTACTTCTACCGTCAAGTCCATTCTAGTGAATAAAAAATATAAAGTGTATTTTTTAAAATTGCATTTTGTAAGAAGGACCAAACAAAAAAGGAAAGTGTAATTCATAAAGATGAATACTAATCAGCAATAACAGAGCAGAACATTATTCTTAGTATTGTGTAGATCCCCCCCCACAATGCCACCGGGTCAGTTCTGCTCCTCAAGGCACAAGATCTCTGGGGGTATGCTGTAATGTCACTGTAAACAGGAGGTGGGTTGCAGGGTCGGACCTCCATGGATCGGACTTGTTTGTCGGGCGCATCTCGTGGGTGCTCGATCGGATTGGGATTTTGAGAGTTTGGAGGCCAGGTCAATAGTCTTGGGCTCTTTGCCTGCTGGTCATATGTTCACTGAGTGCTCTGGTGCCTTTTTATCGTGACCTTTTAGTACTGACCTTTGTTCTGCATTGACTTCTGTGGGATTGGCTATGGATGAGCCTTGGGTGCCCATAATCACCAGTTTACTGGTATACCACTAACAATGTTAATTTACATATATTTTATGTTAGTGTTATAGCTGATGGATGTACAGTGTATATATAAACACAGTCACACCAAAAGCATCACTGTATAGCAAAAACGTCCTTGCTATTGTTATGCTTTTGGATTTGAGATCAAAAGAGGAATTCTAGATAGTATTTCAGAATTTTAGCTTTCATTGAACTGATATTTACAATGAGATGTGTTAAACAACTTTAAGTATGGCAACTTTGTTGTTTTTCTCTGTAAATTGGAAGACAATGTATCTGTCACAATTGTAGCTGACACCTGAGCTTTGCTGCTACAATCACGAATTGCATCATCAATAAAGGCTTAACTTAACAATAGAGCCCCACGACATGACCTTGCCTCTCATTTGTCCACTGTTTGACACATGAGATTGTGTTATTTATCATGAGTAGATCCTTTCTTTCTCCACACTTTGGCCATACATTTAAGCTTAGGCCTACTACTCCCAACTCCACCAAGTAAATTGACTAGTCCGTTTAGGTCTGCCACCTTATTACATGTCACACCAGCGACAGCTGAGGGCCATAAGTGAGGAAGCAAGATGAGAGAGGTGATCGAGTTGAATGACAATCATATGCCAATGCCTTTTCTGATTTGTGAATTAATATTTTTTTGTTTTACACTGCGAGTGTGACTAATTTAGAATTTTTTATTGTTGTCAAGTAAATAAGTTAACATGCGAATGCAATGTGATATGAATGCAGTGAAATGTATGCAAGTGAACTGGCATCATTTAGAAAAGAGATTGCATGTGTGAAACAAGATTTGTGATTTATTTATTTTTCCACCCAGATTAATATTGAAGCCCTAGTTGGAGCTTGTTTAAGGAGGATTATAAAAAAAATTTATAGCACATGAAGAGGCATGTCCCTTCTGTGCTAATTGAAATATTTTCTATTGCATTTACTGTACTTTTTTGTCACTATCCATATAAGAGGAAGTGTTCATCTTGGCATTTTTCAACTGTTCTGTCAATTATGCCAGTGTTATTTGATCCTTCTTTTTCCCGGTCTCCCAGGCTGCCATCTTACAGCAGACTGCAGAATATATCTTTTCTTTGGAGCAGGAAAAGACACGCCTGCTACAGCAAAACACACAGCTTAAGCGCTTCATCCAGGTGAGCATTGCCAAGTTGTTTTCAACTTCTGTCACATAACAGTCAAGAGAAGTCACTGTGGACTGTATTTTAAAGGAACATGGTGTACGTATTTTACACTGCAGTTTTGGGTAGTGCATTTTTAAATATTTTATATATGCCTCTTTTTGCATAAATAATAGCTGCTAATCAATATACTCAACTCTCTTCACAACAGCATAGTAGCCAAGGTAATTTTGCTTCTGTATGATAGTGTTTGACCCTAAGGAGCTTTATTCCATGTATTTTGTGGAAAAGGGATATCTGCTGTGAGTTGTAGAATTTTTAACTTCAGAATAGAGCATGTAATGACAATAGAAACTATAAAACAAACTATTAACGTAGATTAATAGATTAATAGATTCTGACAATAATAGCACTTTGTTAGGAATATTACATTAATATTCTGTAGGGCCTTACTTTGCTTTCAAAGGCCTTTGTAGTATGGATTCCACAAGATGGTGGAAACATTTCTTTAAGATCCTGGTCCATGCTGACATAATTGCATCGTGCAGTTCCTGCAGATTTTTCAGATTAAATTTCATACTATTTTATCTCCTGTTCTACCACATCCCATTGGATTTGGATCTGGTGACTGCATGATTTTATGCTCTGCACTACTACCACATGATTGGCTGGTTTTGATAACAGCCTGAATGAATAGGTATATAGGTGTGTTCCTAATTCAATTCCTAGTAAGTAGGGATGGAAACAATACAATATTATCCTAATACTTGGGTGCTGATTTACAAACCGGATTCCAAAAAAGTTGGGACACTTAACAAATTGTGAATAAAAACTGAATGCAATGATGTGGAGA
>JAQQZT010000008.1:17639794-17650628 GCA_030068275.1 Clarias platycephalus | reverse complement strand
CACACACACACACACACACACACACACACACACACACACACACACACACACACACACACACACACACACACAGAGAGGAACTCATCATTAAAAAAATAATAATAATAAATAATAAACTACATGCTGCTGACCCTCTTGTTCTCTGGGCCCACAGAGCCACTGACCACCCACTGAGAGAGAGAGAGAGAGAGAGAGAACACACTCAAAATCACCATAGTTCATGTCTTGTGACCTGACCTCCTGTATGTAGACACACACAGGAAACATCTCAAGGAACTATTGTCTTGATTATTATGTCAAGGAAACTCTTCATCTTGCTTCCTATGTCTGGTGTTCTATAGTAAAAAAAAAAAAAGAACTCTCTCTCTTTATCTGATTTCAAATTTCAAAAATTCTAATTAAATATTCCAGTTTTCATCCAATAATAAAACCCCTGTTTGACCGCTTCAACCAATTATTTCTTTCTTTCTTTATGGTATGACAATAATTTCAAAAAGGTTATTAATTTAATTTCAATGACAAAATTCAAGCATCTTTTGAACAGGAACTTTGCAGAGTGAAACAGACAGCCAGAACTGTAGAGTTATTGACTAGATGAAGGCTAGATGGCAGGTCCAAAATAGCCAGGATCAGATTTTCAGGCATAGAATTAGAATGAAGGGAAATAGAATGAAGGCTAGAGAGTGCAAACATGACATAAAGAGACAATGTGGCTTTACTTCAACAAGTGAAATAAATAGAAATCAAATAAATGACACTTCAACAGGTGTTATCCATGCCACTTCTTTAAAACTCGATTTTAATTATGGCAGCAATGTGTGGTATTATGATTCCTCTAAAGGTGTCAGTAATTTTACCATCATTGATGCTGTCATATTACCATCAGAAGAGAGGCATATATTTTTCATGTTGAAGAGTGTATAAAATGTACAGTATACACACTTCAAGATATATATAAAAAGGTTTGTAAAATACATGTTCGTGATTTTATACAGCAGATTGCATGTTATCAGCATCAACTGGGTTCCGTAGAGCCAAAAGGTAGAAAGTTTTGGAAAAAAGGACAAAAGTGAAGGAAGAAAAGGTTGTGTCCAGGGTTTGAGGAGTTTGTAGTGATTCCTTTTGCCTGCTTCCTGGTTCTTGTAGAGTACAAGTTATGGAGAGTGGGCAGCAGAGCACCAATTATTATTTTCTGCTGTTTTTACCGATTTGTTGTCTTGGCGGTGATGGATGTCCACAGGACGGATTCAATGACCGCCGTATAGAACCGTATTAACAGCTCCTGTGGCAGATCATATTTTCTCAGTTGGCACAGGAAGTATACTGTATCCTCTGCTTTTTGAGAATGGACTTTATGTTGGTCTCCTATTTCAGGTCTTGGCAAATGGTAGTCTCCACGGATGACACATAGTAGTGTTGAGGGGTGTCTCCTAAAGTCTACTGTCTTTTTTACACAGTTTTGAGCATGTTCAGATCCAGACTGTTCTTATTGCTTGAGAACACCTGTCGCTTCACCTCTTCATGCCAATATGCAGACTTATCGCCATCTTAGAGTTTCAATAAGAATTATGTTTTGTTTGTTTGTTTGTTTGTTTCATTCCTTGTTTGTTTTTTTGTTTTTACACTCTGACCAGAGGCATCCATGTAACAAGAACTCCTACCAGAAGCTGTGCACCAACTTGTGTCAGACAGGTCCGGAAGACAGAAAGAGCTGGTATCACTGATAAACTCAGGAGTCTCATATGAAGCTCAAGAGGTGGGAGAGAGAGGTGTAGAGTAGCTACGGTTACAGAAGATATACTTAAATTCACATAACTTATAAGGTCAGCATATATAATGTGCAGAATGTAAGTATGGCTCTGGCAGGACTAACTATGACAGAACAACTAGAAGGGAAGATCAGGAAGCAAACACAAATCCAAGGACTCCCTGATAAGTGAAGCAAAAAGTCACTTCACTTTATTAGTAAAACACCCTGCATTAAAGCAGGCCAACATAGAGGTATGAAAAGCATAAACTAACTAATAATGAAAATGAATAAATAAAATAAAATAACTAATAAATAACTAAATAAAATAAACAAACTGATAATGAATATAAAACATTTCATGCAGCAACATTTCTCATAATTTCTGAGTCAAAAGAAGGCTATTCCAGTAATATGATTACACTGTATGTGAGAGTCAAATGACACCCTGGAATCAGTACTGTAATTACACAAAGAGCTTTTACTGCTTCATATTATAAAAGGGAAAGGTTACGAAATAAAATTAGAGAAATTAGTATGAAATGTGTGATTGTCCCTGATGAGCTAGGTAAGGGCGATGGCGGCATGGAAAAAACCCCTGAGCCTGCAATAGGAAGGTACCTTAAGAGGAACGGAAATCAAAGCGGAACCCATCCTCATTTGGGTGATAAGGGATAGCAGGGATTGATTTGCATTTATACAGGGTGTTACAGTAGGTAGCTGAAAGTTCAATATAACAGGATGGTACAGTAGTGTTTAAGTTAACATAGAGTCAACTTTCATTGTTGGAAGCTCAGCTGCAAAACTGTTTGTGGGAATTTTAGTCTTGAACTATTGCGTGACTGTAGTCACAAGTCATCAGAGAACAACTGTCTGCATCAGCCAAGTCCAAGTTAGTTTTCATGGTAAAGTGGTACTGTCCTCAGTCACCACTCACCCCTCAAGAAGACCACATGGAGGCTTCCATTCTATGAGATCTCTTAGGCAGGGCAGCAGGATGAGTCAGACAGGTCCGGAGGGCAGAGGAGGTCTGGATCACTGGCAGCCATTACGGAGAAAACACCAGGATCAACTATGAGAGAACAGCAAATCATCTGAGGCACTGTGATGCTCTGCTAACTTTCTTTGACATTGACACTACCACCTACCTAAACATTGTTGCAGACCAAGTATACTCATTCATTGTTAATGGTAGTGGCCTTTTACAGGCAGATAATGCACCCTGCCACATTGCAAAAATTGTTCAGTTATATAGTTTTATGATAAAGAGCTTGTAGGGTGTAGACTTGGCCTTGAAATTCTTCTACTCTAAATCAAATTCAACATCTGAGGGATGAGTTGGACAAAAAAGTCAGAAAAGGCCCACTGAGAAACTGTGTAGGGGTCAGGTCATTTTTCCCAGCTCTGTGTCATGCTGAAAGACGTTCTTTCTTTAAGCCAAGCACTCACTGATTCAATTGAACTAATTAGAATAATTGTGCTCCATGTCTGAGATAAATTATGCCATGTAGGAGGGATCGGCATAGCTATTTGCTGACAGCAATGTTTAATTCATTTTCTACTTGTGCTGTCTATCACATTCTTGCATTTATGACATTATGGCTAATCAGATAAGGTAGGACTACAATGTCTGGAGTTTTTCCTCTCGAAATGTGATTCTGTTAATGTGAATAACCACCACCAAACACCTCCTGCACAATTATTACTAATGCAGAATCCTGCTATTTATTAGCAACAGAATTCCACAGTTGAATAAGATGTGAAGGTGAGGCATTCAGCTGACTTGGTGTCATCTAAAGCCTAAGTAGCCAGACATTAGCAGCCACCAGCTGCATTTTTATCGACAAGCCTGGAAAGATACATAGCAAATGAGGAGGACAAATCCACCAGTATATGTTGGGGCAGATGCCTCCAATTTCCGAAATCCTAGTTCTTAAGAAATCTCTGGGCTTGATTTTCGCTTTCTTTGTCTTTGTGAAAAGAGTTTTAGTGACTTCTTCCAAATCCCCATGACCACATTTTGCCTGGATGCATTTTAAAGTCACTTGATCATGACAGTGATTAAGGGAGGCTTGGGTCAGAGGGAAGTACAGCCCTGGGAGAAAAAAAGCGTAAAAAAATTTAATGGATGTGTTGTCCTGGAAGGAAATGAAGTGTGATTGGTCCCAGATTATAAAAGCATAAAGCATGAAGTTGCTGGGGATGGTAGTGGCTTCCCTTTTTGGTTTTGTGACTCTGATGTTAACTCCTTGTTGCCTATAATTTCGGTGATTGAAGTCTCATACTCTTTCCTCTTCTCCTCTTCTTTCTCTATTTTTGAGGAGAAGAAGAAAACAGTGGAGGAACATTAAGAATAATGTTGTAATGTTGTATAAAAACTAAGAGAAAATAGATAATCAGCCATCACACAACACCATCTCCTTATTCTTATCTTGTATGTGATTTGGTTGTCATGATATAGAATCTGTTCTTTTAGAACCTGATTGCAGCTCAATTAGACCAAGTTCTTCCCAAAATATATCTGTGTAACATTTGCCCAGTGGAAACACATTGCAAGGCATCTAGGTATGCAGACATCAACCTGTCAAAGTGGAAGGAATGATAGGTAAGTGCATTAGTCAATTTTGGTTATCCAGATGAAGTCTGTGGATTAATGTATTGATCTTCTTTCAAGGTGGGTGGCCTTGATTAAATCCAATTGTTTTCCAAAAAAGAAGCATAACGGTGTCAGGCATTTTAAGCCTCTTGATCTGTTAATCATGCTTGTATCTTCTCAGTCCTCACTTCACAGTAATGACTCCTGCATAAAGGACCAGAACGTGGTATTAGTGTAGTGGTAGTGTCTGTAATTTAAAAAAATTCTAATCTTTCTTAATTGTCATTCAGATGAAACTTGGTCAATTTAGATTTTACATGAAAAGACATGAAACCTAAAATGCATAAAATTTTAAAATGAAAAATTATTAAGATATTGCAACATGAATTAAAAAAAGACCCTACAGATTTTTTATTGGAAAAAAGTCCAGAATGCTTTAATTGAAGCAACATTTTTACAGGCCATATGCATTTAGAAGCACCAATTTTAATATCAATACGCATAAAGAAATATGAATAATTTGCATTTTTAATTATAAGTGTTTGAAACAAGACAGTATAATGCTGAAAAATGCCAATTTTTGGGGTACATATAAAATCACCTTTCCAAATTGGCTGAAATTTTTGGGGAAGCAAGATACATGTTTCATAAACTTCAGAACTAGCTTCTTTGGCACAGACATTTTCTGCATTTAAAAAAATTAAAGGACAAATACTATGTTTTGGCCTATAGTAAACTTTGGAGTATGTTTGTGCTAATTGGATAAAAGTAAATTCAAATATAAAGAAGCCTAATTATGTTATTATGTAAATAAGTTCTCAATAAACAATTTTTGAATTATTGTGAATTTTGTTTGGCATGTTTAGATTTGTGCCATGTAAAACATATAAAAACGTATAAAAGGCAGAAAGGTCTCAGGTCCATAATGTACCCTGTTAGTCAGCCACACAGGAGAGCAGTAAGAGCCAGTTCCCTCAGGATGTAATTAGGTATGTCTGAACAGTCACTAATAAAACATACAGGCTGCAATCTGGACCAAGTCTGGAGACCCAGATGTAATTACTGAGGTGAGGCAGGCGGCAGTAAGAAGGTGAAAAAGAGGAGAAGAGGCCCAACAGATGGAGGTAAATTGTTTTACCAGGGAATCACAGTACTGTACAGTAGTAAGAACAAGACCTCAATAAGGTAGTGTCAAGTTGATTTGTTGTTTTCCCCCTTTTGTTAAATTCCAGTGCACTCCTTTTAGTAAGAAAATTTGATGCAAACCTGTTTTAGTGGTAACAATTGGCAGTTATATAATCACGACCTCCATACACATCTCTTTTGAAATATCAAGGAAATTAAATCTAAAAATAAATTTGTGAATATGATATTTAATATTGTGATACATAACTGACATCTAACTAGGAAACTACTTTATTTTAAGTTATCACTTTATCCTAGTCAGTGTTTCTGTGGATATTACAACTTTCAAAATTCCTTTTCCCTGTCTTTTTACTTGTTCAGTGTCAAGTGTGAGTTGACTATTTTGCAAAAACAAATTTCCCAGATCATAGCTGATTTAATATTTCAATAATGATATTTTGGGGGCATTTCCTATTAGAGTCCATTAGGAATGGCATAATAACTGGTTGGAAATGAAGAGCAATAAGCCACATCTACCCATTACTGTATATAAAATATTCTTAATCACTTAATCACTATGCCTTGTACAGAATTGTGTGTAAGTGAAGATGAAGCACATGTGTCTCTGGAATGATTTTAAACCTACAGAGTCATCTGGAGCAAAAATGGGAGTTTAGACCCCATAAAGACCCATAAAGCCTTAAATTTAGTATATACTGTAACTGGACCAGCAAACTATACAAAACGGGAAAAAACAAGTTTAGGGGAAAAAATACATGGTGACACCACTTCAAACAACAATCAGAGAGAGGGGAGTGACTAAATCAGATACAATGAAAGATTTTAATTAAAAGCTCGGTAAAACAAAACACAGATAAAACAATATGCTGCCATATTGATGGCAAAAGTTTATTGATGGCACTGCATTGACATTGATATTTGGCAAAGCATAAATTTCCCTATTTGCTTACTGACCAACAAAAAGGTTTATACCGACAATAAAAAAAATAAACAGTGAGTCACTGTGTTAGTCACCAGACATAACCCAGAACAGAATTAACTAAACCATTGTCCTTCAACTATTTTTTTTGTCTAATCAGATTTCAGAAACTACAGTTGTATTTTGCCTCACATTTACTTATTTAAATGTAAGCCTAAAGGATGCTGTAATATGTTGAGATAAAAAAGGAAGGATAATTCACCATCTGGAGCACATTCTACAGCATTCCCTTGGATGGTTTATTGAAACAATTTCCCTTTCTTAGGGATCGTAGGCAACTAACTGACAGCAGTAAACCACGGACAAATCGATAGATCTCAGATTGAACCCACTAAAAAGCAAAACTGTTTGCTTGTGTATGGAAGTGAAATGTCAGAAAGTATCTTTAATTTGTTTCAAAATGTTTTGTTAAAAATTGGGGAAAAGCTGGATGTCATCATCATAACGGCACACACCAACAGAGGTGTGTCTGTTGGCCAGATTTCCTCATCCTGTGTGGTCTGTGTGGAGCAGAACCTCACCCTTAGTCAACAGAATGCAAGCTTGCTCTGAAGATTCACATAAGATCCAGGCTTTGCAGGGAGTGACCCAAGTTTCCCACGTCCTTAGGAAATTCAGTAGAGCACGTTACAAGCAGGCTGGTCTTTTAACTATGAGATCTTGGCTGACAGGATGAGTTGACTCAAAATAGGAGAGGAACAAGTTAGTGTGGGATAGGCAGCATGATGCAATAAGAGAAAAGGGAAGCTTCAGATTGAAATGTGCCTTTCCAGATATATTTTATGAGCAAATTCTAAAACTTTTGTTCTGCTGGTAAAGCTTAGGGTCCCCTTTGGCTTGTTAAGGGCAGGAAAGAGGCAATAAAAGCATAACATATACAATTATAAAAATGTAAAATATATATATATATTTTTTTATTTTATTTATTTTTTTATACAGTTGTAACCACCTAAACAAATTTATATACTTGACACATGAACTTTAAGAAATACAACACTGTAACTAATGGAAAAACACTTTCAGCCATGAGACCAAATGCTGTTTGACTGTTTTTACATTTGCATATTAGATGTATATCATCTCCTGGGTGAATGAGTCATGTTAAAGCAAAAAAGACTTTAATAGCAAAAAACTTAAACCATTACAATATGAGAATATACAGCCTCTGGCGATTTGAGTGTCAACTCCAAATGATGATGTTTATTTTGACATACGAATTATAGAATAAATTGAAATTAAATAAAAAAACATGATTAGACATAATATAATGGGTTTACAACATGCTCCTGGGTTGAGATCGTGGAACTATCAGCCATCCTTTGTTGGCATTTTATCCATGCTTAGAAGAATTAGTTTTTCCTGTATGTGTTGGGTGACACACAGACATGCGGGCATGCAGAATACCAGGGGATGGCAATAGTGAAGCCACATTCCATGACTAATAGGTGTAGTTGAACAGTGAGCAGAGACATGCAAATGGTACCCTTTTTTGCATTTAATTTTGCATCCAAAACATCCTGGTTGGCTTGGGCAGCTCTGCAGCATGGACTGCTAGGGAAAAGGGAAAACAGGGTAGCTTTGAATAGGCAAATCGGGGCTGTTTTCACCTGAGCTTATCAGACTGTCACTGATATCCCACAAGGTGAAGAATTTTTCAATGCAAAGCACCTCCTGGCCAAATTTTTTTTTTTATCACCTAGACTCTCAATTTGGCTGAGGAATAGGAAAATGAAGTTAGCCTGGTGACAGTTAGAATCCAGTAGTATGAGCTGTGCAACTTCCCTTTTACACAAAAAAATCATACGGTACCTTTCTAAAAAGAGGAAGAAAATGTGCACATTTAAAAGCATGCAAACAGGTTTGTGTAGCGACACACACCTATGCCCCCCCCACACACCTATGCCCCCCCCCACACACACAGCACGTATATACACAGAATATACGTTTTGTGTAGAGACACACACCTATGCCCCCCCACACACCTATGCCCCCCCCCACACACAGCACGTATATACACAGAATATATCATGTATACAGAATATATACTGTACTGTATATACACATTACACAGTACTTTTAAAAAGTTAAGATTAGACCATTCATGTTTATAAAAACCATTAAAATTTTAAATAATATATAAATGTAACTAATATACACACAAAGGAACACCTTAAAAAACTTTGTTAGTGAGTATAGTGCACTAATCAAAAGCTGTTAATTAGCAGATGCCCTAACATGGCTGTGTGCCATTTGATGGGCTAGATAAGACAAGTAATCACCTATGGGACCACGATTCTTGGGAGGAAATTTACTTAATTATAACAGACATGTTCCATTTTAGGTATCCTCTATTAATTTGTTTCATTAGACACATCAATTTAGATTTTTTTTTTTGCATTGCACTGGGCACATTCTGGATTAGTTAATGCTTAAACAGTTATGTTTCCATGAAATAATCTAAAAAGCTGGTTCCTTTTAATAATGATGTCATTATAGTTTTTATATTACATTCATGCTATTTGAAATTTATTTGCTAATTTTTTAAGTTTATGATATGTTTACACAGGAAATATGGCATGCATGCTTAAGATTAAATCAAACTGCTTATGAGTTTTAGCATGGTGTAGTAGAATTAGTCTAACATATAATTATGGCATTGCAAGTGATAGAGTGATACTACTGAGATCAATCTTAGTCAAAATTGGTTAAAGAAAAAGTGTTAAAGCTCTTTTATGGGCAGGCACCATAAGTGTGGGTGGGAGTGTGAGATGTTTGTGGCAAGAATGACACTTTCAATCTGAAATAAGGGTATTGGAGTAAAAAAGTTCATGAACCATTGAATTAGGGGATGAGGTGTGAAAAAAGGATGCATTTTAATCATTATAATATTGTTTTTTTTTTTGAATGTATCAGTAGTGGTGATAAGGATATAGCATTTCCTTGAGAAATGCCAAGTGTGTGAGTACACTGGAGCATTTTAGGCCTGGGCCTTTGGGGCCATGCTGGGTAGGGCACTCTGGTCAGCCATAATTTGATGACAGAGACATTTATTCTCTGTGCACACAAAAAGCACCCAGACAAATGAAACGGGTGAATTGAGGAGGAGGAGTTGTGAATCCACTGCATTTATTACTCAATTCTACTGAAAAGAAGTTGTTTATGAGAATGCATGGTCTATAGTACATATGCTTCTATTTCATCCCTTTTAACTCCCAAGAGTGGAAAGAACCATATGGATAAAGTGGGGATATACACGGATACCAAAATAAATTCAGTAAAGACACATTGTCAAAGGATATGATAGAGTATTTGAAAGACATACATCTTTCACACAATATGGCGCATAGCACTTAGCAGTCAGGGCAACAGTCAACAGGCAATCCTGTCCTCCAAGTCTTAATATATATTATATTGAATGTGACTTTTATACATTACAACCATTTTTCCTACATTGTTGTGGAATCCCATGGCCTCAGTTAGCATAAAATTTGTTTGCTGACCTATATTGACTATTACTCACTACTAGGGCTGGGTAGCAAACTTAGATACCATACTTTTATTGTACCAAATATAATCAAATATTGGATAAACTATTCAAAAATGCATTGTCATTATCAAATTATGAAACCTAATAAAAAATTTTGTTGTCAGCAAATACATTTAAAATTTTAGAAAATTAGCCTGACTCTCAGTGAGCCCATACAGAACTCTGACAAGCCTCCTGTATAGGATTTCCTAAGTTTTTCAAATCTTACCGTTCTGGATCAAATTCAGGAATGTGGGAAAAGCCCCTGAGTCTCTGATGAGAAATTTGACAGTTAGTAAAAGAAAGTGAGTGCTGGTGCTTTGATCCATTCTGTGAATAGATCATAAAAGAACATAGGGCCAAGTGACTTCCTCTCTCTATTTTAGACTTTTATTTTATTCTGTTCCTTAGAGATGGAAAAGGGGTAATTTTACCAAAGCCTCCAGTTCCCTACATAAACACGACAAAACACCACAAACTAACATGCCTTACTGTATGTTCAGTGTCCTGTTGATACATATGTTGTGTATCATTAAAAAATCAAGGTAAAAAAAGCACAATGTTCAAAAAACTTTATATGTTCACGACTACTTTATATATTTGCATGCCAAGAGGTCAGGCATTTGACCAATATACTGTATATATATTTTGCTTTGCACCATAGACAAAGTTTACAAAGACAGAAGAAAAGTGTGTGTGTGTGTGTGTGTGTGTGTGTGTGTGTGTGTGTGTGTGTGTGTGAGTGTCTGTGTGTGTGAGTGTCTGTGTGTGTGAGTGTGTGTGTGTGTGTGTGTGTGTGTGTGTGTGTGTGTGTGTGTGTGTGTGTGTGTGTGTGTGTGT
>JAQQZT010000008.1:17501429-17512304 GCA_030068275.1 Clarias platycephalus | reverse complement strand
AGTGTGTGTGTTTTGGAGACCAACTCTCATCCAGCATTAAAATAAAACCTATATGTAACCGGGGATTACTAAAGGTTATTAAAATCCAGAGCACAGCATGAATGGTAAAGCAAAATATCTTCAAAACCATAAAGCAAGTGACAAGCATTTAAAAAAAACAAAGTATGAAATTGCACATTGTGCATGCATCATGGTTCCAATAATTATTCAGCACTAATACTGTTAGTATTCTCATAAACAATAAAACCGTAACCATAATTTACAAAAAATCACCCTCCTCCATATTGTCCATAATGCTGTGCCTTTGCCGCATGCAAAATGTTGTAACGGCTAATAGTTTACGTCACCTCCATTACTGTATGTTGTAAATGGTCTAATCAGTGCAGTAGTGTGGTAGAAAGACAAAACAGGAACAGTTTACTGCTGTTTAGAATATTTGTTGTACCTAGTAATAATTCTAGTGGGCGAGTATATGACATTCAGTTATTTTGGTATTTGGTTTCTTACGTACAGATTAGATACAGTATAAAGATTGTATAAAATGTTTAACACTGTAAGCATTTTTTTTTTTTTTATTCCAGCTGCATTGCTGATTCTCCCTTCTGTCTGAAACATCTCTATGCCAACATCTTGGGCTGCATCCATCCACAGTAGATTTTAAAAAAATTATTTTTAAATACGCACATAAGCCTATGCACTTAAAAGCTTGACATATCACGTTGTAACATAATGTTATGTAGTTTTTGGTTTTTCTTGTCCCCATACAGAGTTCCAACACATAAACCTTCCTACTCTGGTGTACATGATAGATATTGGGTAAAGACTGTTTTAAGAATTGTTGTTGTTGGTCTTTTACTTTTTGGCTTCCTCACTCAAAGTTCGGAGAAGAAACTCTGGTCTCTCTAGTGCCCCAGACTATAAACCTCTATCGAAAATCTAAAAATTCTCTCTTTAAAAATTACAAACAGTCTACTGTAAAGAAAGTCCTATAATGCGACTGGATTTGCTAACTGACCCTAGAGCACGAGGTGTTAATTGTTGGAACACACAAGGGGCCACCACTGGCAGTACAATATTCTCTATGGCATAGTATTTTGTGCACATGGGTGCCTGCACAAAACCCACTGCTGCTCTTTTAAATCTGTATGCTGTTCCATGTGGAGCTAAAGAGAAAAAATAACACACCAATGTTTATGCGTCTGTGTGATTTCATTAACGTCACTCTTCACTGGAAGAAATCCTACATCAGCCTGACATTGCTCATGGCTAGTCTGTGGTTGCAGCTGGCATGTAGTAAGGCCACATCAAAGACCTCGAAAAACAACTGGTGTGCTTGTGTTAAAAAAAAGAAATTTTTTTTTTTAGATGAGTCTGGTCTGGTCTGTGCCCCCCCATCCCCCTTTGTGCCATAACTAAATGTGGTGAAGTAAACATCCATGGCTTGTATGGAGTCTCACCCAGGCTAATTGATCATTCAGGGAAACAGAGGATATTTAATTTATTTAATAGATTAAAATCTGATAAAAGACTGTGTATTGTTTTTCTGTATCTTTTGCACACACTTTTTTCATTCTTCTTTGTCTCCAAAAGGGAATAATTTTTAATAAGTTATTAAGGCATTATAGTGTCTGATTCCATTATTAAGCTTTCTACTGTATGTCACTGTTTCAGTGGCCCAAGGGATTAGCTTTGTTATCTAAAAGATAAATAATGATTGACCCAAACTAAAACTCCTGAATCATTAATATAGGTTATCTTACTGCAAGACTTTTGGTCTACTTAGCATTCTGAGTGTCATTCTGGCAGTTTGCTAGAAAAATGTGCTTTGCTATTGGGGGCTTTTTGCTGTGATTTTAAGTGGCAGTCTTACTACTATTACAATCCTGAATAACAGTAGTGAAATGCTAATTGTAATTTCAGTTAAACCTTCGATTGCGAGCAATCTAATTTACTTTTTAGTCATACTTAGACATTCAGTGTGATTTTCCAGTGTGCATGTACGAAAAATCCCTGCTTTGTGATCTTTTTCCATTTTTGTACTTGACAATGTTTAAACAGGGCAATTAGATTTTCTTTTGTAATGTGACCTCATATAAGAAGATAGCCTCCACACCTTGCTGTTAAAATACATCTTTACGTTTGTATATGTGGCACAAACACATCAATTCCACACTAATGAGGGAAGAACAAAACCCACGTCTAGTTAACATACAGTTTCAGAAGTGGTTAGTGCTGGGACGTTTACTGTTATGAGTGAGATCAGAGAATTTCCACTTTCAAATACACAATCTGGCTTCTCCTTTGAAAGAAAAAATCCCAAAGGGTAACTATTTGAAAAACAATAAAAGACTGTGATTAACTTGTGCTGAAGAATTGAGCTTTAAATACTATATGTGGCCAAAAATTAAAAGACTCAGGACCACTCAGGAATAAAGGCCACTCTAGTTACTCTTTTATATTGAACATTTATTTAATCTTTTTCTCCTATATTATATGTTCTAAAAGAAGTCAAGAAAAGACATAAAGTAAAATGTGATTACAGGGTTGTTTAATGATAAAGTGTTTTGCCTTTAAATAGGAAACAATGAACACAAACTATCAACATTAAGAAGTATGTTAACATTAGTTTTACAATAACATAACTATTATATTTGGTTAGTGGTATCTAAAATAAAATAAACAAAGCATAAAATAACTGTGTCACTTGCAAGTATTTATAATCAATCACTAGATAGGAAAATGGACATTATATTGTTTACCACATCATACTATAAACTACCTACTACTAATAGTACGTAAATCGCTATGTAAACATTTCAGAATTACAAATTAATTATAAATAAAGTTTGTCTGACTCTAATGTGGACATTGATGTGTATTGCCATCCGGGTTATAACATGTCTTAGTGCAACCACTCTTTTAATTTCGAACAAAGGATGTGCTTTAATAAAACGAATAGTCATGGGATTTTGGCCAGGAGGATGGCATGCACTCAGTTAGCTATACGTATTGAGGTCAGAATGTCTCATCTTATCTATGAAATCCCGCTACTGTTTGAAGCAAAAAGTCAAATGAATTCCGATCTGCCTGTTCTCATTCTAATTGCATTTATCTCAACCAGGAGTACATGCAACTTACTCTTCTATATGAAGAAATGTTGGCTTCTATATGACTCTTGATGTGAAAAACATCAGATTTGTATGTACAAACAGCCCTAAAAAATCTGATAAAATATATGTGTAAAAAAATTGGATTTGAGTCACCTCAGGCTAGTAATGTGAACATAGCCTTCCACACCCAGTAACACATGACAAACAATTTGAAGATGCTAATGAGCATTATCTTCGGACTGTAGAGGAAACCAGAGCACCTGGAGGAAACTGGTCAAGCAAGAGGAGAACATGCAAAAGCCACACACAAAAACTGGAGGCAAGCTTCAAAACCTCAGCCCTCAGGTGCAAGGCAACAGTAGTAACCTACTTCATTGTGCTGCCCAGAAGGTGATGTTTTCCTATAAATCCATGTAGTGTGCAATGACACTTTCATTCTGGTGAGGACTTACTGTAAAATTACCTATGTTCATCCTTAAGATTAATAATCCTCTAATTAAAATAATTTATTTTTTCATGCATTACCAGTATACCATGCCAGGGTCTCTCTACTATTCTGTTACATTAAATTTTGCATGGATCTATTTGCTTTCAAATTGTATTTGTAAATTGATTTGAGCACTGTATCTACAGTATATCAAACACTTTCCATTATTTATTTAAATGATGTGCTCTCTACATATCCACAAGTTGCAAGGTTTGCAAGCACTTTTTGTAAGTCGCTCTGGATAAGTGCGTCTGCCAAATGCCTAAATGTAAATGTTTTGCTTATTTAAACAAAATTTCTCTTGCAGTAAAGCAATTTGGAATTGAACTTCAGTGAAACAAATGGACTATTTAAACAGAGCGCCCTAAAACACATCCCTAAACATGGGGGGAAAAAACACTAAGCCATCATTTGAAACATATAAATAGTCTTATACAATTAATAAAAGAGTCTCAATAAAAGTGGAGTAAAAAAAAAAAATTTAGCCCTTCTCAGTGTGACATCTCTATAATGACTGGAGAAAACAGACATAGACAAACAAATGTCACACTGATGTGTATTTCTAGTTCCTGTGTATTGTGTCGATGCATTTTGTGTTGCATTAGGGTCTGGACTGAAACAAGATTTTGTTTTGTTTTAAGTGAATACAAATGTTAATGTAATAAAGAGGAAAAAAACTTGAGCCTTGAGATTCAAATACATCAACACTTTTGAGGGTTTAAATATGCCAGGCTGTTCTGGTGCAAACAACTAATAAATGGCATAATATATTTGCTAATTGTTACTGTACAGCATATTAAGTACTTAGAGCAATTTATTCTGTTTAACAGATATGTGCCCATACAGAAGATAGTCCATTTGAAAGAATGACAAAAAGCAATAATCTCGGTAATCAAACAGAAATCTATACAGTCTAGCAGTAGTTTAGTTAGTGTTAAAATAACAGCTATTCCATTAAATGCTATATTATTGGCACGTTCCATTTGTATAAGACAGAAACAGTTACATGAACAATGTATCTGGCTAAAGTCTTAGGAAATTCTATTTACAAAAGAGAGAGAAAAGAAAAACATAAATGACATATTTACACAAGTTTAGATATCTTCTGTAATTTCATAACAAATATTCATAGGAAATGAAAGCACCTTCAATCTTTCAAAAGTAGAAAAGCTTAAATATCTGTGAAAACACTTCCAAAAATAAGAATTTAAGGGCTTCCATAAAAGAATAGGTTGCAAGTTTCTTTCAACATTTTGCTCTAAAAAAAGAGAGATTATTCAACAAAATAAGACAGATCTCCATTTGTAAGCATGCTCCAAAATGAAAAGACTATTCTATTATTGTACTGGTTGATGCCTACAATAATTTGAATTTAGCTTATTGAATTTAGTTTCTGCTTCTTAGGTTATTATTTTTTTTTCTTAAATGTCAGTGTCCATCTTTTTCTTCATCACTGCCTTATGTATGTCTAAAGGAAAAAAAGTACTTTGTTTTTCTCTCTTAGATACTGGTCTGTAGTTCTCCATTCAGTAGGGAGCTTTGAGTTTCACTAGGGTTCATCCGTGTCTTGTCTTGCCTACTGTCACTATACTCAGTCTCATCCAGTCCACCGACTTTTTTCAGGCATAAAACATTCTGGAAGCTCTTCTTGAAATTATCTGACAAGAAGGCATAGAGAATGGGATTTGCACAGCTATTAGCATATCCCAGCACCACGACAAAGGCAAAGGTGCTCCTCAAGATCGGTGTGGTACTAATAGTACCAGTCACAGACGTCACATTAAAGACATAAAATGGAAGCCAGCAAAACACAAACACAGCCACTACAATGGATACCATGCGTGTCACTTTCCTTTCTGAACGCTTCCGTTTGGAGGAGCTTACCCGTATCCCAGATGCTTTTACTTTGATGATGATGAGTAGGTAGCATAGGCAAATGACCATTAAAGGCAGAAAGAAGCCCAGAAAGAAAGTGTAGAACATGAAGGCTGTATAATAGGCTTCCTGTGGCTCAGGCCATACAATAGTGCAAAAAGAACCACCTGGCTTAGTGATCAAGCAGCTGTAGATGATGATAGGCAAGTTGACCAACACAGAGACTCCCCACACTGCCAAGTTGATGGCCTTGGCCATTCGAGGCTTCCTCCATTTGGTGGACTTAATAGGATGTACCACTGCCAAGTATCTGTCAATGCTCATTACCATCAAGCAGAATATACTGGTGAACTGATTAAGAGAGTCCATAGTCATGACAACACGACATAACACTGCCCCAAAGGGCCAGTGAACCAGGGCTAATTGGATGGCAATGAAGGGCAGGCTGATCATGAAAAACACATCAGCCAAAGCCAAATTGAGGATGTAGATGTTGGTGACAGTCTTCATCTTGGCATAACGCAAGATTACATAAATAACAAGTGTATTGCCACTAAGCCCTACAGCACAAACTACAAAGTAAATAAAAGTAATAACCACAGTGCTGGTGTTGGTGAAGCTTTGGTCAGTGACATTCCTCAAGCTTTCATCTGAATCATTGCCCAGTATGAAGCTCTCATACATGAAAGTTTCTGACAAGTTTGGAAGTGAGGATGGAAATGTCCAAAGATCCATGCTGCTGCTCATTCAGTGTCCTGTCATTCTTGAATGTGATACTTTGCCTAAATAGAAAAGAAAGATCAATAAGTTAATGATCAGAACAATGTATCTAAGGTTGGCAACAGTAATCAATCTGACTTTGGTGTTTTTTTTTTTATTACCACAGTCATTAGTGTTATGTCGTGATACTGGTTAGATCACTTCACACATCTCAATTTATTTTGATAAAGATGGATAGGATATTTTTCTCCTTCCACTGGTACATACACAGATCAACCATAACATTAACTCATTACTATTGATCATAAATTTTATCCCAGTAAACAGGCGACAGAATAATGAGTACATACGGTTCTTTCTCCAGATCCCAATTTAATCCAACATCAATGGGATGGGCTGGACCAACAAGTCTGATCCATGGAGGCCCCAGCTCACAGCCCACATCCACTATCTTGGTGCCAAACACCACAGGTACCCCAAAACGCCCTGCCACGGCCCAAGGGAGCAGAGAGGAACAAGGGGAACCCAAAACCTGGGTGGTTATAATGGTAATATTTTGAGTGTTATGGCTTATCAGCATAGAGGTACAGGCCTTGAGTCTTAGGTCAAACCTGGCTTAATACTACATGTCGGTTTTTGGTGTTTGCTACCCACCAACAATAATTCTGGCTCCCACAGAGAGGTTGTGTGCTTATTACACAAATTAATTTAAGAAGGTGCTCCTAACAATAGCTTATAAAAGACACCTGTCCACAGAATCTTTATCTTCCTTTCAAACCTCACCACCATGGGCAAGACCAAAGAGATGTCAAAGGACCTCAGGGGCAAGACTGTAAACCTGCACAAAGCTAGAATGGGCTTTAAAACCATCAGCAGGATGGATAATCATCAATCGACCTCAGTCTTGAGCTCCATGCAAGATTTCACCTTGTGGGGTAGGGATAATCCTGAGAAAAGTGAGGGATCAGCCAGAACAACATGGAAGAAGTTTGTGAATGCAAGGCAGTTGGAACCACAGTCATCAAACAACTACTGGTAATGCAATACACCGCCATGGATTGAAATCCTGCTTCAAGAAGGTGCATGTACAGGTCTCTCTGTAGTTTGCCAATGAACAGAGAAGAATTGAGAGAAAGTGCTATGGTCAGATGAGATTTAAAAAATGCTTTTTCTTTCTTTTTTTTTATTCTGTCTCTATCCTTTACAATAAACCTATGATAAAAATAGATTTCATTCGTAAGTGGGTAAACTTACAAAAATTGGCAGAGGATCAAATACTTATTTCCCCATTTTTTATTTATTTATTGTGCCCCTGTGCATTTCCCTGGTCTACAGTAACTTGTCTTGTAAAGGCATGAAACAGGTTGAACTCGGACAGATTTATCAAAACTTTAATCTTTATAAGATTCACTGAGGGCTGATTTCAGGAAAACTTCTTTATATATTGTCTTCAAGTTATGCATACGTACCATGATAGCTATAACAATGACATTTTTAAAACATTATCATTAAACATGATGGACATTATTAAACTAACAATGCATGTCCGAATACATACGGACAGATAATGAAAAAAGAAATTCATATCGGATCATATTGTTAATTTATTTACGTCTTGATAATAATTTAGAGGCTTACCTACTTCCATATTATCGCTGGAATGCTGATTTAAAAAGAAAAGAAAGGAAGACATCCCTCGAAAGTGAGTTCTGTTCACCAGTGCTCGCTTGCTGCTCGTGCGCGTGGTGGTGAAGAGGCGAGGCGCGAGTCCGCGTGACTGCAGCCTCCGTGGGCTCAAGATCTGCAGTGACACCAAGAGCAGCGAGGAAACAGCGTGATCGAGTGGGCGGATCAACATCATCAAACAGAGAGAAAGAAGAAGGTTATGGAAAAATCACGTAATTCTAAGTGTGTTATCACACGCGATGTTAAATATGGATTTCACCATCTTATACACCTTGTGAATAAAACCGCATGTGTAAAATAAAAATAAATGAGTCATAACGCGTGAAAAGTAAAAACCCACGTATACAGTTAAGATACACATTTCATCACAGTTCATTAAAGTTGTGCAACTTCTCTGTTCTTCACAAATAGTATCCTCATGCACAAAACCATGGAAATACTAATGATATAGAGCTTTTTTAATACGTTTTTATGTTTTCTCAGATATTGGCTAAATGAAGTCATATTCAAGGTTTCTTTTGTATTAAATATTACATATTAACAAGGAACCTAGGCATGAGTATGCATCAAGACAGCTAAAGGAGTTTGGTAGACTAGGACAATTTGATGACACAGATTAGATTGAAATCATTTCATGCTCTAAAGCCCGCACTTGGGAGTATTTTCAATAACTTCCCTACTGCTCCTACACTGATTTAGTGACAAAGATTTCAGTTCATGATGATGATGATGATTATTATTATTAATAATATTAATTAATTAATTGTTATTAATTGTTATTATTAATAATAATAATAATAATGATGATGTTGACAATAATCTTCAATACTTTTACATTCTTAAAACCTTTAAAATTAAGAGATTCTTCTTCTTGCCTTGTCCTCAACCTTTATATAATGATTAAAGCTATTTAATAAGACTTCACCACTATGTTTCAATATCCTCCCTTCTCTGTTATCCTTTTTGGCATGATATTATATTTGTGTAAGCCAATTGTGTACTATAGTTTTTTCCCTTGATAGATTTTACCATCTTTCTTATAGTGATATTTTTGGAATATTCTGCTACAACTTGTATCTGCTTGTATCTTATTGTATAATCTGTGACTTTGCTGCCGTAACATTACATTTTCCCTTTGGGATTAATAAAGTATAATATCTATCTACCTATATTTGTTCTTCATATTTATGTTTAATGAAGATCTGTGTGAACTTACATTCTGCCTCAGCTATTGCATCTGAAAGCTGTATTTTAATGACAGTAAGTTTTCATCTTCTACTTCTGATCCATATACCCTCAATAGTTGGCATGCTTTTTTTGGAGGTGATTAAACAAAATTGCTGTGTCTCATGTTTAATAAAAAAAAAAAAACACAACATAGCCAAATGACAGCATCATATCACAGATTTATTCTGTATCAGAAAATAAGCTCCAGGGCCATTCTTTTGTGTCTTCACAGGCCAAATAAAAATTATTTACTACTCGTCAATTTGTTGACTTCTAATGCCAATCACTAATTATAGGATTTTAAAAAAAAATCCAAGTAGAATGTTTGCTTACAGAAAAAAAAAACTAGAAAATTTAAAGCAGAATGGGGATCATTATTGCTGTGGAGATTCAATCTATGCAGCTAAATAAATAAGCTCAAAAAAGAAACTGGGGGAAAAAAAGAGTGCACATGTTCTCACACTGCACCTCCGGTCATCCTGGCGGCAAGGTAAAATCTGTGATTGTGTTTACTCTTCTTCTTATACTTTTTCACTTCAAAAGATGTCCCATGTTCAGCATGATACGTGTCCCTGATAAGACAGGACTTGTAGGTGTAATCCCAGCTGACTGATGCATTAAACTTATATTTAACCTTAATTCTTGACATTCACACTTAAACCTGGTTTGATTAGCATGGACTTTCCATGGAAAGTACAAGTGCATGTATGATACAGGCTTCAGGCTGTTATTTTAAGCTATTTACTTCTGTGTACCAGATGGAATCAATGCATCAGGACAACATTTAAAGCAGATTGAACAGAGTAGAAAGTCCAACAAAGAGGAAGGAGCTACTGAAAGAGCTAAAGAGCTCTCTCTCTCTCTCTCTCTCTCTCTCTCTCTCTCCATCATTTTTTTATTTAATCACATTTTGATATTTCTCCCAATTCTGAATAAAAACAATCTTCCTTGTTCCTGAGTCATTATCTAAATGTGGTATTAATACTGTATAGGCTTTATGCTTCATTATGGGCTAAACACAGGCAGACAGACAGATAGATAAACAGACAGATTATGGCACACACACACACACACACACACACACACACACACACACACACACAGGAGAAAGAGAGAGAGAGAGAGAGAGAGAGAGAGAGAGAGAGAGAGAGAGAGAGACGGAGTAACAGGCAGTTTGTTATATCAAGAAATGTTTTGTCCTCATTTAATACCATGGCAACACAGTGGGTGTTTTAAGAGAGCAATCCACCCATGCGTATCAATGCCTATGAGTCTTACTTTCACTCTGGTCACTTATGGATTTCTTGGTTTAAGTCTGTGAACTGAAGGTTTTTGGAGTTAGTTGAAGAGCAAGAAGACTGAAGTTTTTAATACTGTCTCCTGTTTCCTTCATTGATTCTTAGGACTACACGGATGTACAGTATGTAAGGATGTGCAGCTAAAATGCAACATGATCAACAATGCAACAAACGTGCTTACAATAAGCACCTATAAAATTTCCTTGTATTTACCCACAACTAAATGCACTGTGTGTGAAAATACTGAATATGCTCACTAATAGTAATACATTTCAATTAAAAAAAAAAAAAAAAAATATATATATATATATATATATAAAATTTATATATATTTGTAAGGCTGAGTATCTTACATCTTGTTTACACTAAGTTGTACTTCTTTCGTTGTTGTGAGGGTTCACCACTAGAGGGCAGTGTTTTGTTTTGTAGTTTTTGTTTGTAGACTCAGTTTCCCAGAAGGCACCTCGGTCAG
>JAQQZT010000008.1:17465341-17481867 GCA_030068275.1 Clarias platycephalus | reverse complement strand
ACTGTTTCTCTGGGGACTTGACAGTTCGATAGTTCAGGACTGGAACTTCCTACAAGTCTACCTGAGTCTCCAATAACCACCTGGACTCCATATTAACATCAATTAACATCAACTGTTATAGCTGAACTGCCTGCCACCTAACACACTTTCTGTTTCACCCAGATGAGGATGGGTTCCCTGTTGAGTCTGGTTCCTCCCAAGGTTTCTTCCTATTACCATCTCAGGGAGTTTTTCAGGTCAGTGGTTCAAACCCCAGCTCCACCAAGTTGCCATTGTTGGGCCGCTAAGCAGGCCCTTAACCCTATCTGCTCCCAGGGTGCTGTATCATGGCTGACCCTGCACTTTGACCCCAGCTATGCTGGGATAGGAGAAGAAAACATTTTATTGTGCAGTAAAGTTTGTATATGTGACAAATAAAGGCTTAACTTAATTTAATTTCCTATTTAAAAAAATATATATATATTTTCCACCAGGTGGAAGTCAAAGATATATCCAATATCTAATTTAAAGTAATTATTTAATTAGCTTTAATAAGCTTCTCATGATATTTATTTACCATTTGCTCTCTGTTTACTCAAATCTTTAAATTTGTGGATTAATAGTGGATGTTGGCTGAGATAGGCTGAGAAAGAGACCCTGATAAAGAACTTCACTTCACAACAAATGTACAATAAATGGTAACTCAGATTAGTAATGCACAATTAAACACATAGAAATCTAACTCGCCTAGTTCGATTCCCAGATGATGCTGTAACTTCTCGCAGCCGGAGGCTTGGAGAGAGCTGATTGGCTGGGTTCTCTCAGAGGGCTAGCGTTTATTGGTAATATTCTTCTTCTTCTTAAGAGGAGAGGGATGAGCTTTGTGCTCTCACATCAATCACGACTCTACAGCCAATCACGGGCGTCTGTGAGATCACATAGGCTGAAGGAGCAGATAGCGCTGTCCTCAGAGTGTGTTTCGCCGCCACCAACACTACGTGAGCAAGCAGTTCGAAATGATGTGGCTGGCAGGCGTCACGTGATTCAGAAAAAACATGTAAGAGACTTCGGCCCTCCCAGACTGTTAGTACTACCCTTGATGAGGGAATACAGCAATGAGGTGGGAAGAGGATACGACTAAATTAGGGAGAAAATCTTGGGGGGAAAAAAAAGAAATCTAACTTGCAATATGAATCTGTGGAATTTTTCATGTTCAACTAATTATCACAAAAATGTGCAGTTTATTACAGTAGCGAGTTATAATCAATAACTTGTGGAGTTTGCCTGAAGTATACTGAACATGAGCTATTTACTCTGAGACTCGTGCTAAAACTGTTCAATCAAATGCCTCATTCATCAGTGCATTATTTGTTTTGAACTTGTGGTGTGTATATGCTTTTGGTGACCAGAAAGGTCTAATTCTGTACTTTTTGAATATTAATATAAACCAATTATATTAAGCACTTATAGGCACCATACCGACTGAGACAACGTTGAGGAGACAAGAAAATTACAGATGCTGACACATATTAAGTAAAGATCATGGTTCCCAGAGTGTGAGATTATTTGATTTTAGTATAATTATTTTTTTTTGAATACTGAATTTGAATACTAAGTGGTACATTTAATGGTTAAATTGCAATCACAATATGTGCACTTCCTCATAAGCAAACTCATGTCACAGAATTTTTAAAATATTATCTTTTAAAAAGATGGCATACACTAGTATTAACACACATGAACTCAGACAGCACAGCTAGCAGAGAGAAAGGTGAATAGCAGCATAGGGAGAAAAAGAGTTTCAATGACAGAATGTAAATTATGCTAATACTACTCTTAAACAACATTTTGATTTTACTAAATGATAGTTTGGGAGCACTGTGGCTCCTCCAGGTGCGCTTCAGGTTTCCTCCAGGTGCGCTGGTTTCCCCCCACAGTCCAAAGACATGTAGGTAGGTTTGCAAATTACCTGTAGTGTGTGAATGCGTGTGTAAATGTTGATCAGAGGTCCTACCACAGTCGTAAAATGGGAATAAATACAATTATAAAATAAAAGACTAAAGAGGTTCCTAAATGGATGGATGTAAATGATAGTTTAAGCCTTACTTGATAAAAAGTAAGCCAGGGGTGGCAATATATTGTATATTTAAACCAAATAATTTTATTGGCTGTGCTTAAAAGTGTACAAACTGTGGAAGAATAAACATTCAGTCCAGCACTAAAGTAGTAAATCTCTCTAAAGAAAGATTATTTACTTTACCATTTTTATTTTATTGCATTAAATATTTATAGAATATTTATAAATAATATATTATATAAATGATTAACTTAAATATCTATATTATTATTTGATATTATATTATCCTATATATTTTTATTACATTCATTACATTTTTTATACATTACCCTGGCAGTGGTGTCCTTTCTGTCCTAATGAAATAACTAAAAATCACAACAATATAATAAGATTAGATTTAATTTTTTGTAAAATAGGCATAATCTGGAGGTTTTTGCCTTTCATATAAGCCACTTTTGATTCCAAATGATCAACTCAAGTCAAGTTGAGTCAAGTTATTATTTGTTGTTCCTACAACTTGGATAGGCGACAAGACTTTTGTCAGGGTGTGTAGATAGCAGAAGCTATGTAAAGAATTTAAAAATCAAAAGTAATAAATATAAATAAGTTTGTCACAGATAGGGCAGTTTAGGGCAGGGAAACTTTAACCCTGCCCTGAGCACATTCGGCACATGTTCTGGAATACGGAAATCTGGACTGGACTCATTACACCACATGGCATTTTTCAATGGCTCCAGTTTAATATTTATTTACCCATTGTAAATTGATTTTGTTTTGATTAGTCTCACTAATAAATGGGTTTCTTATGGCCATACAGCTGTTAAGTCCCAATCCTGTAAGTTCTCATTGTATTGTGTGTATTCATTCATGATTTTGTCTGACCCAATTTCTTCCATGATGTGCGTTGACAGTTCCAGATCATTCCAGATTTTAATAATGTGTTGGATGATTCTTAATCCAATTCCAGGAATTTTAACATTTGCAGATGCAGATACTCTGAACTAACTTGTTTTCCAGCAAAAATACCTTGTAAAAAATATCAGACAGTTCTCCTGGCAGACCCAAGCCTGACATTCAAGTCCTAAGGCTAAATAAAAACCTTAGTGAGGCTAAAAAATATGGCTAATGTTTCCTACCAGGCCAGATGGGAGAGATTAAGTAGAGTGCAACTTTGAATTACGACTGCTGTGACTTGCCATCACAAATCCCACTGCTCATGGCCAGTTGCTCTTATAAACTGGAAAATGAAAGAAAAAAAGAAAAAAAAAAACAGACATCGGCTTATAAGTACAGTACCCTTCCCCTGCCCACACATGTGTAAGGTGCATGTCACACAAGGCACCTCTGCCAGCTTTTTGGCGGTTTGCATACAAATGAATAGGCCAATTGAAGCATCCGGAATGTGTCGGAAACCACCCTCCAGATGTAGCCCGACTTCTAATGGAGAGTGTGGCAAAGGCAGAGCAGACTGTTGGAACGGTGAGAGTCTCCATTTCCTCCAAAATAACACAACCTACAACCATGGTTCTGAAGCACACAAGAAATTAATAGTGATTGGAAAATGTTACTACCTGTACTTGTTCAACAGGTGTAGACCATCTATATATCACAGGGACTAGGGTACTTGGTATAAGAAGCTTACTTCTGATTTATCCCTTTTAGGCTTCCTACATGGAAGAGTGAAAAACAAACTGCTGGCATATGCTTTATGTCAACTTGACTAATTATAATGCAAGTGGAGCAATGTAGAGCATGAATAGTAGAATATGGAAAAAAATATCTTTAACAGGTGTAGACCTGTATATACATAAGCCCCAGGGACTAGCAGATTTGGAGTATTATGTAATTTAATTTATTAAAAGTTGTTGAAAACCAGAAAGTAAAGAAGAGAAATGCATTACTGTACATTGATCATATGAGATGCCAAGACTCAAAGGTTACTTCCATCATTCTCATGCATCATCATACAGTATATTTTTCAGAAAAGTATATAACCTACAGAGGTAGGTTTTGGTCTCGCCCTCCTGGGACGGCCTTCATGAGAGCCAGTTTCATTATGGTGCTTGACGGAATTTGCAAATGCACTTGACAATACTGTTCTTGCAAGAACTATTACAGAAAGGCTGACCTCTGTGTCTTAAAATAACAACTAACTGTTGCTTTTGTTGTTGTTACATAATTACCTAATTCCATATGTGTTATTTTATAGTTTTGAAATCCCAGTATTGTTGTAGAATGTAGAACGGTAGTGTATATTTTTTTCAAGTAGAAATAAAAATGTTAATTACTAAATCGTTCATACGATTATGAGTGTGAGTCATTATTCATTTGTTAAATGTTAGATGTTATGCAGTAAAAAACATTAACGAGAAACAAAAACATAGTCAAGTGAGGATCAAAAACCTCATATGTGGGAGCTGTGTTTGTGTAACAAGTGGGCTCTTGTGTGTAGCTCTGTAGTGTATTGTAGTTATTAAAGTCAACAAGAAAGGAGTCTTTGTCACTGGGACCATCAGAGCCTGGTCACATGCTGCTTGAAGTGGCCAGAAAACCAAGCTCATTTTTGCCCAGCATTCCTCGGCTGTTTGGTAAGCCAAGCAGGGTCCAGGTGGACCCTAATGGGAACAGCTGTTTCTTTTAGCTTTTCAACCTGGATTACTTCAGCAAAGCATTGGTACAGTACTTTCTCTCTCTCTCTCTCTCTCTCTCTCTCTCTCTTGCCCTCCTTCCTTTTCTCTTGCACTCATCTTTACTGGTATAGCATTATATTAATTGGCATAACTGTTTCAGATTTCTTCATTACACTAAACCAGTATTTTGGACAGTAGTGGATGAATTATTCTAACCCATTAGAACCTGGGCCCATTTATCCTGAACAATTGAGTGACTGGAGTCACAAGTCCTCAGAGAACAGCTGTCTGCATCAGCCGAGACCAGGACCATCTTCGTGGTAAAGTGGAACCGTCCTCAGTCACCACACACATCCCAAGCAGGCAACCCGGGGCATCCATATGACTAACTCTCCAACCAGAAGCCGGACACCAGGACGAGTCAGACAGGTCCAGAGGCCAGAGGGAGTCTGGATCACTGGCAGCTCAGGAGAGGCATGTGTAGCTCGACAGAGAGGGAGGGAGAGAGAGAAGAGAAGAGTAGGAGAGATAACAGTTAGATATGGTGACAGTTACGTGAATGTATATTTAGTGAAGAGTACTGACAGGACTAACTAAATGTAAAGCAACCAATCACATTACTCTCAACCCTCAGGTTGAGAGTAATGTGATTGGTTGCTTTACATTTAGTTAGTCCTGTCAGTACTCTCAGTAGCATCTAAACAAACCAGTTCACCGCAATACTCTACATCCATGAGTCCTCCAGATCTGCTCCTTCACCTAAGGCAATTCTATTCACAAAAATAATTGGCTAAATAAATAGGTTTTTAGCCTAGACTTAAACACTGAGTCTGAGTCCCGAACATTAATTGGAAGGTTATTCCATAACTTACACTTAAACTACATAATGTGGTTTTTATAATACGAAAGAACTGATAAGCAGCCTTCATCTTTTGATCGAAGTAGGCGTGGCGGATCATAATACTAGCAGTTCACTCAGATACTGCAGCACAAGACCATTTCATGCTTTGTACGTAAAAAGTAGTATTTTAAAATCAATGCAAAATTTCACTGGGAGCCAATGCAGTGTGGATAAGATAGGGGTGATGTGCTCGTATCTTCTGGGTCTAGTGAGGACTCTCGCTGCTACATTCTAAACTAACTGTAGCTTGCTTATGCACCTACTTAAAGAATCAGACAGTAAGGCGTTACAATAGTCCAACCTAGAGGTAATAAAAGCATGAACTAATTTTTCTGCATCTTTTAGTGACAATATATTCCTTATCTTTTTCTATATTCCTTATCTTTATCTATATTTTTGAGATGTAAGAATGCTATCCTAGTAATTTTATCTACATGAGATTTAAATGGAAGACTGGAATCTATCATCACACCAAGGGCTTTTACTGTTGCACTTGATGGGACAGAAAGGCCATCCAAAGTTTCATATACTGTATACAGTATATACAGAGATAGATGATAGAGAGAGAGAGAGAGAGAGAGAGAGAGAGAGAGAGAGTTAGTTAGTTAGTTAGTTAGTTAATACTCCCTCTTTTAATTCTATGTATTTTTATGTAAAATGCAAAATAAGAAATCATGATAGGTCTTGGTATGCAAAAACAACCTCATGTTCATCTGAGAACCTATCACAACCTATCATGATCAATATATAAAATCTAACTTATAACGATTTTTATTTAACAAAAAGTAAGCCAAAAAGATATATTGTGTAGGCAATAATAAGTACCCCCTTACAGCTTCCACAGGACAGTACGATGGTAAGCTGCAGCTAGGTGCTTCTAATCATGAGCCCTTAATTAATTGATCATCAGCAGGAGTTTGTTGGTCTGGAACCTTCAGGTATGTGTGTTAACGCAATGCAATCAGGAAAATATATAAGCAGTTATTGCTTCAAATCAATCTGGAAAGGGAAATAAAACAAACTATTTAGAGTTCATCATCCTACAATTTATTAGAGTTCATCATTCTATAGTGAGAAAGATTATTTTAGTGGAAAGCATTTTAAACAGTTGCCAATGCTCCCAGGGCGTGTAAACCATGTAATGTTTAGAGAAATACAAAAAAAACCTCAAGAGCTTCGTGTCAGAACCTACAGACCTTACTCGGCTTGTTAAATCTCAAAGTCCATAGTAGCACAATTAGATTAAGACTGAACCTTGAGACGGCGGCACGGTGGTGTAGTGGTTAGCACTGTCGCCTTACACCTCCAGGGTCTGGGTTCGATTCCCCAGCCAGGCTCGATTCCTGTCTCTATGTGCATGGAGTTTGCATGTTCTCCCCGTGCTTGGTGGGTTTCCTCCGGGTACTCCGGTTTCCTCCCACAGTCCAAAGATATGCAGGTTAGGCTAATTGGTGTTCCCAAATTGCCCGTAGTGTGTGAATGAGTGTGTGTGTGCCCTGCGATGGATTGGCACCCTGTTCAGGGTGTACCCCGCCTTGTGCCCTAAGTTTCCTGGGATGTAATGTAATGTTTAGGGTCCCCGCGACCCTGACTACAATTATAAAGCGGTATAGAAGATGACTGACTGACTGAACCTTGAGAGATTGTTTGGTAGGGTTGACAGGAGAAAAAAACATGGAAGCCCTACTGAGGTTTGCAAAGCATCTGATCAAAGCAGGAGGAATATTGTGCTGAATTAAAAAGTACTGTAATGAAGTAAATGTACACCAGTGCTTTTGAATTTACTTACCAAATTCTCTCCTTCTCTATCTCTCTATCAATCCTATGTGTATAACAAATAAAAATATGTATTGAAAAAAAAAAGTAAGTTTCAAAGTATGTTTGTGGTTTGTCCTTTGTTTCTCCTTCCTTGTCCTGATGTAAGTAGATAAGACAAGTCACACTAGCAAACAATAGCCTCTATTCACATTCAGCAGTTAAAAGCAGAGTATTGCTTGATAACTTTAAAATTCCCAGAGACTAGAAATTCCATTGCCCCCTAACTGGAGTATAAAAATGTTTCGGTAGTAGAAGACATAGATTTTCCAGCTGTAATGAATGAATTTTGATGCTATGACAGCAGCTAAATGAACAGAGGGGAAGGAACACTCACTCACTCGTTCTCTATACTGCTTATAATAAACAGGTTTGCGAAAAGCCTTTGCACCTATTGTACTTCTGCTTAAGTTAATGGATGGACTAACTTTATTTGTATCCACAGGGACATTTTTTAGCTTCTTTGGAAAAAGGAAGGGAATTATTCTGCTGCTACAGCACATGGGTCATAATCAAGTTATAGAAAATAAGTTCAACAAAGAGGCTACCTGCTACAACAACCACTTGGCACCAACTAAGAAGGTGGGATTTTTTTTATCATTAGAAATTATGATTGTCCCAGGATTTACCATTAATTTCTTTTTAGGTTTTGGAAATGAGTCTTAAGGGCCCAATATACTATCCAGACTTGAAGGCGAAGCTTCTGGAGGCTGTCCTAGGGGACTCAGGGCACGAGGCAGGTACACTGTAGAAGGGGTACAAATTCATCAAGCACAAAAGCAAACACACTGGAAATCTAATTTATAGATGCCAATTAGCCTACACTGCATGTTGGAGGAAATCAGAGCACCCAGAGGAAACTCACCAAGGACAGAGGGAACATGCACAGGTGAGAAGGCAGGAATTGAACCCTTTATTCTGGACTTGTAAGACCACAGCGCTAACCACTACACCACCGTGCCTCTCGAGGAAATAACAACATAGACAAATATGAAACAATGCTTGTGTCCATGGGGCTCTTTTTTGCATGCTGGTGTAATAGGTAGTTTTAACACATTACACTATTTCCAAGTCAATCTACTGTTTCTGTGGTGAAAAATGAGACTAGTCTACCCTTTATAAACCTACAGTACTCTGATGTTTGAAGCAGAATACCAGGGGTTTGGCTCTGCCTAACTGTAATTTAGGGACAATGGCTAAATTTATAAATCTTGTGCATTTTTTAAATGTTAAAAGTGTTATACAAATTTAATAATTGAATTGAATGTTTTTGAACCAATGTGGGTTTAAATTAGCCCACAAAAGTGCACAAGAGCACAAAAAATTGCTGAAAGTGTAAAATATGTTGCAAATGAGTGTTTAACTGTGTTTTGTCTGAGTGAGTCAATTGTGTACTGGGTGTATTGTGTGGTGTGTTTTTTTTTTTTTTTTTACAAACACGGGTGCAGGCTTTCTTTTAATGTGGCCTTCTGTGACCTCTTTGCAGCATATCTGCATTTTGTGAAATCTCTCTCTCTCTTATCAGGATAATTAGGGCACCATATTGTATTTAACCTTATAGTTTCATTCAGGAATTGTTCGTTTTTTTTTATTTTTTATACAGTGGTCCTTTATTTGTTTTGGCTCCAAACCAGACAGGATAGGACATGTATCTTTATCTCACATACTATGCCACCTGTTTATTCAGGATGAAAACTGCATTTACTTACAGTATGCAACCACTACATTAAATCTGTATTAGGTACCCGGACACTGGAGGTGCAAGGCAAAACCACTGCTAACCACTACAGTAAGTCACTGTGTCGTCTACAACACAACACAACACAGCATAGATACTGTTTAGCAATAACGTCTTTGATTTTGGTTTGTTGTTCCAGTGTACTCTTTCCTTTCCTTTTTTTTTTTATCTAACCCATTGCACCTATTGTACTTATGTTTAAGTTAATGGATCTACTACCTTCCACAGGATATTTATATCCACAGCGACATTTTTTAGCTCCTTTGGAAAAAGGAAAGGAATTATTCTGCTGCCACAGTACATGATAGTTATTGGATGGTTTACTGTATGTTCAACAAAGAGGCTGCCTGCTACAACAACCACTTTGCCCCAACTAAGAAGGTGGGGGAAAAAATATCATTAGAAAGACTGATTGTCCCAGGATTTACCATTGGTTTCTCTTTAGATTTGGGAAATATAGGAAAGAATCTTAAAGCCCCACTATACTAGCAAGACTTGAAGGCAAAGCTTCTTTTATAAGGACTGTACAAGCTGTGTGCATAATAAGGGTTGCATTGTGCTGGATTTGGACATGGAATGAGAGAAATACAGAGAGGCACAGTTTCTACAGGTGCTGCATGCATAGGCCAAAAGGCACCTGTTAGTGAGGTCAGAATGAAGCACTGTGGTGTCATTCATTAATGTGGCCTGTAACAAGCCTTGCAACACTTGACCAAAACAAATATACCTTTTCACATTTGCAGCGCTCAATACAAATGCCTTGTAACCATTTTACTGTGGTTGTTCACAGCTCAAGTTTAACTTATTTTTCTTATTCTTTTAAATATATTTTTTCCATCCTGAAATTTTTTTTTACCATGTAAGTCAGACAAGCACATGAACATGAGCGAAAAGATCACCCTTTCTGAAGTTTGGAAATGCCAGTGTGGGGCAATCAAGCAGACCGACTGTCTCTCAATAAGAAAATGTTAAATCTAAATGTTATTCTTCTGTACTCTCAAAGGGGACATTGTATGGGGATTCCGAAGGACATAACAGGCCCAATGAAAGAGGCTCTTTCTTGTTTTCTGCCCGCATGCCCCCTCCCAGTCTCCCCGCACATGGCCCATCTCTCTCTCTTTTCCTCTCCCTCTCCCACTTTCTCTCTTTTTTGTGAGAACATCTGCTCTCTGGCTGCGAATGCTTGGAGCGACTCTGAGAAGACATCTGTAGGTCTTGCGCTCTCTCACTGAAGCTTAGTCTGGGCTACACAAAGGCCTCAATTCATAGTCTTCTACTCATCTGCAGTAGCTAAGAGGTCATCAGGAGCCCACAGTTTCCCTCTCCCTCAAATTCTTTTTAGCACTTTTCCTTTAGATTATCACAATAACCATTACATGCCATGCAATACAAAAATGTGGTGTTTTTAGCTGTATACAAAGATACAAACTGCAGGGTCTCTGCTATCCACAGGTTTTCTTCAAATAGAAAAAAGACAGAAAGAAAACAGTTTGTTGAAAAGGGAAGAAAAACATAACTCCATACACAAATGTTTAGTTTAGGTGTGCACAGGTTCTTCTTAAGAAGATGCATTCACCATATGCATTCCAGGCTGCCTGTGTGTGTTCACCTATGTGACTGTTTTTTCACCTCCTTCTCCTGAGAATGAGTTGTATAAGCATTCCAGTGCAGAGGCTCTAAGGCGAAGTTCACAAAGGGATAGAGAGAGCACCAGCCAGGCCTAAACAAGGCATCCTTTTGTACATTTCTGAATGTGGCCATGAGAAGGTTGGGAACAGCATGGTTCAAGAAACATGACAAAGTTTTCATTGATTAAAAAAAATCGGGAAAAAAGAGAAGGGGGAGAAGTGAACTGAAGGGCCAAGCTCCATTTGTGACAAACCAGCTGCCATCAACATATAGAGCCATGTAGAAAACTGTTGATGTAACCCTGAAGCTAACCAGATTCCTTCCTGGAAGAAAAGATGGACAAGGTTTATTAGTAGAATTATATTACATATGAACACTAAATTAGGTCTTTATTATATAGTATAAACTTTTTCTACAAGGTTCACTCTGTTCTAAGAATACAGGGTAAACATAGCAGTGTAAAACTAAGGTAAGTGAATTTATGTAAGTTTTTATTATGGGCTCATCTTACTTGCATATCTCTAAAATTAAACTCTTTCTACTGAACTACAGTATACTAGATTGCATAGGACGAGGCCTCAGGCACGATAGACACACGACACTACAAAATAATAATAATAATAATAATAATAATAATAATAAAAATTAATTTGACAATTAAGGTATATCTTTAAATAAATAAGTTATATCTTTAAAAATAAGATGAATTTACACACACTGTAAGCAAAAGACTAGTATACAAAAGAACATTGTATAATTCAGGATCCGTTGTATAATCCAGTCTAGGGTGAGATTCCACTTTTAGAATACTGAGAACCCCCAACAAATTTTTACTGCACGTACATTCATATTTAAATTGCCAAAATTATTTTGCAATTGCAGCACACAGTTTAAATTTGTTTGTTTGTTTCTACTCGCTGCAAGAAAAAGTTACAGTATGTATACTGAATAGAAAGCTTAATCTCCCTTTCATGAAGAGAGGTGAGGTAGGATGCAAATGCAGCTAAGACTAGGTTACAGGCTAAATTCGAATGCAAACATAACAGAGACAAGAAGCAACACACAACACCCACCAACATAACTGCCACAAACATAATACAAATCTGTAGCTTTGAATGTAATATTTCTAACAAATGTTAAAGCTATCAGATTTGTAGAGATCTTATTACATTTGTGGGAAGTGTTGTGATATACTTAAAAGTTTCAAATTTGTGTGGCATTTGTCATTTATTACATTGCCAGGCATTAGGACACAACTGAAAATATAATTGAACACCACAAGCGGACAAACTGAATAACAACAATGAAACACACAAAAGACAATGAACCAAGTAAATCACAGGCTTTAAATAGACCAAAAGATCACGAAGTAACAAGGCACATGAAATGAAATAATTAAGAACATGTTGCTGTGATGAAGTGCATACTGGGAATTGAAGTCAGGACCAAACGTCAACATTAAAGTTCCACAAAACATACAAAAAAGAAAAGCAATGTGCAAACCATGGTGGCAAGAAGCAATACTGCACTAAAGAACACCGCCAATTACTGACAAATAATTTAACAACGAAACCTCTAGTTGGTTGTCAGAATTCCCCTTTAGTAGAATAGATTTTTAATCCAAACACTGCCTACGTATTCGGCAAAGTTCTTGCTGCAGGCCCTTTATGAGACTCACCTGTTTCTGATTAGGGACAAAAACCAGCCATGCCAAAGCAGATATGTATCTGATTCCTGGGTAGACAAAGCCTCATTCATTTGCTGCAGCACACAGCATGAGAATGTGATTCCTGAGGCTTGGACTCAAAGACTGTATTGGAGGTTGTTCTTGTCTGTGGTGATTTGTGTGTTTACTTGGAGCAGCCTCAGGTGGAGTTCAGCATGACCATATCCTGGTTCACGCTCTTTGCTGGATCAGTAGTTGTCACTTAGCTAAGTAATTTCCTAGTGAGGAAGGGCATATACTAGAAGGATTTATTCTTTCCCATTAAATTCTGTTTTATTTGTATAACCCCTTTAATAATAGTCATTGTCACATATCATTTTTAAATAATATACATGTACATGTACACTGCCTGGCCAAACAATAAGTTTTCATTCAGTCACCTTTAGCTTTACAACTCACAATGTGGTGACTCACATGTGTGAAAATAAATCTTCATGCTCCTGGAACCACTCTTTCATAATTTAAGTCCTGTAATGTACCTGTGTCATCATGGACAAAACTCCATTGATGTGATAACCAGGTCATTTCAGTACATTCAGGTTGTCAGCTGACTTCATTTGATTGCCCCATAATGGTGCTGAGTTATAGACCTAACCAACTGAAGCAACCTTATAGTATAACACTGACAGAGGCGTATACAGAGGGCACTATGTATGATAGGTACATCACTTCATACACTTCTCATCTTACCACAAATCACTCTGGGATACGATCAATCTGGACTCATCTGACCAGAGGGCACAAGCAAAATATCTCACACAAGGAAGGAAGCTTGAGAAATAGTTAATTCAAAAAACAATCATCTGATATTAGAATTATAGTATGGTTCATTACAGTAAATTGTTAAAAGAAAAGAAAAAAATCTAATAATACTGTATGTTGACCGGATGTTTAGTTTGAGCATATTGAGTCATACTGAACAGTCCTTATGATTGCTGTTATTATACGTAGTGTTCAGTCTTTCAAGGTTTCAAATCTACAGTATCCAGAGAAATATAACTTTTAGCTTTCTGTTTGTTCAGGAACTCAGGAATTTTAGAAAATTAAGATGAAAATGTTGAATAGTGACATTAACAAAAATTATTACTTCTTATTTCATGTCATATTAATATTCAGAAAGGACTAATTAATCCCTAGGCTTTTAGAGTTTTCATTCTGAGTCAAGTTAAACCAAAATTAACTTTAGGGCTGCATGTACCAACATTTTAGGCATTGATGTTTATTTATTTTCTACTTTTTTCTTTAGTGTTTACTGTACCTATTTAATTTATATCTAAAAAGGCACCTATAGCAACCACTGACAAAAAGTGTTGACAAAACTTTACTTCAAGCACACTGATATGTATTCCTACCTTAGGCTCTTTGGGCTGATGCAAAATTATTACTGTAATACCAGGTTGGATTGAATGAGTTGGTGTGAACCTCGAGTTCTGAGCGCTGCTTTGAGATGACTGCATGTGTGTTTCTATCTGTATGGCCAAATCCCCAAGTCGTCTGCTCCATCTAATATTAGCAACCACATGACACATAGAAGCAGCTACACGATTATCTGTGGTTTCTAAGCCTCCCATATACCCCAAACCCCCACTGCTAGTCTGGCTGGCTTTCATGTAAAAAGTGCAGCTTGTTAAGGCTTTAGGGGTTAGTAAGTGCTTCCTTTATGTAGCATTTCTCGCTAAGAGATAGGGGGTTAATGTCTCTTGGGGAAAAATATGCACAAAGAGTGCCTTCAGTTGCCCTGGCTGGAGATGTTGACTGAGGCAAAAGTGTGTGGCAGCAGAGGATGGGGAGGGTGCTCCAGGAGAGGATAGGACTGTGATGGTCTGTGAAGGAGTCAATAGAAGTAGAGGGCAACTGTGAAAAAATTATTATGGGAATTAGAAAAAATGTTAGTGCAATAAAAGGGAGGAATGACTGTACATGTCACTGTGCAATTTAATAAAACAAAAATGTAAAAACTTCTAAAAGAAAACAATTTGATCCATGCTTCATTAATTGATTAACTGCATTTCTTTTTACTTTCATTATTATTATTATTATTATTATTATTGTATACATATAACTGTGTAGTCATAAGAAAACCACTTGTTAGTGAGGTTAAGCAATAAAGGCTTCAATTTGTTAGGGGGCAAAAAGACTGGACTTTCTTTGTAGCAACGAAAAAAGGTTATGCTGTCTGATGAGTAGGCGGTAAGATAGTGTAGTGGTTAGCACTGTCGCCTCGCACCTCCAGGGTCCGGGTTCGATTCTCGGCCTGGTTTGATTCCCGTCTCTGTGTGCATGGGGTTTGTATGTTCTCTCCGTGCTTCGTGGCTTTCCTCCCACAGTCCAAAGATGTGCAGATTAGGCTAATTGGAATTCCCAAATTGTCCGTAGTGTGTGTGTGCCCTGTGATTGATTAGCACCCTGTGCATAGTGTACCCCGCCTTGTGCCCTGAGTCTCCTGGGATAGGCTCCAGGCCAGTGAGTGTAAGAACAGAAGTACAAGAGCAAAAATGTTTCACTCCTTAACTAACATCAAGCAACTAAAATTGTATATAAAATGCAACTGTTCTACTAGACTCACTCGTTATAACATGCAGCACATGGAACAAGGTGCATCAATGAATGACAAATAAAAACTAGCACTGAACATTACAAAAAAGAAATCAGTCACTTTGTATTTGTAGAGCTAATCATGGCTACTCATTGGTAATCAGCAAGCGCAGGCATTTCTTTATAAATACTGTATCAGAATTTCTGCATTTGTAAGAAACAGTCTATTCTTTTTTTCATCCAGAATGTGTGCAGCCAAATGTTGCTCACTGTCAATTCACATGCATGGAGTGGAAAGGTAAACCTGCCCTTCCTCTGTTATGGCTGGGAACCACTCTTTATTTTTCTCTTGATTATAACTTCTGTGATATCAGTTTTAGCTGTTTAACTCTTTAAAAAGCTAAAACTTTGACATCTTTTGAAGAGACTCATGTCGACTCATGTGTTTTGTCTCATCACAACAACACGACATATAAAGATTGCACAGCTTCTACCACATGGCTGAATCCCAAATCCCTCTATAACCTCTAATCAGGGGCACCACTTTGTGTGTGGGACAAGGGATTACTCACCTTACCTAATGCCCTAGCTTTGCATTTAACAATATTTGGGATTTTACCCCAAAGTTTCTCAAGACTGTCCACCACCTCCATAGTCCATGGTCTATGCACTACTTCATAGTACCAGTAAGAATTTAAATCTACTTTCACCCCTGTTAATTATAGCAATATACTAGCAAAATAACTAGTTAAATGAACAAATAAATTAGAACCTGTTGACAATAAATGTTGTTTGTGAAACTGTTATATAAAGGCAAAGTATCAGACTCTCATGCTTGTGGCCACATAATTGCATGTGCTGATATCCAACACAACAGCTCTCCCACACAAGTAAAATAGGTTTACACATCTGGTTAATATAAATCTTATGTTTGGCTTGTTGTAAGGTTTTATTAAGGGAAGTGTAGATTAATTTGACTAGATTCAAAATGTTTTCACTTGTTAAGATGTCATTTGTTTTTGCTGTGTAACTATTCCTGACATTTGGTATGTGTGAAAAAAAAAAGTTTTGTGTTTGAGTGTGTGTCCACCTGTAACCAATGCAGCAGGATTCATTCCACTGTGAGTGGAAGCACTGTCTTTCTGCCATCCACACAAACCCAGTCCGTGCAGTGAGGGGAGGAGGGTGAGAACCATACAGTCTCTCTCACACAGTCAGATAGACCACAGAAACAAATACAGAAGGCTAGTTGTTTCTTTACCCCCCTCCAGTCCCCCCAACTCTATGTCCAGTTTCTGGCGTCCTTTTCACCCTCCCTCAACAATCCGTTTTTTTCCCTTTCCCCCTTTTCACTCATGCACTTATTTTCACCCGCCTACACTTTGAGCGGGAAGTGGAGGAGTACGTCAATAGTTTCTACATCATTGTGTGTGTGTGTGTGTGTGTGTGTGTGTGTGTGTGTGTGTGTGTGTGTGTGTGTGTGTGTGTGTGTGTGT
>JAQQZT010000008.1:17440595-17452577 GCA_030068275.1 Clarias platycephalus | reverse complement strand
TGTGAAGCTGCTTTGAGGCAATGACAATTGCTAAAAGCGCTATACAAATAAAATTGAATTGAATTGAATTGAATTGATGCGTGGATTAACTTCAGCAGATCATCTTTACCATGGCATGTGATTGGATGATTAGATTTTTGCATTTATAGTAGCTAATCCTTCATTGCTACCGTAATAATATTTATTCTCTAGGTTAGATGGCTGCTGTAAAGAATAATAATTATAATGAGGCAAAAATAGGGGAAAGATATTGTGGGGTTCAAGGACTAAAGTTCAAAACAGAAACAGCTGGTTCATAAGAATATGCAGAAGCCAAGTCATGAAAAAGTTATGCCTTGGGCCAGGTTGTGGTTCTTATTATGACCACACTCATGTAAAATCCAACAAAATCACTTCTGGGAGGTTAAGACACACTGCCAAAAGAGAACTATCATGACAGTTTCTATTCATAACTATCCATCTCTTTTGTATGGCCAAAATAGTTATGCATATTATTTTACCCTAGATATTTTTTTCCCTCTGCATTAGTCTTTCAGAACAAAGGAACATATTTTGTGTGCTTAAACAAATCATTATAATTAATTAATAATTTTTAAGATGAATAAAGATTTATATAGGATCACTGATGAAATATCATTGTTTTACACTAAGATAAGAGCACTGCAATGGATTAACACAAAATCCAGGGTGTACCCCACCTTGTGCGAGTCACCTGGGTTAGGCTCCACTCCTCCCATGACCCCGTATACAGGACAAAGCGGTGTAGACCATGAGTGAGATAAAAACCTCAATAAAAGCATTATTTGTGCCTTCTTGTAAAATGTTAATTGATCTCACCCAAACTACATATGCATAGTACGTGAGCAATGCTGCATTCATTGCCACTGCTTCTCCACGTACTTAGAGAATCAGGTGTCAATAATAGACAGGCCTTTGGGACTAAAGCAAAGAGAGAGTAGAGCCTTACCCAGGAACAACACTTTAGTCCAACACTTTAACCACTGAGCTACCCTGACCTCGAGCTACTGCTTTATAATAAATTGCAGAAGCCAAATGATTTAAAGATAAAAACAATATGAACATAGGCAATATGGAGAGCACTGTGTGGAAGCTTTAGGCCTTGATTTTGGGCAAACGTTGTTATGGATTATTATTTCATCACTATGCATGGTTTAGTCAGTACAAAAAATATTTTATTTTCCAAACATAATTTTTTTCAACAAAAATTTTAATGTTACGGAAAATGTTTGCATCTATGTAAGTACTGTACAGCAACATGTTACATAGATGCTAAAAAATTTGAAGGTAAAACCGGATAAAGGCAGCTGGTTTGTGGGATTCGTGGCTCACAGCTCCCTTTTTATTTAAGGAATACAAAAGTTTGTTGGCAGATGGACATTATTTTGTATTGAAAAAATAATTGATAATTTTTGACTTGTATAATGTAGAATACAGTATTGTCTGTAATATTTAATTTCATGTTGGAATACTAATGTTTGTAAATCAGAAATGTTTTTTTTTGTTTTTTTTGTTTTTTGACACTGGGTGCCTAAGAGTACTATATATGTACCTTACCAAATTTACTACCTCATTTACTACTACAATTATTATTTACCTGACTGCATAATAAACAACTCTGTGTAATCCATCGCCATCAGAGATCACCATTTGGGGAGAATTTTTCTTTAAAACTCATACCAGAGATTTCCACCAAACTGAGAACATGAAGCTTTATCAGAATGGCATACAGTAATATTGAAAAAAAAGAATTGGTAGTGTATTTTGTTTCAATTATGTATAGCTTCATTTTCATTAACAATTTCTTCCATACCTCAAGACAACTACCATAACTGCTGGGTAGAGGCCAAAGCCAACATTTGCTTTCTCTGAGACACATGACACCATGCTCTGTGTTTTTTCAAACTTCTGAACTCCCTTCCATCTGCACAAGCTAACAGATTCCCACCATTGACTTGAGTCATACAGTAGAGGATATTGTTATTAAACAAAGCAACAACATAATAATCATAGAGATCGTTGCATAATAGAGACTGTTGAAGCTTAAGTATAGCTTCAGCCAAAGCAGAACTGTCATTTGGACAATATACAGTATGTCAAAAGGAGCAGAAAGGCATTAGTAAGATCTTAATGGCAATGCACATTTGTAAATTAATGTGGACTCGAGGATGAGAACAAATTCATCTTTAGAATCCCTTGTATGTGAAAACCTGAACATGCTTAAAGATTTTTTTAAAAATATTGGTTGTTACTAGCTTTCATAGTTAATAAAGTTCTAGAGTAAGAGTCAGGCCATTCAATTTCACAGTGAAATTAAACTGAATCCACATGTCACAAGTGAAACAGAAGGCCAGCAGAATGTGTGCAGAATGCATTTTGGGAATTACCTAGTCTTATCTTTACAGAACCAGACATGAAGATCTAACGTGATGTTTACATGAAGTTTACATGTGGTTAATTGTTGTCTAGCCACACTGGTAATAACTTTTCAAGGAAGAAAGAGTTACAGTAATTCTGGATTTATGTATTAATTATAACCTAGCTAATAGTCTAGCTAGAACTAACATACAGTACCAGTCAAAAGTTTTGACACAAGTTGGGATTTATTTTCTATATTCTAGAACAATCCTGGATAGGTAATTAATTAACAACAACAACAACAACTGTCATCAACAACAACTGTCAGATATTATTTTAAAACACAAATGTCAGCTGTTCTGGAATAGTTCTTGCAAGAACAGTATTGTCAAGTGCATTTGAAAAACCCATTAAGTACTATGAGTCAATTCAATTCAATTCAATTTTATTTATATAGCGCTTTTAACAAGCTTAATTCTACCATGATAAAACTGACTCTCATGAAGACCAGCAGAGGAAAAGTTCATTTAGAGTTACCAGCCTCAAAAATCACCAATTACCAGCACCACAGATTAAAGCCATTGTGAAGGCTTTACTGAACATAAATAGCAGACACATCGCAACATTAACTGTTAAAAGGAGATTGTTGCATATTTTGTAAATAGTAATATGTGCTGAAAGAAATAAAAACCAGAAAAGACAGGAGGAGAAGGTTTTAGCAGAGGAACTGAGCTGCAAGGAAAAAAAAAGTGCAACATTTACAATTTAAAAAGTACAGCATATCATATATATATATATATATATAAATTTTTTTTTTTTTTTTTTTTTTTTGAGCTGTTAAAAGTTTTCCTCATTCCATTCAAACCATTCACATACAGTGGAAGTACCATCCAACCAAGAGCCAGAACAACCTGGTTCAAAAGTCCTGGAGGCTGAGATAAAAGAACAATGTGGACCAACTGAGTAAGCTACAGACTATAAGATTATATATATTTTATTTTATTTTATTTTATTTTATTCAAATTCAACTTAAATTTTAATTTGTTACATGCACAACTGTACATAAAGGAAAAGTACAGCATGCAATATAATTTTACAATTTTATCCTTTTCATTTCATTTTGGGGAAGCCCAAGAATGTTGGGCTTCCTCTGCTTGTTCCTGGGACATCAAATTGGAGTCAATCAATGAACAAGTATTCAATACAGCCAGTATTAAGAATGTAGTGTATAATTATGTGCAATGCTCAAATTCACAAACCTATTTTTTCATTCATCAACACATAAGCAACACATATAAACTAGGGATCATTTAAAAAATGCTAAATCAACTTTGATTTTATCCAAGCTGGAGTTTTTTTTTTTGTTTTGTTTTGTTTTTTTTACAGTTTCTCCCTCTGGGCTTGTCCTTGAGAGAAAATTGGGCCATCTTTGGTGTATTCTCAGTTGCAAGCTTCTGCACAGGAACAGTCTTATCTTAGAGTACTAAAGCGGTAGCATGAAAAGCACCTTGTATTATAACATAGGACAATGGGCTCTATTCAGTCTTACTGTCCAAACTGGTGTGCATTGCCTAGCATGGTCATTGGCTGCTTGGACAATAAGCATTGTTCTTGGTTGGCTGCAGTTCCAGTAAGAGATTCTGTTATTTACCTTAAGACCAAGTCTGTTTGTCTCTGATGGAAATGGTTGACTTTACTTCTCTTTCACAACATCAATCTTCTTTTTCCAAAGATTAGACATTGCTGTCAACAGTGAATCAACATGGAAAAACTTGGCCTAGACACTATTCCTGCAACCACTTGTTCATTAATGAATTCATATTTAGTAAACTTCTGGTCAGTATTGCAGGGAATTCAGAACATTTCTTTAGAGCAAGAGAGGAATACACACTACATGGGAGTCAGTTTAAAATATCAACCTGTTATGTAAGACTGGAGAAACCAATGTGTACAGAAGAACCGCAAGTGTATACAGTACAAGGAAAACATATGAAACTCACTCAGGAGGAACTTCTCCATGATCAAAGTCATTAGTGCGCTGAGGAAACAAGACTTTGTCCTATTGTGCCCTCATAACCAATAACATCTAAATGGATGTTATTGGTTATCTAACCTATGCAGAACACAGAACACAAAAATGTATTGTAAAAATTATGTAAAACATTATGTATTATTATTATTATTATTATTATTATTAAAGGTGGCACAGTGGCTTAGTGGTTAGTACTGTCGCCTTGCACCTCCAGGTCCTGTTTTCGATTCTGGTGTTGGATCTGTGTGCATGAAGTTTTCATGTTCTTCCTGTGCTTGGTGGGTTTTCTCCAGGTACTCTATTTTCCTCCCACAGTCCAAAGACATGAAGATTAGTCTAATTGGCATTCCCGTAGTGAGTGAATGTGTGTGTGAATGTTAACCGGATCCTACCACAATAAATAAATATGGTGGTCACCATTGGCCTCTATGGTCCCTAGTTGGACTACAGAGGTTTCTTAATAGATGGATTATGGATTATCATAGTAGTAGTATTATATACTCTTTATTATTGAGTTCAGGAATCCTCACAGTGGAATGGGAGCGACAAACAGGATTATCACAGGCATATTCAAATCCAAAGGTTAAATAAACAGGTGCAAGGAACAGGTTTTTTAGTAGGTTGAAAATTCCACAGAAACTAATTAAGAACACAGAAAATGCGCATAAATTTGGGAAACAAAACAATGACATTGCAGGTTCAGAAACAAGACCAAAGACACATGGCAAAACATAAATATACTGTATGTGCAGTGCTGTGATTATAATATTTTTGCACATTTAAATAATTCAGATCAAACTGTTTAATGTTACACAAAGATAACCAAAGTAAATACAAAATGCAGTTGAAAATCATGATTTCATTTATTAAGCAAAAAAAGCTTTTACATTGCTGTGAAATGCAGATTTGTTGAAATTCAGCCCCATTGAAGGGTTGTCAAAAATGAATGACCTGTTAAAGTGTGCTTGAACATGAGGTCACGAATTGATGGCTAGACATTCTCCTTCAGGATTTTCTGGTAGAGCACAGAATTCATGGTTTCACCAATCATGGCAAGTTATCCATGTCCTGAAGCTGCAAAGCAGCCGCAGATCACCACAGTACACACTACCACCATGTCTGACTGTTGTTATGATTTTCTTTTTATGAAATGCTATGTTAGTTTTATGACAGATGTAACGAGACACAAACCTTCCAAAAAGGTCAACTCGTGCCTCATTAGTCCACAGAATATTTGACCAAAATCCCTTTTTTTTTGTGTGTGTGTGTCTGTTGTTTTTGGTCTGCAGTGACTTTCACCTTGAAACTCTTCCATGCATGCCATTTTGCCAACACTGGCCTTAACTGAGGCAAGTGAGGCCTGCATGTTGTTTTGGGTTGTTGTTTTCGTTGTGCCTTTAGAGTCATTTTGGTAGGCCGGCCACTCCTGGAACGGTTCACTACCAAAGTTTTCTCCATTTGTGGACAATGGCTCTTCTCACTGTGGTTCATTGGAGTCCCAAAGCCTTAAAAATGGTTTTGTAACCCTTTCCAGATTAATACATTTAATACATTTCAATAACTTTGTTTCTCTTCTGTTCCTGAATTTCCTTAGATTGCAGCATGATATGTTGCTTTTTAAGATCTTTTAGTGTGCTTCACTTTGCCAGACATGTTCCATTTAAGTGATAATTTAAATTAAAAAGGCAGTAATCAGGCCTGGGTATGGCAAGTGAAATTACAAGGGCCAAGTACTGTACTGTAGGTTTGGACAGCATTTTTCACTTAATAAATGAAAACATCATTTAATAACTGCATTTTGTATTTGAGTTAAAAAAAAAAAAAAGTATGTCAAAGTGTGTGGTTGTGTGAGCTGGATAGTGTTTCAGTTTCATCACCTCTTCACATCGCAGGAATGAAAGCTTCGATGTGGGCGGCCCACAGCATTGACCGCAGGTTTTATATGAGCATTTGCCGCATTCCATGCTTAATTTAGTTAGAAGCAGTTCCATAATTCAAAGCATTTTGCCATTGGGGGAATTAAAATTACTTGTGTTAAAATGCAAAATTCTGATCTTTATTTGTTTTTTCTTTGATATCTTCTTGAATTGTGCATTGTGGTTTGTGTGGTATGAAATTCACTGGCTCTGTTCCTCATTCCTTTATTACAAATACAGAAGCTATATGTGATCACAAGTGAAATTGATGTGGATGTTTGTGTGTCCCTCTGGAACACAACCAGGATTTTATGATTTATTATTATTATTAGTAGTAGTAGTAGTAGTAGTAGTAGTATATACTGTAAGTAAAACTGGCACATTTGGTAGTATAATGTTGGTAGTATAATGTTTTTATACTAATTAGTATAATGTTAATGTATAAATCCTCTTTTGTATCTATTACCATCAGCTTTTTGAGCACTCACTGTAGCTTTTGTTCAAGCCAAGATTTGTTGTTTTTACTTGCTTTTGGTGCAAAAGCAAGTAAACCACATCTGCATGGTTGGTCAAAATACTGCATGGTTCAGAAGGGTAAGTTTATTGAATGTCAGCAGAGGGTTTGTTTAATGTGAAGAAGAAAACAAGAGATGAAGTAGTTCTAGAGAATCAGGAAATATTGAAGAGTTTCTGAAAATAGAAGTGGGTATGTCTTTAGAACTTGAACAAACAATTTGTTAAGTAAATCCACATAAGGGAAGAGAGAGGACTAATAATGAAAGATAATGTGTCTCGTTGGAATCAGGACAGGGTAGTAGATCCTTTCACCTGAGGCTAAAGTGACACAGACCTGTTATTACAAAAGAAGGATGAGTAAGTGCATAGACACAAATCAAAACAAAAGTGGAGCGAGGTTGTTCCTTTGCTATTATGCACACTGATGCATGCATGATAATGTAAATGCTTTAAGGAATTGCATTGTAAAAGAGCAGGAAGAAGCAACATATTGTAAAATACTAAAACAGAGAAGAAGGAAGCTCTCTAAAACTGACACATTTTTCCAGTTTTTGTTCTTACAGTATGTATATGTGAAAATGGAATAAACTTTTTTTTTATGTGTAATTTTTAAATAGATATTAAAATCTAGATTCAATTGGTAATGGTCCTAGATCATCAACAAGTGCAGTACATGTAATGGCTTAGCAAGAACTGAGGCAAAGCACTCAGCAGGTGCTGAGTCAGAGCAAGAAGAATGTGAGAAGAATGGAGAGCATGCGATAGCGTGTGTGTGCACATGGGGAAGGGGGGGTATAAGCCAGAGTGAGTAAGCCAGAGAAGGTGGGGGTGGAGACTCTCTGAGGATTGCGTGCGGACATCAAATGTTTACCTGTAACAAAAAAAGAGGGGAAGGTGAGACCGGGAAAGAAAGCAAGGAGAAAAAACGGCTGTGGTTTACAGGAGTAGGCGGGGCCCCAAAGCCAAAAGCATGAGCTTCGCACGCAACTTAACAATACAACCTTTATGAACACTGTATTGCGTTAACAGGTGAGCACACACGCTCACATCCACAGTGGAATTTGAATAGCAGAATTTGCTTATCTCAAGCAGTAGGCAGGTCACATTGTGAAACCAGTTTATTTTTTAAATGCCTACATAGAAATACTATGCACGATTTTTACATAACCAAACATATCCATTAATGAATGCCAATGATTTATCTTATGGTTATAATAATTATATATTAATTATTAGTATGGGCAAGTAATAAAAAATAAAATTACATTTTAGTAGTTGTTTGGTCGGAATTAACTTCAAGTTATGAGCGACACAAATATTATATAAATAAATATGTTTCCTCAGTGCTTGTTCCTGGTTTGTATATTTTAGTATTTAGGTTCGAAGTAAACATTTGCTCTTTTGTTTTTATCCAAGTAGTTCTGAGCAGCTATTATCAGTGCTTAACTTAATTAAAATAGTGTATCAAAATTAAATGATTCAAATAAATGATAAAATAATGACAAAATAAAACCCTTTCTTGATGTGTGAATGGGGCACTCAGATTGTATGCATATATACTAAATATTCTGTCTGTGACCTGAAGTGTTTCTGGCCAATTTGTGGGCTTGTCATATGACGGTAGGTGTGTGTAAGTGAAATGTGAGTGCTTGAGTTTGTACGTACAAGTCTTTACGTGCGTGTGTATGTGTGGAAGGCGCTGATACACTCGCACGCGTCCCTGGCTCTCCACCTCTCTGGAGAGCTGGCAGTATGAGAACAGGCACAATGAGCCGCATTGTTCTGTTGGCAGGCCCCTGCGTGCTCACACTCCCTCCTCTACCTGCACTCGCAGACAGGTGTATTCCTTCTTGTCACGCACAGCCACTGTGCCAACACCCTGTATTAAACCTTGCCGTGCAAGACACTGATGTAGGATTAGCTCTTTTAAATGTATCTTAATTTTTTCGAAGACTGAAGATAACAGCCGATCCTTCACCACTCTGTGGGTTAGCCTTAGCCATATAGGCTATAGGAATTATTTGATATGCTTACATGAAATTACTGCACTGAATCAGAATCACATTTTGCTATTTGATTAGTTACTTTACCTGAAAAACATGTATCATATTTATTTAGACAAGGCGTAAATGAACTAACCTTTCAGTAGTTGGCAGGGGACCATGAAGGTTAAACTGTTCAGTCAAGTCTTTTAAATGCAGTTGACATTTACTGACTGCTGCAAACAGTCAATGAGTTCAAAACATCAAGTCAATGAGCGTCAACCCCAATAATGCTTAACATAAAAATCACAGAGAATTCTCAAGCAGTCACTATTTTTATAATTTTAACTGAGTTTGTTTCCAGCCTGGTTTTTCAGTGTGGTATTTCCCACAGCAAGTTCCAAAATCTTCAAGGAAACAGACATGCTGACCCAGTGTTGCCCTTTCACTTGGCGAACCAACATGGCAATTCAATTCCAAGTTTCCTGGCTGCTGTCTATGAAACAATTGCCAGCACAGCAAAGAGCAAATATACATGGCCAGGAAAAGGAAGAGATGAAAACCGAACAGGTGTCGGTATACAACATAAATTTACTTTGGTGTTCTCATATACTGTAGGAAACCATATTTCTGCTTTTTTTGGCACTCATACTGTATATGTTGGATCCCATAAACATCAAAGTGCTTTGTTGATAATTGCTGCAATCTAATCCTCCACTCTTATTAAACCCATCACTAAGGCTTGATCTTGAGACCAGGTGTAGAAACATTTGTGTCCAGCCTTGAATGGAACCTTGTGTTATAGATAACATTCAACATGGGGAGATCTCGCCGCCTGAAGCTATAAAGAGGCTCATAGTAACTTGATTATCCCTTTTTCTGCTCTCATGTAAGTGGTTTTATTTTCCTCTTAATGACCACACCTCTGATCCAGCCATGTTTATAATTCTCAAATAGATTTCTGTCATGATCACCCTTAAAGAGACTTTTTCTGCTTGAGTTCTGAACAATTTGTGAACCAAACTGCTTGGGTCCTGAATCAATTTTCATTTTCTCAAGTCATATTTATTTAGTTTTCCTTTATTTCCATCACTTGATGATTTATTTCATTTCTAGTTTGCTGATTTTTTTTTTCATATTAACAGCTATTAATAAGACATAAATAAAGTTTGTACTGTTTAGTCCACTCTTGACTGAACAGACCAGGATTTGGCATATTCTCATGGCACATGGCTACTGAAAGGGATGCACCGCAGGCATCTGAGGACATTAGTGTGGTTTTATGATCATCGTGTTTGCGTACAGTAGGTGTATTATCTGTGCAATCAAACATATTCAGGTTGTGTAAGTGGAACTGCAGACAAGCAAATAAAAAAAGAAAAAAAATCATTATATGATATTACAGACCATCGGGTTCAGGTTGCATTAATCAGCATAATGATCTTATAATTCTGACTTAAAATAAATGTATAATGGACACCAAACATGCAAGACAAGGGGGGGAAAAAAACCTTCAGCAGTGAAGTGCCTAAGGAATGCAAGCCAGGAATGCAGTTGAGTTACCATAAAGGGGTTAGATGGCTGAAAACAATGTCTTTGTGTTTTTTATCCAGGGCTCTAGTCACGCAACTCTATGCACAGAAATCTCCAACAACTTTTCACCCTGGACACACAAGCAAGCAACCAAGTACCTGCAATTGACTGAATCGTGTGCAATTCAGGTACCCCTGGATTGTTCTGGAAAAATGCCAGAAAAGGTAGTTTCAAAAAGAAGTAGTGGCCCTAGGAATGGAGTAATTTACATACTTAATAACAAAAGGAAACACTACAATTACAATGGCATAAAACATTCAAATAGCATATGGGCTAAAACAGAAAACATTACTGCATTTTCTGGTTAAAAATAGTCTTACTTATCTTTCATATCTTTACTGGATACCCTTGTTATACCCACTGACTTACTGTGTCTACCTGTAATGCCATTCATTCCAAAGGCATCCGCTCAGCAAAGTGAGTTTCCCCAGAAATACCGACTTCATTAAATGTCAGTTTACCAATTTCCTGTTAGGCATCTGTTTGAAAACACATGCACCCAAACATCCAACCAACAACCAGGATTACATTGAATGGTTTGTAAGTCCACAATTATATCTGTATATGGAATAAATGATCTTGGTAATGTAAAAATGTAATATAAATATTTCTTAGTTTTTAGGCTGATTTTAAATGCTTCTAAGTGGGGAAAAAAGTGGGGTTGTTGTAAAAGCATGATGAAAATGTATGGAAGGTTGGGATGCAGATTGAGTCCTGACATGCTGTATGAAAGACCAGCTATACCCATGTTACTGTCATTGTGGAGTTTTGCATGTTCTTCTTCATGTTTGTGTGGTTTTCCTCTGGGTTTTCCAGTTTTCCACCTACAGTGTATTTACTGTGATAAACTGTCTGTAGGTGTGAGCAAGTATACAGTATTAGGGTTTTTGTGAATGGTGCCCTGTGATGTCATCCCTTCATGTATAAATTTTCCCATCTCGCACAAATCCACCCCCCCTCCCCCATTATTTTACTTAATTATTTGGACATAATAAGAAATAAAAAGGCACACACCTGGGTATATAAGGTCTCACCATAAATAGTGTATGTCACAGTGTTTTGTGTCTCAGAGATTTGGAGCACCACAGATACAGATAGTCAAATTGTCTTATACTCCTGCTGGGTACAAGTGAGTACACAAGTTTCAATTGACCTACATTTTGGACAAATGTAGGTCAATTGAAAGCAAACTATTGTGATGATGTTTGTTCCCAGGTTCCCCGTACTGTGGTACAGTAGTAGCAATGCGACACACAGTGTGGCCATGTTTAAGAATCCCATTCCGGGAATCCACTCCATTTTTTCTCAGATTTTGTTTGAGACTTTCAGATTCCTGAAATAAAAAAGCGCGCCTGGAGGTGAGTAAGACAAGTGAGGTAAGAGAAACAAGTAGAGCATTCATGAGAAGGTGATTCAAAGCGCCGACGCTGTTCTCTCTAACTCTTACGACAGCTGATAATTATCTTACTCAACTGTGTTTAGGCGAGAGGCTCACACGCTATGGGCCTGCGGCCATTATTAAGGAGGGTCGCACAACAATGATTTAAAACATGTTTATATATATATA
>JAQQZT010000008.1:17408443-17426678 GCA_030068275.1 Clarias platycephalus | reverse complement strand
CATCCAGTGAGAAACGTTCCGCGGTGCAAAAATAAGTCCGATTAAAACGCGTTAAAAAATTTAACGCGTTATTTTTTTGTGTAATTAATTAATCTAAATTAACGCGTTAAAGTCCTGGCCCTAATATCCTCATTAAATGCTTTAAACATGTGTGCATCGTACCAGATCAGAGTCCATGTAAGCATCCAAACAGTTGGAATTTCTAATCGAAATTATTTTAATTGGATTAAAGTAATACTATCCATGTCTGTGTAAATTACAGTTCCTGTAAGTAAATTATGCATTTATAATATGAAGACATATTATAATTCTTGCATGAAAACATGCATGCATGTAATAGAGGATGATTTAAGCATTTTTTTTTTATTAATTAATACGCTGTTTATGACTTTTGACTCATAATATAACATCATGCATCTTTACTACCATGAGGATGAACTTAAAATAGATACTACAAATCTGTCTTATGCATGCTGTACATAGAAATATATACATGTCCATATATGTCCATGCCAGAGGTATTCTTGCATTTTACTGATGCTGCAGACTTTCTGTGCATGCTTTCCTTATGTCTGCAAACATTTCCACTGGGTTCTCTGGTTTCGCACCATCTTCACAGCATGAGGATCGGTTATGCTCAGTGCTCCTAGGTATGGATGTTTATGAGATCCATATAAGAGTGAGGAATATAAATCTGGTCTCATCAATGGTTACTTTTTTTTTCCCGCTAACGGCTGTTGTTTGGCTGTCATGTACGCATACATTATTGCGCATTGGAAGGCCAAGTGCTCTGATGCATTATTTATAGAATAGAAATTGCCATAAGATATTGTTTCTGTGTAGGAAACAGCAGCTTAAATGTTTTATCCATGCATTTTGTGTTTTTCTGATTCTTCATTTGTGTGGCAATTTCTATGTCACAACACTGATTCCAGAATAGATTATTATTATTTTTGTTTTTGTTTAGAATAATAATAAAATCAGAAAAAAAGTTAAATATAAACTCGTGAATTTGTCGTGGTAGTCATGATACCCCTGGTGATTCCCAACCTTACTGTCTGCCTAAGGTTCAAGAAAAATAAACAAGCTTGAGAAACCAATATGTTACCACCAGATGGTGGTGTTCTACTTCTTATAACTACAACAAGGCTTCTAATCCCCACCATGCTGTAGGAACCTGTGGAGATTCAACTTCAAGATGATCAAGTAATGCTTTTATTTGTTAGAATAATCTGTCAAGAACAGAAATATCTGTGTTAAAAATGCTATGGGAAAGAATTTTTGACTGGTTTTCAGTTTATACATTTTTGTGTTCTTGTTCACTATTGTGTACCCACAGATCATGCTAATGAAGACAGTGTGTGTTAGTGCATGTTAGAATTTTCATATAATTCATATAATATAAAGCCCTTCCTTATTTAAAGTGAGCGTGTTGTAGGAAAGAACACTAAAATTTAAAAGTCAAGGGGTATCCCATAATGTAGTGGTCTCATGATGTTCCTTATTTATTATTTTTATCTTGCTCGTGCACAAACAGCAGGTGGCACTGTGGCTTCATGTAAGTGCACAGTGTGTGCAAAGGTTTAAGTGCCTTGAAAGCAATTCCCAATCTCGCTCCATAGAGTAATGGTTGTAGATTGGTAGGATTATCTCTGTATTGCCAACTCATCTGCCTTTGAAGATCAAAGCGGCACGTCTGACTCTTTAGAGTACCGCCGTAGATAACCTTAATTTCAACTTCAATAAAGTCAACCATGTGCGTTGTGCATCTGTTGGGCTCAGCTCATCATCAACTACCGGCATGACCTGCCATTATACAACCTTTAGGTACATATCTTCATTGAAGCCTTTTTATAGCTGGCCTGAGTGCCACTTTTGACTTGGTGAAACTTTTGTAATGCAACCTCATATTTGGGAATACAGGTGCTACTACATAGATTAAATGTAACTAAGCATAAATTCAATTTATTGAAGAAGAGTTTGTAAAAAGCCAAATTTGACAGTGGAACAGACAGTTTCTGGTTTCAAAAAGGCTAGATAAGGACTGGTAAGGTTTTGTTCATTCCAGGATTAAAAGCAAAGACATGCAGAAACTTGGCTAGTGGCAGTCTCTCCGTTGGAACGCTGCCATCTCTTGCATTGAGTTCTTGGGAGGGGCAGATTGTGATTGAGTGACAATAATAACCTTGGCCTAAGAATGCTTGCTACTCTTACAATGGTGGTAGTGGACTTTGCTGTGTAAGCGCGTGTGAGAGAGAATAAGATGGAGAACATGTGTATAAGTGGTCACATAAATGCCAACATAATGTGCTTAATGCACCCATGCAAATGGCATGAAGTTTGACACTAGTAGTTTTGACTGTTGACTCTGGTAATTTGAAAACCTACTAAGGCGATAAGATGTTTTTTTCTCTTTTTTTCTTTTAATGTTTGACTCTGGTGCACTTTCCTCCTTCACCATCTCTGCCCCTTGTCTTTGAATCTCTTTCCAAATGTAACTCAAGCTCTGGTAATCATATGAATCTCTCGGGACACAAGCATAATGGAGAGGAACTCGTTTTCATTTCAGGAGGCCACTGTAAGTAAACACCAAAAAATGGATCTTTGCGCTCTTTACATACTTTAACAGAGACCAAACTTGCTTTCAACAAATCAGATTTGGTGTAACCTAAAATGCTTAGTTATTCAGGTTCCTGCCTGTGGGGATTATGGGACGAGAGAGGAGGGAGGGATGAAGAAAGAGAAAAAAAGTTCTCATGAGATTTTGCTGCATGCTTGAGCTCTGCAAGAAAATCCTGCTATAAGTGTTAAAGTAGGTGTGGGCATGCCAACCGTGCCAAGTATCAGCAGGGGTATGGCAACAAAAATGTCCCTGTGGCCCAATCACAACTCAGAATTTATTAGATTTTTTTCCCCCTCAGGTGGAAAGGAGCCGATCTGCGCATGAAATCTCTCGATTGAAATCTTATCACTTAATTACTCTGAAATGTAAAAGCAAATACATTCTAGAGCAGGAGGTAAAGTTTGATCCCAGTTTGGTTTGCTTTCTCTTTGGCTACCCACTTTGTCTTTGCAGAATGATAAAGAGGAGAAAACACTTTAATTCCTGTACATGCCATCTTGCAGTGTATCCACTGTCTTGTTTTTTATGTATAGACCATAATGGTTATATATTCAGTACATAGTTGGTGCATCTGTAGCAAGTTGCCACTGTTTGCAGAAGCACAGATGTGTGTGTGTGTGTGTGTGTGTGCGTGTGTTTGTGTGTGTGTGTGTTTGTTTTAGGTGTGACTGAAGTTTTTGTAGATCCCTTTGCATTTCTGGTTAATCTTTAAACAGTCAGATGCTAAAGATTGCAGTAGTTATTACTACGTTTGCTTGATTTACTAGTGTCCCCTGGTAGGAGCATGTCATAATAGGATGAATGGAATTTGGAAATGTATCTTCAATTTTTAAAACTCTTCTTTTTTGTAAACAGGAAGTTATACTTTTCAGCCTTTTGGTAACCATCAACAAAAGTGTTTTTTTTCTTTCTTTCTCTGTAATATGCTCTAGCTTTGGAGAGGATATATCTTGCATGGATTAGTAGTTTCGTTAATGTTTTTTTGTACTTCTTTAATTACCTACTATTTAATGTCTGGTGAATGTTTTCTGTAGTCGGGTTCTGCTAGTGCTACATGTAACAATCCTGCCTAAAACATTCAGTCATAGCATTACAGTATGATGTGGTCTAGTACGGTCTTATTCTCTTAAAATGGAAAGGAGCATTAGCTTTGTTGTCAAATTTAAATGAATATGTCGCCGCATTTGATATTCAGTATTAATAAAAATGTAAATATGATTTTAATTAAAACAGTTTCTCATAATATTTTAAGTGATAATCCTGGTCTGTGGTTTTGATAAATGCTTGGTAATGTTTAGTTTACTTTGTAACTGTATTTTATAGTGGTAGTCTAAGTTATATTATCATGCATTAGCTAAATTTGTACTACATTTAGCTACAGTTTCTGCTCATATGCAGGATCATATATTCAGGCATTTTGAGTACATATTGTGGTTTAAACTGTTATTTTCTATGCTATAAATTAATTGGTCTGTTTTAATAATTAGCTCGTTAGGGAGGGTGCCATGTTTTTGCCAGTTCATTTTTCAGACTATTTCATTTGCAACACCTTTTGTAAAAAATCTGGGAAATTCCTTCAGTGCAATTAATGAGAATAAACACTCTCTTACTAATTTACAGCCAGAACAATGTTAAGCCAGGTTAAATATTTTGAGACACGTTGAAGATAATCCAATATTTACACAAATTAAATCTCATTTCTTTATATTTTGCTTCCAAAGAGTCAGACATTCTTGTATTTTTAATTTAGTCTTAAGGAATAGATCTCCAGGCTTCTAAAGGACTTTTTTGGGCTTTTGTTTTCAGGCCAGTCCCTGTACTTGATCGGTTTTAGAGGATTCTTTTTCTTTTTTTCCCCCCTTTGTATGTTAAGCCACACAGTCACCTATGAATCATCCAACCATAAAAAAAAAAAACCTTGATGACACATGATCAGGCTGGTGATTAAGTAAACTGGTAATGCTGAAAGCTGAGTGGTTGGAACAGATGAGAGGGGAAATGAGGTTGCTGTTGAGGTTGTTTCATAAACAACCAATTTTTATCTTTAGGCACTTTGCAGCCTGACACAGTAAAATGTTTGTTCCCATACAGTAGCTTTAATTTAATCTCCACAAGTTCATTCAATTTATTATGAATAAATGAGAGCTGGCTCAAGACTTTTACATTGTACTCTTCTGACAGACGGTGCAAGCCCCCAAAGGCTATCTTTCAACACTGTTGTCATTAGAGAATGCAGTGTCTGTCTAACATTAATATCAAATCCAATCAAATAATTTGCCTTAATATTAAGATACAATCATACTTAAATGCCAAGAATTTCATACCAAGAAACTAAATTAATTAATAAGATTCATTTGCTAAAATTGTGTGAACAGGCTTTCATAATCCTATTTTGGTAACTAAAGAATGATCCAGCAAAAACTTAGACTTGCCTAGACTTTTTTCTTTTTTTCTTTTCCATTTTATACTCAGGGAAGTCAAGAAAGGCAAACTGAATCTGCAACTACATTTGCCCACTTAAATCAGACTATTTCATTTGCAGTCCATGATGTATGCTAAAACAATTTTTGTGCCTTTTTTCCACTCAAGTATGTTCACATACATACATGTTGTATAAATGCACACTATGCATTGCTCAGGTTAATGGAGTTCTGTCAGGAACAGCACCTCTTTTATGTGAGACTTTTAGCAGGCATGACTCTTGTTTCAACTAGGCAGCTTTAGGAGTCAGACCTTTTAGTCCAGTCACTTTAGAAGTTTTAATAGTGAGAAACCATCCCTAACTTATGAACTTGTATAATTTCAACACCTACCTATGAATTGGCACCCAGTCCTGGCACTTGAAGAAAGCCAGAGGAGTCTAAAATGTGGTTCAGCGTAGACTGTCTGTTAGAGCATCTGTGTTAATGGTAATACCATTTGTTGGATTGGCCAGGTATGGATTGCTCGGATGTGCAGACTAGAAGTACTGAGCAAAAGATTTGAGGAGTCTCTGGCGCTCTCTGGTTACCAGGAATTTTAGGTTCTTTTTCTTCAAGTAAGTTCCAGTCTAAAGTGTATCATTAAGATTTAAAGGTTGGCTAAAATGAGGTTGTAGGTAAAGTTCCCCGTTTACATCAAGTACAGACAATGTCACCATGTCTGGGTGGAACTGACCGCAAGCTGGCATTGGAAGATTGTTCTCTGCCTCTGTCACAATCTTGACCTTGGAATGTGAACATTCTGAAAAAGGTACTGCCTCAAACAAAAATGATTTTGGGCAACTTATTGACTTTAAACATTGCTTGTAAGTGATCACCTTTCCTCCACCCCTGGGATTTCTCCATCTTCCATGGCAACGGTAAGTTAGAAGAGGTCGGAATGGCAAGCCAATAAAGTGCACATGGTTCTGATTGAAAAAGAGAGGGAGATAGTGGGAGGCAGGGCGATGTGTAAAGTCTCACTCCAGTAGTAAGGACTAGTTTTTTTTGTGCTCTGCTCTGTGTATAGAAACTAAAAGGGGTAATTCTTCAATGCTTTGTGTGCATGCAGTTGTTTCAGTATTGTTAGTGTTTATGGAGGTTGAACTTTTTTTATTAGACATCTTTTACTTGTGGAGTCTGAGTGCTGTAATGTACTAGGTCCCCATAGAAAAACTGAGTAAACATACTAGAGGTGTGTGTAGAAATGCATTTTCCAACCCCCTCCTAAAGGAATTCTGGACAATCTCACCCCTCCTTCAGAAAGTTTGACCAACTCAACTTCTGCTCCAGGATTTCTGTTCGTACCCACTCACAGTATTTTCTAATTAACGTATTTATTTATATTTTTACAAAATATAAGAAAATGAAACCAATGGCATTGATTTGAAATTAGTATTTAATACTCAAAATGTATCCTGTATATCAATGAATACAGTTACTGACTGGCATGATGTCATTTCTTTGCGTTGTGACGTCACATCTGACTGCCAGGTCAACTTCCTTTCTGACTGTAATTTGTCTTCTGTACAGTACATAAAAATCGACCTGCTCCAACAACTGGGTCCTGATTCCAGCGAGGCACAGCTCTGATGTCATGTGTCATACATAGAGAGAATTTTCTTTACGCCAAACTTCCAATCTTCTGCTCCATACTGCAGCCTGGTACATGGTGGTAAAGTTCCAAACATGCATAAAGTCAAACTAAAAAAAAGCTGTGATATTTTGGTAAACTACTGAGCAAAACTGAGTTTTTATATAGAAGTTTTTTATTCTCTCCTTCAAAAGCTGCATTATGTATTTAAGGAATTTTAGACCACATAATGTTTGTAAATAATTTGTTTGTAAAAACAAAATAATAATTGGAAAAGTATCAATCAATACTCAATTGAGAACTGATTCAATGATTAAATTGCAAACAAATTTTCATACAGACCAACACCAATAGTTTAAACTGCATAACTGATTACACTGCACAGCTCTAGGAATGTGATACAGTATGTGCAAGGCCAGTTATATTCAAATATGAAAGGGCTTAAAAGTATTTTAGAAATAAATAGGGAAATGTGGGGGCAGTTGATATTTTCCATAGGCCTCTGGAGAACCAATGATAGATTAAACAGCAAAACCTTGCTCATATTTCAGTCAGGCTCCCTTTACGCAGCTCTTGTACATAATCATAAAACTTGACATTTGGCCCAAGTATAAAAGCTCAGCAGATATAAAATTAAATCACTTTGCAATGTCTGGTTCGCTGTATCATTAAGTCATAAACTGTTGCATTGACCTAGTTTGCCAAGATACAGTCAAAGCAATGCAGCAGAGGATGAATTGAGATGTCTGGCTGACATGCCTCTGTAAAACTACACTACGTTTCTGTACTCTTGCTTCTCCACACATTCACACATTTCCCCTTCTTCTGGACAGCCTACCAAACCTGTCTGTGATATCAATGTCTTTGACAGCTCTGCATGATTTGTGGATGAAGTAAGTACGTGTGTGTGTGTGTGTGTGTGTGTGTGTGTGTGTGTGTGTGTGTGTGTGTGTGTGTGTGTGTGTGTGTGTGTGTTCTTGTTATTGTTCACTACTTAAGGTTTACTTCATAAGGTAACAATGCCATGGTAAATGTGTGCTATAATGAAAGCTAATAGTTGTCCAATGAAATGTTTGAGTGTGTGACTGTTTTTGTCCAGATAGTGTGTGAGCTGAGGGAGCAGGAATCACTTGTGCGTTTGCCATGTTGCCATGTTTGCTTTTACTGTATTGACCAGGAATATTCTACAATGAAGGTTTTACATTCATTTGTTATTCTCACTTTACATTCAAACTCTTTAACCTTTTTGCAAAATGCTCTCGACAATACTGTACTTGAATTATGCCAGAACAGCTGACCTTCATGTCTTAAAATTACAACTGACTGTTGATGTTGTTGTTGAATGGTACTGAATATGCCTGTGATGGTACTGACCCTCTAGCGTGCACCGGAACAACACTTTGTGTGTGCTAGGTGACGAGAAAGAACATTTGCAAAATCCTACTGAGATTACATTTTTGTCTAATGGTAGTTAAGCAACAATAATAAAACCAGGCCTGCTGCCCACACACACAACAGTACACCACCAGAGGCCCTGTGGAGTCATGCCCCGATGGCCCAGAGCTGCCCTGGTAACACATGGAGAACCAACACACTACTGGGCATAATGTTTTACATTGTAACCTTATAACTGATCAGTGTATAAGACTATGTATGCCTATAACTTTTACCTTTTAACAAGTGGCTAATAATTAAAATTGTTATTCTGTAATAGCAAACGGCGGCACGGTGGTGCAGTGGTTGGCACTGTTGCCTTGCACCTCCGGCTTCTCAGCCAGGCTCGATTCCCGTCTCGGTGTCATATTATGATATTAATATAATTTTTTGCATGTTCTCTCCGTGCTTGTTGGGTTTCCTCCGGGTACTCTGGTTTCCTCCCACGATCCAAAGACGGATTAGGCTAATTGGCGTTCCCAGATTGCCTGTAATGTGTGAATGATTGTGTGAGTGTATGTGTGTCCTGCCATGGATTGCCACCCTGTCCAGGGTGTACCCCGCCTCATGCCCTAAGCCTCCTGGGACAGGCTCTAGGCCCCCGGCGACCCTGAATACAGGATGAAGCCCTGATATAGATGATGATGAGTGAGTGAGTGTAATATCAGAGAATAAGTGAGGAACAGAGCTATTCATAATATCAGTCTAACATAGATATGTGGCTAGTTATAGTTGTCTGTGACTAATTTGCCAGTGTAGAAACTGTTTTTACATAGCTCGCATTAAAGGCTAAAAACTGTTCCTACGCTGGGAAAAAAAGTTAATTCTAATAGCTGTGCTCCAGTACTTAAACAAACAGCACCATGCCTCTGATCCTGTGCCATGACAGCCCTAGATTTCTGATGCTAACAATTCAGTTGAGGAATCAGCAGGTAAGCAGGTGTTGAAAAAAGCAAAGATCTGCTTTTACTGTCAAAGCAAAAGCAAGGAGCGTCATGGATTGTATGTACTGCTCTCGGTGTGGCCCAATGTTGCAGACCAATCTTTAAACCTGAAACACTTGTAAAGCACAACAATAGCATAAAGTGTAAACTATGCTAGGACAAATGCACCGTTTTTTTCCCTTTAAACTACAGCTCATTTTTATTTCTGTAAATTGCTTATTTATTACAAAAACATTAATGAGTACAACAGTTGAGATGGAAAAATGTTTGTTTTGTGAAAGGTTTTAAGAACTAGGGCTGCACGATCCTTGCTAACATGTGACTCATGATCTTTTTCCAATGGGAATTGAGATCCCAGTTTTCTCATACAATTCTCATTTTTTCAAGCATAACATTTATTGCACTGAAGTTAAAATTCACGTTCTGTCTACATAGGACTAACTCTTGTAACAACATCAAACAAAAGTCACTTATTTTAGAGCTCTTAAAGTGAATTACTTTAAGGTGTTGAACATGAAATTATATATAACAGAAATTAAGTAAATAACTTATAGAATGTATTTGAATTAAGCATTAAGTAGTATAATTGTATGTAGCTTTCTGTTCTCAGTCTCTGTAACAGGCAGAATCAATACATCAGATTTAATTAACTAATCCAGTAATTTATATCTCAAGTAGAACTGCACATGCTTATCTCTGTTCAGACAGTATTGTACACATTTGGTGAGAGTGTGCATACATGCTTGTGTGTGTGTGTGAGACTCTTACCTTTGGGTAAAAAAAATTATAATGATATATGAATAAATATTGCAATGAATAAATGAAATAAATATTGAATTTGAAATATTGAATTTGCAAACTATGAATAAATATTGCAAGCATGCAATGAAAACATTCAGTTTGATCTGAATGCTAGGAAATACATGCAGGTGAATCATCATCACTTAGACATGAGATTGCATGTGTGTAAGACTCAAAATATATGATCTATACATTTCTTTTTTTCAATGATTAATCATGCAGCTAGAGGAAAGAGTAGCAGCGCTAATAGTGGAAATGGTTGTGGAGTCTGGAACGCTGATATACTATACGTTTCATGCTATTATATATAAACAGCTTTCCAGAGGACAATCCTGCATCCTGTTTTTGATTAATGGCAACTGTATTGTTTTGCCTTTTTTCCATGCGTTTGTGCCTCTGTGGTGGGACAAGACACTGGCCCCAGACTGAGACAGGATCATAAATAAACGTTCCACTGGCTTTTGCCCCACAGTGATCCCTGCTGTATGCTTATGTTCCAGTTCAGCAGAAGCCCTGTGCCCATCTGTGCTTTCTTGCTTTCCCTCACACTAGATTTCTTTTTCTCTCTCCACCTCTCTCTTTTCATTCCTTGCTTCAGGTGTGTCCGACGTGTGTTTATGGATACCTCTATAAGCCAGATGTTTGGAGGTCTGGATAAAACACAGCTTCCGAAACAGACTCATGGTGTACTCCTAACCTCTGTTTTTCCCCTCTTCCTCTTTTTCTTTCCGTTCCTCTCTCTCTTTTTATTTCGCTTACTGTATGCATGTGTGTGGTCATGGACTGCTTCCACTGTCTGACTCCAGTTCTCCCAGAAGCTAATTGTGTGGTTATAATCTGTGGTCTGAGATTACTCTTTAAGCTATCACTGCCTACGTTCTATCATCAGTGTGAAAAAAGGCACAAATTTCTAATCAACAAACAGTACAGAGTGTGCCTTTTGGCTTTAACTGTTGTGTCCGCTCCATCATGGTTCTTGTTGTCTACTGGCCGAGCAGTAGTTTACGGTCCTTTTTCTTATGTGGTCTTTGCTTTTTACGCCTTTATAATTAAAGAGACACTAAAACTAATTATAAATCATTACATACGTTTACAATCTTTTGTAAGAAGAATAAATAAATAAAGAAGAAATGTCTATGTTTGAACCAAGACTGATTTGTAAAGCACCTTGGAATTGTAAAATAACACAAGCTTCGCACAGGCCTTTACTGGCTTTGTTGTAAATATAATAAGACCCATGAATGCCCTGTGGAGATCTTTTACAGGCTGTCCTAAGATATGGGTGGTCTTTGTATTAATGCTTTGAGAGCTGGGCAAAAAAGTAATTTGTGTTTAGATATCAATGATCCAGCAAGATTCCTGTAGAATTTAGCTTTACAGTACTGTTTCCAGAATATAGCATTTAGAACTATTTGTCACAAGTCTTGTGCGGTTTTCAGTTTACAAAACGTGTGAAGGCTTGTTCATCATTTTCTACTTGGCTGACATGATTTTCTCTGATCAAGACATCTGCCTAGCAAATGTGAGCAGGGGTATTCCTTTTGCCAGAAATGTCTCATGTTTTCAAATGTTAAACTTTCTTGACATCTTTAATAAGGGATTTTTTAAGGTGAAGAGTTGGCCTCTTTGCTCATAAAGGCAACAGGAGGCTCCCTTTGTGGCAGTAGAGCCAGCTGATTCAGCTCTTCTTGTGTTTACACTAAAGGAAAAACTAGTATCACTGTAGCGTCTGCTATTACTCCATTTGTCATCACTGAACAAGTTGTACTGTACACATGGGTTATAAATGCAATGTTAATTTTCACCACAGCTACTTTTTAAGGAGATCAAGTTATTAGCCTTAGTCTGGAGCTTTGGAGTAAAACACGTCTAGTACAGTAAGTCCCCAACATACAAACAAGTTCCGGTCCGAGAGCTAGTACTTTTACACACTGCATGCATGTGATGATGTTCACCGGACATGTGATCTAACTTCCGCGGTTGAGCACGCGTGAATGCATGTTCGTATCTTTAAAAGATACAAATGTTTGTATGTAGGGGACTTCCTGTACATTAGCCAAATGTGCTTTTCTCACACAGTAAATATCAGGTTTTGGACAGCTACCTGCCTAAGTGAGATGCGCATATGCCTAATCAAATCAGCTTGTGATCACAACCGACTCTCAGAGTGATCTTCCTGCCCCATTACACTATCAACACAAAGCACTTGCACACACAGTTACACAAAAATGACACAAAATAAAAAAAATGCTTAAACAGCATAATGAAAAGGCTTTATTGGAATAAATCCACAGTGATTGGCTTTTTAAAAATAATGCTAATTTGCGATGACTGAGTTCTTAGCCCAAAGACAAGCAGATTAATCTAACTGGCATTTCCAACTTGCCCATAACGTGTGAGTGAGAGTGTCAGTGTGTAAGTGACTGGCATTACCATCCAGGTTGTATCCAGCGATATGACCCAGGTCCTTTTCCGCCTGCAGCCCTGCGCAGGATAAGCTGTATAGAGAGTGGGTGAGTGAGAGTTTGTAGCTTCAGTGTGAGACTTTTGTGTTAAAAAAAGAGAAAGGCCTTGAAATCTGGTGTAATACCGGACAACATTTTTACCCTTTGAATGAAAGCTACAACCTTTTCTCTTTGAATACATGATGAAAAGAAACCCAAGTGATTTTGGTAAGCATTTCTTAGGGCTATCTTGCCCCTGGGTGCAAAACAGATGCTGGATTGGCCCGGAATAGACTCGTCCCTGCTGTGATGCATCACTGGAGTGTGTGTATGCGTGTTTTGTGCAGGATAACAGAACTGGTGAATAGCATATTAAACTGTGTGTTCTCCCCCTGCAGAGCCCTTTGTATTACATAAAGACTTCCGAACAGCTCTGGCATTGTTGTGAGAAGGAAAGGACCCTTTCTTCTGATGCTGGCGGTTTTGAATATGATACGCACGTACGGAAAGTGTGGTCAAATAAACAGTGTGTTGGGTTACCCTGTCTGTACCAAATTGTCAGAATGGATGGGGCTCCACTTACATCTACTCCTCCTCCTACTTACTGGAATTTCCCCTGAAATGGAGCCATTTCTACTGTTTTATACTAATTAGATATTGTGTTTTATACTGTATCCTGATGCTTTCCTTGTTTGACGTGCGTGATGACCTCCTGTGTGTGTGACTAAGCTTAAAACTTAACTTAAGACTTTAGCTGTAAATGTGAAAAGACATTAATGTAATGAATGTAATTATAGGTTTGACATAACAAGGTTAAGTAATTGCACTTTATTGGTTTTGATTTCTTTTTCTCTCTTGTATTACAAAGATGCATTTCCCCGTGTCATATTAGGTGTTAAAAAAAAGAGAAAAGCGTCAGATTACAAAGCCTAGGTCATGGCCATGAGTCAGAATTTCTCAGCTTTAATGGAGACAGAAATCTGTAACATGAGGAGCAGCATATCACACCACACCTAAAGAGCCAGCACACCACACATGAAGATCTATCCTTTTTGTTTTGTTTAGTTGTTGTTTTTTTTTTTTTTTTTAAATAAAAGCCTCCTGCTCATTTATCTAGCTACTCAGTCGGTGTAGATTCAGGCTATTCCATATTCAGTTTAGTCTTTATTTTTCATCCACTGTTTTACACAGATTATAATAAGAAGTTGTGCATCGCAGGGCAGCTGGACAGGACATACTCTGCTTGCATCTTTTGCTGTTGGGGTATGTGTGGCCAAGCATGTGCATGTGTCCATAGAAGCATTATAAATGAACTTGCGGCAGTAGAGGAGGAAGTCCAGGTTCTTCTCTGCAGGATTCTTCCTGCACTCAGGCTCTTGGGAAAGACTCTCTGTGAGTGCCAACTTAGGCAGGGTTTGTCTTGGAACATGCTCAAAGGCTCTCCTCATCTCACATCTGAAGGGGTATTTATGTCCAGATGACAGGAAGGTAATTCATCTGAAGTCCATGTTGCAGACCCCCAGACAGTCCATGTCCTGTTGGACTGGCCCATCATTAGTGGTATTAAAGGAATCTGGTCCTAAATTAATGTGTTTAGCCAAAGCATGAATGCATCTGAATGGTCATCCAGTCTGTTCTAGCGGTTTGTGAATTCACATGAATATAACGATAGAATATTATTCTATTTGATGGTCTAGTGTGCACTAGTGTTCGTCACATGCTAAGATCCAGTTGGAAAAAACAAAACAAATGAAGCCAACACCGAAGTGCCAAAATGTGAAGTTCCTTGAATGTCCACTAGGCCAATCCCCAATTTTACAACAGGAATAAAGATCCTGGTACAAAAATGGTTTTAGGGCCAGTAGCTAGATTTCTTGTTCTTGACAATTAAATGGGGGCAATTTTTATGTAACTCATCAGTAAAAATATATTAAGCCACAAAATTGTGCGTAATCAGGGCTGTGGCCGATTTGAGTGGCAGATGCAATACAGGTGTCAAACCGCCAGCTGTTCGCTATGCGTCACTTTAGCTAACCAGCCAAACGGAATCGTAGTAGTTTAACCAGAAGAAATGTATGAGATGGGACAGGGTGTGAATAATAGGGTTTAATCAAATGCATTAGCATATAAATTAACGTTAGCCACTATACCTACATTTCAAGTCTACTCCAAGTATCTACAGGCAACCTGAGATTTAAGGTTCTACTGTGCACATGTCTTTGGAATGATTATCATGCCTATACTGATCTGAAGTTTGGGATCTTGGGTGATCTTGAGTCTCTTTTCTGTGTACAAAACAAAAACTCAAGGCCCTGAGAGCCTCATGTTTTTGCACAGAAGTAATGGAGAGGCAAGGTGGGGTGGACCAGGTGCTAGAGAATGTAATGTTTTATTACACTGAAGGAATTTAAGATTAGTTTAATCTTAGTCCACACCCCCTGTCCTGCTTGAAGGCTTCCAGCAAGCCTGCTCTGTCTTGTTTAAGGACAAAAAGCAATGAAAAGTAGATTGAGTTAATGGTTGTTTGCTTCTAGGCTTCAACACAACCCACTTAAGGTTTAAATTCGCATGGGGATTAGATTTGCTCTGCTGCTACTGAGGTATGCCTAATTCAGATAGTAAAGTGTAGTATAACAGCTTTATGGATAGAGATTTTCTCTTTTATATTTGGCCTTTGTGAACTGTATCCCTATTCTAAAAAGTAAGACATGATTTCTTGTATGCCATCCTCTTCTTTATATAACAATGCACATGTCTGTTCTAACAGGTCCTTGGACAAAACAAATAACCAAATACATCTACAAAATGTCTTATCCAAAGTCAGTAGACACGTGTGTTTAAGGTCCAAGCAGAACACAACACTGCCACCGTTATGTTCCAGGGTAACGTTAGGGTGCTTATGGCGTAATCTGTCTTTGGTACATAGCTGTTCACAGGCACTTTCTGTCCTAAAACTATTAGTGATTGTAGTCCAAAGTCATTTTCATGATTTATAAGTGGAACTGTCCTCAGGAGACACATGTATTTGTAGCGGGGTCATCCTCAGCACCATTGAGTGGTCTCCATATGATGGGAACTCCAACCATAAATAGGACATCAGAATAGATCAGGCAGGTCTGGAAGGAAGAAGGTTCCAGCTCTTTATATTCAAGAATTTTATTTGTCACGTACATGGTACAACAGTAGTGGTATCAGTACAACACACATACAAGTACAACAGTAGTGAAATGCCATTGCGCCAAACTCCAGACTGTGCAGATTTTTAAGAAGTAAAAAACAAAAAAAACAAAAACACTAATGATAAATATTAAAGAATAAGTATGTACAAAATATAAACAAAAAGACTATGATATAAATTATATACAATATAATGTAAATATTATGAGAGAACCTACGGGTACCATAGAACCCATTAAGGCATAGATCATGTTTTATATTCAAAACTACAAGTTTTCGACTTTTCTACCAGTTGTTTTTGTTCGCAGTTATGTTGTAATACGCTGTTTCTGTAACAAACTCATTGAATATGATTCCATGGACTTTGCATTTCAGCCTTTCCCAGGGCCTCCGGATGGGTGTGAGTGAATAGGAGGGCACTGTGCTCTGGGTTGGATTGGGGGAAGGATGAGCAGCTCACCCTTCTACAGGAATGGGAAGCAAAACATTTCCTTTTCTTCCTGGTGCAACATGGGTCCAAATACAAACCATGTGTACTCATGCCTCACTGGCTGGCACTCCACCGCTGTGGCTGTGGCTTCTGCCCACTTCCAGCAGCTTTGGGGGGATCCATTTCATTGCTGCCTTCTTAAATTGTTGCAAAACCTCTGGCCTGCCGCTTTGGGGGGCGGTGGCTTAAATGGCTGTGCCTTTCCTGTGTCCGGTCTCCAAGCATAGCAGGTATCCTCGAAGGGCCTTCATATAGGGTTATGGTGTTGGCTTTTGTGATTGGATAAGTACAGTAGCCCAACTCCAAGGTCAAAGATCATTTCCTGCTCTGAATTGCAAGAGGTCTCAAGTTAGCTCCTGTGTCCCAGCTGGTTTAAAGTAGTCTTGCTTAATCTCTCTCTCTCTCTTTCACAAAACTTGCTGAAATTCTGGTCCATCAAGTCTTGATGTAAATGCAGGCTCGGGTTGCTACAAACCAAGCCTAAAAATGTTTTGCTTCATTTTAATTAGCCTCAAATAAATGTCTGTTTGACTTACTTCTTTAACCTGAGTTTTACCTATGTCAATAAAAACTTGCCATTTGTGAGAGATAAATGTTTAAATCAAAAAAGTGCTTACGCTTTGCTAAAAAAAACAATTATTGATGAAGGTGAAACAGGAAGAAGTTTGTGAAATAAACGATAATGATGATGATTTACATATACATTCAGGCATTTGGCAGATGCCCTTATCCAGAGCAACTCACATTTTTATCTCATTATACATCTGAGCAGTTGAGGGCCTGGCCTGGCTCAAGGGCCCGACAGTGGTAACTTGGTGGTCGTGGGGTTTGAACCTGGGATCTTCCGAACCTGAGTCCAATGCCTTAACCACTTAGCTGCCCCTGGCCATAATGGGCGATGATGGGCCATGATGGCATGTATAACATGTATAGAAATATGTCTAGTTATATGTAAAATATGGCAACTAAGGACACTTATTGTGCTGTTGGCATTGAAAATGAAACAAAAGTATTTCTTGATTTAATTCAACATGATATGTTACTGTTACACTGCCCAGAAAAAAATGGTTATTAAAAATCAGTCAAACATAAAACCTTGCTATTACATTGCTGTATTGGTGCCCTTTTGTTTATGTACACAGATGTAAAACAGCTGTATACTTTCAGTATAGTAGTAATTTCTCACTAACCTTTTACGTCATCTTTGGGATTTCTGCATGACTGCAGTACACGTTTGGTTTCTTTTTAGAAATTCAATATGTTTGAAGAGAAAGCCAGTTATAGACTTTGAAATATAGTATGAGCAAGAACACGAGTACACTGAATATCATCAAGGCAGTGATTTGTCTGTAGTTCTGATATTCAGTACAAGTGAACAATTTTGAGTGTGATATTGCTTTTATCTAACTTTTTATTAACAAGAAATTAATATCAGCATCACAAACTGATACCGAACATTACGTGTGCCCTCACAATCATGTGATGACATCGGACATATCGGATGCTCGAGCGATGGTTCCCAACCAGTGCAGTGCTTGTTAATTAGTCTAGCTGGATTTCAAATTCACATGCTGTGCACTATGTACAGTAGCGTGGTAGAATGCTGTAGAGATGCTCAGTTCCACATGCAACGAACACAGCTAAATTACATGTGAAGGATCAGCCTCAGCTCGGTACTCATTGCTCCCTGTTCACTGAATGTCATTTAAGGAGACTTCCCTCAAGCAAATACCTCAATTTGTAACACCTTGCTATGTCACCAATGCAGAGATCATTTCCTCAGTGCATTACTTTGTGTAAACACCTCGAATACTCGTTTTATGTCACCTTTCATTCCTAAATATTCTATTATTATTATTATTATTATTATTCGATTACCAACATATACATGTACAATTAATGATTTATTGATTAAATATCTATGTAGGTTATTTAAAATTTTTATTAATATAATATGAACCGTGTGTCATCCTTGCTAATAATTTAATGGTGCACAAAGTTATTACCAGGATGTGTGGACATTAAATTTTTTTCCCTGAGCTCCAGAGAATGGCACAGTAAATAATATGTTCAGCATGAGTTTGGTATGGTTAATAGTGAGGTTGAAAACACATCGTAAGTGATTTACTTTGTAACATTTTAGTGGCTAACGTGTAGCCAATTCATAGCAGATCAGGGCTCGCAAAATTTCAAAATTCCTGGTAGCCCTTTGGGCAGGCACTCTTCAGTTTTTGGTAGCCCAAAATAAATTTAAGTAGCCCAAATAAAA
>JAQQZT010000008.1:17385243-17396528 GCA_030068275.1 Clarias platycephalus | reverse complement strand
GGCGGAGTAACACACTTGGAGGAAAGCGCTAGCCGCTCCTTCCGCGTGCGCGAGCTCGCAGACGCCCCTGATTGGCTTTAGAGCCGTGAATAATGTGGGAGCGCAAGTACCTCTCATCCCTCCCCCCCTGAGAGAGCTCGGGCCAATCAGCTCTCTCTGTGCCTCCAGCTGTGAGAGGAAAACAGCATCACCCGGGTGATCGAACCTGCGATCTCCGGATGATAGGGTGAGTGCTTTACCACTGCGCCACTCGGAGGCGAGATGTAATATTGCCAAAGACCAGAATAGGTTAGTCTACTTAAAGTAGGGACATACTGAAATAAAAAAATCATCATCAAAACCCAAACATCACACAAAAAGACCCTTCGAAAGACCTTTATCTAACATGTAAATATTACATACATATTACAGTTTATGAAATTTTATTTAAAGATAATTAGAGAGGAAATTTTTATTTATTGAACTTTCTGTATAATAATCAAGACATGCTAGATCAAGCTGTGAATAGTCAAAATACATGTGCAGTACTCTCGAGTTTTTGCCATTTATGTGCAGAAGTGGACACCCTGGCTTCAGAAAGTAAAAGATATGCCACATATTTATTCCAGTTATTCACTAAACCAGCTAATTCTAATGAACAACTCTGTTCAAACAGGTGAGAACTAATTAGTGACATCATGGATAAGATCAAGAATAAGTCCATCAGAGGGACAAGCCATGTTAGCTGTTTTGGAAATAAAGTCAGAGAGGCCAGATTGAGGTGGTTTGGACATGTTCAGAGGAGAGATTGTGAATATATCGGTAGAAGGATGCTGAGGTTGGAACTGCCAGGCAGGAGGTCTAGAGGAAGACCAAAGAGGAGATTTATGGATGTAACTTGAAGTTAGTTGGTATGGGAGAAGAGGATGCAGTGGATAGGGTTGGAGGATGGAGGCAGGTGATTCGTTGTGGCGACCCCTGAAAGGAACCAGTCGAAAGACGAAGAAGATGATGTTTTGTACCCATAATACATGACCGGTTGTCTAAATACTTTTGCCCATTGAATTTCACGTAAGAGCTTTTGACTGAACACAATTGCTGCAGTCACTAATATGTTTCTGCTGGCAACAAATAATATAAACCTAATTATTGTAGTTAGTATCTTCTCATTTCCAGGTGTGTGTGTGTATCATTCTGCTGTTTTAGAATGGTAAAAATATTGGCTTGCATCAAGAAAAGAAAACATCCAAGGAGATTGCTGAAACTACTGGAATCGTTCTTTGTGGAAGAATTGTAGTCAGATAAAAGTAGAAATCATAATGATGTTGAAAGTAACAGCATTTCTACAACAGATGTCACAGGATTGGGACTAAACAGCTGTGTGTCCACACAAGTACTACTTGTTAGGACTGCGATGGGCATGTGAGGGTACAAAGGAAAGGGCTTGAAGTGATATACAGTACATGTATATATGGAGTGCCCACTGTACAAGCCTTTGGAAGCAGTGTTATGATCTGGGGTTGCTTCAAGACTTGCAATGTTTTGTGGTAGTAAAATGAAGTCAGCCAACTATCTGAATTTACTGAAAGACCAGGTTATTACATACATTGTTTTTCGTCCTGATTGTATATTTCAGGATAACAATTCCAAGATGCATCAGAATCAAATTGTGAAAAAGTGGTTCTGGGAGGATGAGGAATCATTTTCACCCCTGAATTGGCCACCACTGAAAGTCTTTGGGATGTGCTGGAGAAGACTTTATGGAGAGGTTAACCTTTCCTGTCATTGATACAAGCTCTCTGCTAAAAAATTTAATGCAATGTTGGACAGAAATAAGGTTGTTGAAACAATGCCGTGTTGGTTGCAATACATAATCAAAGCTAAAGGCAATCCAATGGAATGTCGATGTGTGCAACTCCTCTCTACCCAAGGAGTGTAATATTATAAATGTTATTTGGCCTGCTCTTGGTGTGGGTAGGATTTGTCTATCTGCCAATCCAAGTGACCCTAGTCAATTACAGAGCTGCCAATTTTTTTTTTTTTAAGAGCTTGATGTGAGATCTTTGGGGGGGGGGGCATTAATTCTTTGTGTACACGCACACTACTCCGCATGGTGCAATCATTAACCATACACATTACCCTGCATGGCTCAGGTTCTGCATATTTTAGTATTTTAGTGTAAAAAATAAAACAACAGATGCATGTGGCTATTTATTTAAATTGGTACAACTATCATTTGAAAAATCCACCCAAACAAAAAAAAAAGAAAAAAAAGAAACACCAGGCAGATCACCTACAGCAGGGCAGCAGGGCAGCAGGGGCATATCACATAACTCTGGGATCTATACATAAACAGAGAGAAAATTGAGATATTATAAAGTTTTAGGATAGAAAAGTCCATGAAAAAGGAGAAAGCCACTGGTCCTGAGGGTGTCCAACACCTGACTATGTGTGCATGAGAGAGAGAGAGAGAGAGAGAGAGAGAGCACGAGTGACCACACCCCACACACTGATATTTCACACAGTCACACACACGCGTACACAAGTAAGAAGTAAAAAAGTAAGGAAAGGATAATAATAATAATAAAATGTAGAAAGTACAGTACTCAAAGAAGAGTCAAAAGAAGGGGGAAAAGAAAAAGGATACTGAATATAAAGTGGGATTGTGTTGCATGTATGATTGTGACTCTCTCTGTTTCTCTCTCTTTCATGTGCAATTTTTTCTTAATCTAGTTTGTGAGCCTTTGAGTGTTCTTATGGATATAAAAAAAAATTTGTGTATGATTAAACTCGATGCAAATATTTGAATGTCACAGTAAATATTCACATGTATTTCTGTCTAGCACTAGTCACTGCCCTCACTCACACTCTTAATGCTCCAGCTGGTGTGTAAATTGCTGCAGTCTATAAAAGCATTTAAAAGAATGTCGATTTATTTGATTAGATCATTGATCCGTGACTGTTCTAATTATTATCCCAGCTTTTGCGTTTAGAGAGAGTGCGAAATGGTGTAGTGATTTGGCTTCAAAATAAAAGCCATTTATGGCTGACTTGTGAGAAAGTAGCTGGAGCTCAGTGATTTTGCTTGCGTCCTCCAGGGGCAATGGTTTCGAATATGAAAGCATGAGAAATTGGAAGTGTGGTGTGAGAGTGTGTGCAGATGAGTGACGGCGTGATTTTCACGATCAATGCTTGAGAGTTGGGAACTCTGACAATCGTGAGAATATGCAAACTTATGTTGAGCAGGTTGTGGTCTTCTATATGCATGCATCCTGTTTTTTGCTGTCGCAAGAGTAGCAGTTATGCCTCAGATCATGTGAAAGCCTTCTCACTTCTAAGTGGGTGACCGATTGGCAAGAATTAGCAATGAATTAATTAGAAGTAACTAGGGTAAAATAGGGTAAAACACCACATGGAAACAGATGCAGCCAGACAGATTTACCCTAGTCATACAATGTATTAATAAGAATACATTTTATTCATAAAAAAATATTGTAAGGTATTTTGGTATATCTTTCTCAAAAGAAACATTGAAGCAGGGTGAAAAAAATAGATTAATTTGTACATTTGCACAGAGCTCTGGAATTTGGGACAGATTATCTGTCATGTTTCTGGTTCCAGACAATTTTTTTTTTCAGGTTCGTCACATAAAAATATACAAGGTTTTAGGCACATTACCTACTGCATAATAATACATATTAACCTTAATATAAATTAAGTAGGAAAGTGCACCCTGATGGTTTGTGCAATACACACACAGTCGCCTTGGAAAGCCAGGAGCAGTTGGAAATGGGAAAGTGCTCTTGACTATGTTCCTGCCTGTGGCTCTACTTGAGTCATGGTGGCACTGGGAACAGTGATTGAGGCCACTGCTACCTTTTATTTTAGTTTTAGTGGTACACACCTTCTCTAATTGGAACTGGCACAATAACTAAAAATAGAATTAATGGTTAGCAAAATGTTTTAAAATTAATCCACATGCACAAGATATGCAAGCTTTCTCAAATACTTACATTTACTTTTTTTTTTTACTAACATTACATACTTAAGTATACTTACAAGTATACTTAAGTACTATACGTGTATAAATAAAGTGTCAAATCAACTCTGGGGATAGTTTTTAAGAAATGGGTTTTAACAAACACACACACACACACACACACACACACACACACACACACACACACACACAGTATATATATATACAATATGTCATCTCTTCTCTTAATGTTGTCAGTACAAAGGCTGATATTTAAAATAAGCAGAAAATCTAATGTCTAATGGAGCTGACATTCATGTTATGACTGCCCGGTTTCTCACACCTATTTGGTTTTTCTTAAAGTGGTACGAGGCTAAATTTAATTTGTCACTGTATCAGTGGTATGTGATGCATATGACAAGCCAGAACTCAACCTACGACTTTCCAGTATTGTTTGAGGAAGCGCTGAACAATCCTTGATTTGTTCTCAGACTAAACACTTATCGTCCTCCCACAATCGTGTGGTATAATGCAATCTATACTATGTAGGCTGGGGATTCTCCTCTGATTGCACTGTAGGACTGGATGTATTTGTGTTAAAACCCCTGACATTTAACATTGCAGGCTCACCTTTCATTAGCACAGTTTTTCTGTGGTTTAACTTGAGCATTGTTAAATACCTTGTTAGACCAATGGATGAGATGACAAAACTCTAAAATGAGATATATGAATTTTTTTTTTTTTTTTTGTACTATAAATGCAGCTCACTGCAATCTCGAAAATTGAGGCGTGGGAAGTTTGTGAACCCCCTGACCTCTCCTGTTAATGTTGCAAATTAACAGAGTGCGGGCGATAAAAGAATCTCCGTCTGCTTTGTCTTTTGTCTAAATGTCTTTGGAAGATAATAGATGCTGCCCTGTTTGTTCTTGCAGCTTGTTAGTGGTGGAGCTTCCAAAACGGAACCAGTCAAATAGATGATTGGTTCAAAATGTTTTTCGTGTCTCTATTACATCATTGCATTTTAGTGGTAGTGTTATTATAGACACAAACTGAGCTGATGGTGTCATTTCAGTATAAGCACATGAAGTGAATGGGTATCTTTTCTGCTAAGGGTTTTTGTGAGAAGCCGTGACGAATGTGAGGCCCACTGACGCGCAGCTCACAAAATTTAAGGATGAATAGAGAGGGCCTCCTTTGCCAAGGCTGTTTAGCGAAGGCCTCATCAAAACACATACAAATCACATTGATTTCTCTTTATAGGAATCCAGCACGGAACAAGGAAACATGGCCTTTTCATTCTCTCTCTGTCTCTCTCTCTCTGTCTCTCTCTCTCTCTCTCTCTTTCATAATTGGTTAGATCAGCTTGGGTCTCCTTCTGCCAGTTGCATCTTACTGCTCCCACAATCCAGCATGGCATCAAATGTCTGGTCTTAAATTTAATAGTAAATAGTAACATTTCAGGAAGCCAATCAACCCAATGGTGGGAATTACCATTTTATTATCTAGTGTTGCCAACTATATGTGGTATGTCTCGTTACTAATCATGGCCAACTGACTGTCATTGCAAATAGCAAATCATATACATTTCCTGAGCCTGTCAGAAAACACAGGAGCTAAACATCCATGCATCTTAATAGCATGTAAATATGTCCAGATTATATTATGTCTTTAAGAACTCAATTAATTAGCAATTAATATTTTAGGTTTTTGTTTTTCAGTCTTTTCACGTGTGATAAGGTGCATGACCCAAATTAAATAATTGCGAAATTTAGTGGTCTAACCCATTGCCAGAAGCGGAATTCCCTTGTTAGCAAAATAAAAGGAAATCTAACAAACACCTCTAACTTCTCCATTGGACTGTCAAAGAAGTGCTAATTTTTTTCTTTTTTTTTTCCTTTCTATTTTTGAATAAAAATGTTCAGGTACATTAAAATTTTTCTCATTATAACATTTATTTAAAATTGTCCTATGTCAAGGAGAATATAGTGCTAGGCTGATGTGGATGATGGTGATGATGATGATTTTATTACTACTACTATTAATAATAATAATAATAATAATAATAATAATAATAACGACAATAAATGCAAGACAATCTCCTGAACCAGTTTTGATCGTATTGTGCAGTCTTCAGCCCCTCCCCTTCTCAATTTTCATTCTTTTAAAGAGTCAGACTTTCTTGCATTTTACTATAGTTTTGAGGAATAGTTATCTAGGCTTCCTGAAGGACATTTTTAGTTGTCATTTTTGGCATGTTTTTGTCTCTCATTTTCAGCCCAGTTCCTGTACCTGACCAGTTTTAGAGGAATGTCTTTGTTTGTTGAGCCACATGGTGACTTATGAATCATTCAAGCATAAAAACCATCACCATATACTGGTAATGCTGAATGGTTGGAAGAGGGGAAATGAGGTTGCTGCTGAGGTTGTTACAGTAAATGAACAAACCAATTTTTAATAGTACCTTTAGGCACTTTTCAGCCTGTCACAATAAAATATTTGTTCCCCTTTCTTTCATTTAATCTACTCACTCACTCATTCATCTTTCTTACCGCTTTATCCTGTATTCAGGGTCGTGGGGACCCGGAGCCTATCCCAGGAGGCTTACGGCATGAGGCAGGACACCCTGGACAGAGTGCCAATCTCCTTCACACACTACGGGAAATTTGGGAACGCCAATTAGCCTAGCCTGCACGGGGAGAACTCCATGCACACAGAGACGGGAATCGATTAATCTACTTAATTTAACTTAATTTAATATGAAAAAATTGGGTGGTTCAAGAATTTTGTAAGGTACTGTATTTAATTTTATGAAAATTTGTAAATTGTGCATGACTGACAGCATGGACTCTAAACTGAATATAATGCACATACAGCCTGCTCCCATCACCTTTATGAAATTTCACATTTTTGACACATTGTCTAAGCCAATCTCACCTGTCACGCAGTAATCGCAGTCTGTTATCTCTGAGCAGGTAAAACGTGTATGTACTGTATATACACGTTTTATATATACACACCCACCCCACCCCACTGCACCACAATAAATCTCTGTAAGATCAAAAGAGCTTGAAGTCACCTACCCATGTTCATCAAAGCTAAAGCAGATGGGTGTGACGTTTGATCAAAACCAATGTATTTTAGTTTTCCAAACACATCCACCTAATATATCTTTATAGATGTGAAATTAGCTACATTCTGGTAAAGTACAATTCCACCTTAGTCAAATACTAAATAAACCATAAATCTAGTGTTAACTTTATAAGAGTAAGCTACATCTTTATCTCTTATGCCTGTTTATTATATTTCCTTCTTGACTACAGCAAGAGGCTGGAAAATTCCTAAATTCATGAGTCCATTCTACTAAACTGTACAGTTTTCCGTCATACTCTTTCCTGTAAGTTCCTGTAGCTAACCTTGACAAAGCTAAGTTGTTCTGAAAGCTTCTTGAAAGGAACTTGCGTTACGAATTTCTCTGTTGTCAGCTGTTGTGCAGGTTTCGACTTTTGACAGACAGAAGGAATGTTGCTCGGAAGTGGGTTTTCTTGTTTTGTTTGATTTAAGCCTATCAATTCTCCATGTGTCCTTAAGTAAACAGGAGAGCACTATGTCCTGTTTTTACTGTTTCACCATGTCACTGTTCAAACTTGAAAAGAATAAATATTGGAGCAAATCTATGGTGTGCTGAGCCATTTAAAGACTTAACATTATAACAAAAGATTCTAATTTTAAAGAATGTGCAAAAAAATTGCACTATATATGTTTAATGGCTTTGCATTTGTTGCATCAGTTTTCTTCAAGTTAATAACTACTTCTTTCAAGATACACACGGAGCAGCAAAAATTCAATTTGCCTCAAGTAGACCTCGACAGGAACACTAGAATAAAGAAATGAAAATGGCTGATGAAGACAGAAGCAGGGACTAATAGTCTTGGTGCAGAGTTTTGTACCTCTGAGCATTGTAACTGTTTACTCTCTTTGGATTTGTGTAAGACCAGTCCTTTCCATTTGTGGCTTAGATAGTCTGGCTCTAACCTTTGGAAAGATGGGCATGCTTTCTCCCAACCCTCGTGTTCTGCAGTCACCTGACACAAAAATTAGCATCCGAAGGTGAGCCATGCTCACATTGTTTTCAATGTGCTTATTAAAACACAATGTATTCAGAGATTTTCTGGGGACCTGAGTTGGAGTGGAAAGAGCCGCCCATGCTGGATCTGAACGCTGCTAAATAATCGATTGTTATTTTCTATAATATGCAGACATCATTTATATAAGGAGGCTTTAAAGTAAATATTTGCCATAGCAGAGGCCTGGGATATTGATAATGATGTCACATACTGTACTTGGCAGCTGGAGTTAATTTGCCTTGTTACTTGAGAAAGTAAAATCACTAGTTTGAACTGACAATATTTATGGATATCTATTGATATAGATATATAAGTCATGTAATTTTAGTGTCAAAGTGTTCTTTCTTTCCTTTGTAAGAAATGTGGCCAGCATCTCTGGTCGATCCCAGGGAATAGTTCCTGTAGCACAAATGGCTGAAAATGTTAATGTTGGCTCTGAAGGTTTTGTAGTGTGTTTTACAGTAGCTTACTGCTTATTGATAATGTGTAGCTGCAGACTGGTCAGTGTGTGCATGCCGACACTTGTCCATTGTCTATATATATTTCTTTTTTGATTTATTTATTTTAGAGATGGCACCTGCGGAAAAGATGGCACCAGGGTTGTGCTATAGGAAGTAGGCAAGTTAACAGAGAGAGTGTGATGTTGTGCTTGGAAACCCTGGCATTGATATGAACTTTACTTTGACATCTACCACCTACATAACCATAGTTGCATGTCACGTACACCACTTCAGGGCAGTAGATTTCCCTCATGGTAGTGGCCTCTTTCACCAGCAACAGACAAACCAGCCCAGCCACCTGATATAAAACACTTTTTTTTATGATCCAGGTCTAATGCTCATGTGCCCATGGGTCAACTGTGGTCCGTGCTTACGCAGCCCCGTACACAACGAAATCTGATGTTTTCTGGCACCTTTCTGTCATAGCCAGCATTAACTTAATTTTTCTGTGGGATTGGATGAGCCAGCCTGGCCTCTCTGTTTACATGCATCAGTGATCAGGGAACTCATGACCCTGTCGGAGTCCATGCTCCTTTCGTGTGGTCATTGGTTGTCCTGCTTTAGACCACTTTTGGTAGGTACTAATAGCTGCATCCAGGGAACACACCACATAAGCTGCTGTGGAGTTGCTCTGATCCTGTCTGTATCGCCATCTTGCCCTTGTTCACTTGCCGCCTACCGTATCCCAGCCGTTGGCACGTGCCATAGTAACATTTACATTTAGGCATTTGGCAGACGCTCTTATCCAGAGCGACTTACAAAAAGAGTAACAAGATAGGGAATTGATACATGTGTGTGTATATAATGATGTGAAAAGTCTGCAAAGCCTATTCATAGTCTTTACAGAGTGGTTTGACTCTCGCGTCTGTGGATTCATACATGTATTTAAACACATAATGTGTACCATGAAAATGTGCTCTGCATTTTGGTCTTATTTTAGCACAGCTGCCTCCATTTGCAATCAGTCTATCCTCAAATTAAAAGAGGCAACTTTTCAAGTTCAAAACAGGAAGAATGCCTCCCATTTTTTTTCTTCTTCATTATTTACTATTATTCTCAGTTGTATCTGTTTTCTTGCCCCTAATCTGTCTCAGATACCGCTGGCATTTGGCAGTTATTGCCCAGCACCACGGGTCAAGGCAAGGCACCTCTTTAACCCCTTCCCAACCCCATCTCCATTTTTCATCCCTCTTCACTGCATAATATTTTGGGTCACAATCTTATCTGTGCTCTGAAAGTCTGCATGTATGGCCATGTTTAATCTTGGCTGCCAACTGTAGTTCTTTTTTTGTTTTTTTTCTCCCCGATTACCCAATGGCGCTTTGGCAGGTGCTTTAGAATTGCGATTTATCATTACCAGGAATTTACCGGTCTACTGTGTCACACCGATGTGGTTCGTTTGCACTGTAATTACACCCAACACTTGTTAGAGCTTGTAAAGTTTGTGGCTGTGCAGTGAGAGTGTGCAACTGGCCTCAGAAGCATTATTTTGTGTCCTTTTGCTGGAATGCTGTTGCTTAAATGTCGCTGAATACAAGTTGCTGGAGGTGAGATTGTGGATTTTCAGATTTTTTGTTTTCCTCACAGTTTTAAAATAAAAATTTGAAGTAAACACATTAGAGTTGGATTTTGACAACAGAGGAGTTACAGTAAGATTTATTTAACATAGTTTATTTATGGGACACTTAAAGGGGGAGAGTTAAGGTGCTGTAAACCTGCACGTTGGTATCTGTTTAAAGAGTCAGCACACCTGCAGAGCGTTTTGATTTGACCCTGACACCACATGGCCCTGTTCCAGTATAGATAAAATGCTCCTTAAATGTAGCCTGGAGCTGAGAGGAAGTGCGTACGGTAGTCTTATGATAAGTGAATTTTTTTTTTTTAAAAGTGCGTATTTGATATTTGGATAAGATTGCAATATAGTTGGGTTGGTTATTTATTTATTTATAAAGCAAATAAAGGAAAACATTAGTTTGAAGTGTTTTCATTACATACAGTACCAGTTGTTACAATGACTGGCTTGAGGTTGGCATGTCCAAGCTGATGATCATTGCACATAATTTATTGTGATTCATTTTGTTGTTTTTTACATGATGATTTGTTTTTGATTTTGATTTGATGATTTTTTACAAAATGAATGCCCCTTACCTCGATTTGTGCCCATGCAAAGCTCACAGCGGTGTGAATTGCAAACACTTCTGCACAGGATGATTGGGTGAATCATCCTGTGCGAGAACATCCTGAAACGTTCTCTGCAGTTGAAAATGTCAACACGTGTAAGTCTCTGAAACTGATTCATGAGGTGCTGTAGGTGTAAATAGGGGTCCGAGCTGTAGAGGGAGCTCTCTCGCTGTCTTCTTGACATGTCTCTTTCTCCACCGATTAACGTTTTGAATATTAACTTCAACAGTGTTGTTTGTCTTTTATTGATGAAACACTTTACTTCATTATTAAAAATGATGGTGCGGTTGTGTCATTTTTTTTATGTAGAAAGATAAAAAGGAGCGATAAGCGAAAGTTCCCAGCGCTTCCTGGCCTGCATGTATATGTTCCGACTTGAATTGTCTGTGTATGTGTGTTTGTGTGTGTGTCTCTATTGGTGAACCTGCCATCCTTGCTTGTGGTTCCCTCTCTCTCTCTCTCTCTCTCTCACACACACACACACACACACACACACACACACACACACACACACACACACAC
>JAQQZT010000008.1:17368886-17380506 GCA_030068275.1 Clarias platycephalus | reverse complement strand
AATCGACAGTTCAGGCATTTAAGTGGCACCGAAATGAGGCACCGAAATTCGCGTTCTGTTCCGGTCCGGTACATACCAGTTCTATAGGTACCGGTGCCGTATTAGCACTGGTTTTCGGTACCCAACCCTACTCAGGAGTGGCATGTGTAGCTCGACAGAGAGAGGGAGAGAGAGAGAAGAGAAGGAGAAACAAGAATATCTTGTCACAGACAATCAGGGATTATAGGTGATGATTTGATTTGCTCTTCAAGTGATTCAACATAAATAATAGCAATCAAATTTACTTGTTAAAAATTCCTTAAACATGCCACTTTGCACATTCCACTTTGCATGCGCATGCTCAGTTATGTATGGTTAACTAGCAGGTTACTAGCTGTATGGCTAGCCGTATAGCCATTACGGCTAACCAGAAAAGAAAAAAGTTAAATTTGTAAACATACCAACTTGATTTAGCTCAGTGTTATCTTTCAAGAAGTTTCATATGAGCCCCAATTGAAATTTGTAGTGTATATCTGTTTGCACAGAACCAAAGTTTTGGGATTTTGCCCCAATTACTTACAGTATACTGTACTTTAGGGCTGTAGCTATCGAATATATCGATGAATTAAGTAATCAGATAAAATTTACTTTTGCTTAATTAAACAGCAATGTAAAATATATAAGAGAAACAAAGATTAATTGGTTTTCTTTTTTAGAAAAGTCTACTTTTATTTTTTAAATGCATACAGCATTTTATCAAAAATAAACTTTGTCATTATTCACAATATAAGGAATAGCTCATACCCCTATCTCACCTATGCGGTTTGACTCACAGTGAGATGCGGTGTTAGGCACCATGAGCTGCCGCGGTTGCCCGCAGACGTTCCGCGAAGTTCTGCAAGGTCGCAAGCTTCCGCGAGGACTACCAAAAAATTAAACGTTTAATTTTTCCCGCGGAAAGATGGAAACGTACTCACAGCGCCAAAACTAACGGTGAATCATGATGAACCGTGTAGATGAGATAGAGGTTTAAGTGCATTACAGTGCCATACATTCTTATTTTAAAGTCTTTTCTCAGATGCAAAAACTTAAACCTTTTTTTTTTTTTTTTTTTCAAATGACTTTAAGTATCAAAAAAAACTAAGGCACACATTAAAATACAAAAATAATTATACAAAAACACAAAGGTGTCCAACTAAACTTTCAGAACTAAAAGTTTTAAAATTTACAGCTCAGGCATAATATATAAGCCTTTACTGACAATTTCTGTCGTTTTCTCTTGCTGGTTTCTTCATCTCTTTGCTCGCTGATAATTTTATCGCTCCCTTTCATTTTGCAACCCGCAACAGAACGCTCCCTCAAATCAATACACTGCTAACTGTTTGCGTCTCCTTCCGCTTTGTGGGTGATGTAAGCGCTTCTTCTTCATCTGTGTTTACTGGCGGCTTGCATCCGGAAGCGCGCTGTGTCACGCCAAACAAATAATTGAGCAAAAACATAACGCTAGCTTTTAAAGTTAATTAAAAGAAGTTTTGAGTCAGAAGATTTTGCCTCGATCATTTTTTGTAATAGAATTACTCGAGTTACTCGAGGAATCGTTTCAGCCCTACTGTACTTCCAGGTGACAAACTTCACGGACTATGTGTAGAGCAGGAAATTTTAATAATGACTAAGGTCTTTGTTAATGTACTTACATGCACCTCAGTTTAAGAATCAGACCGATCTTTTGGAATGTGTTCTTAATCACCCGATTGGGCGTGTAAGTATAAGTCAAAGTAAGTGTGTCGGAATTATTTTCAGCATGAGTATATTGTGACTAAGTGATAGCAACAGTTCTCAGGTACAATCTCCATTATCCTGATTAGTTAGCTTCATAGTTTTGCAGATTATGTGCCTAGCGGGTTATTTTCGCCGGGTCAGGGGTAGCTTAGTACTTAACGCACTGGCTTACTGATCATAGGGTCCCTGGTTCAGTCCCTGCTGCTACCAGGTTCTCGCTGTTGGGCCCTTGATCAAGGCCTTAAATCTCAACAGCTTGTATGTGTAATATACTGTACATATGTAGATTTAAAAAATATAAACGCTCTTGATAAGGACATCTGCAAAATGTCATAAAATATAAACAATTTGCCATTACATTTGTCTGGCTTCAGTAGGCTCACTGTGGCATCTACATGAGCTTTTCCCCACCCAAAATGTATTTTTTTGGTGAAATGTATCTGTCCCATTTTTCTCATCTATAAGACCACTGACCTAGCATAAAAGGTGAAAAGTAGATGTTCTGAATTTTATTTACTTCTTTAGAAGTACTTTCTTATTTGTAGATAGCTAACATTAATTCAGCTGCCTGGCACTGCCCACTGCAACCTATCATTATAGACACTTGAAGTCCTTAAAATTTAATTCAGTTCATGTTAGTTTGATTTATATAGAGCTTTAAGCAATGAGCATTATGTGAAAGCAGCTTTACAGAAATCCGGAAATAGATTTAGATGCTTAATCTAAGTAAGAGGTCATAGTGGCAAGGAAAAACTGTTGCTGTTGGACAACAAAGTCCACTTTCAATGGTGCCATATAGAAATCTCAGAAGTGGGATTCCTAATTAGCACATTCACATATTTGCTTTAACGAAATAAAATAAGTTGTACATGCTTAAAAAAGTAGAAGTTAGTAATCGATTATTGAAATGAAATCTGTTCACAATTTAGGGCCATCCTGAGCACACCTTATTAGTTTGCTGTGATGTCGTGTGTCTTGGTCATATCTTGTACCCAGGTAGGTGGGGGCGCTTAGACTAAATTAGTTTGACAGCTGGTTTAAACAAAAACGGCTGGAGATTCTGGACTATTTTTTTTAAGTCACATCCATTATTTGGTTATATAGGAACCAATACACATCCCACTGACCTGGTGTTAATTGTTTAGAGCAATGTGGGTATTGCTAAACCTCTCCCACCAAGGTCCCTCTCCTCCTCTCTCACTGACTGTTCTCAGCAGCGGTCTTGGTGAACAGATAGTCATATTGCCAGAAATTTTGTGCCACAGAGAGGAAAAATTTCATCACTGGTTGAACATTTTGTGTGTGAGAGAGAGAGAGAGAGAGAGATGCCCGAATGGCAAAATCTCGGTTATCATTGATATCGTTGATTGTTTGGAAATTCTAACCCACAATTTACCTTCACGTAGTGCATTTAGTTATAAGTCTAAAGGCCTTATTATGTAATTAGTGACGTACTTGGTGCAGCTGGGTGAACTTCAGAGACACGCATTTCAAAACATGACAAAGCCGGTGACTAGAGCCAAATGCAGCAGCTGCCACGAGGATCTAAGCTACTCAGCTACTCTTGTTCTCGTTGCAAGTTATACCAAGGCCTTGATTCATTATGGACTGCCCTTAAAGAGGAGACATGAATCTAGGCTTCCAGTCTGAACTTTATCCAAACTCTGAGTTTTTGGGCAACAATTACAGAGAGTAAGTTATGAAGGATAGTGATGATCAGTGTTGGGGGACGTTACTTTTTAAAGTAACTAATTGCATTACAAAAATACTGTCATTAAAAAGTAATACAGTAATACATAAAAAAGTAAAAAGCTCCACTACAGCATTACTTTCTGATAAAAGTAACTAGTTAGAGTACTTTTCCATTCCAAACTCTTTAGTAATTCCTCATGCATATTGTTTTAGTCAAGACCTTTATAATTATTCTACCATGGACATTTCCCTAAGAAAATTAGTTTTTTTGGAAGAAGGAGATCCAAAAATAGGATGTTTGGTCATGCATTTGCAAATTTGTTTGCACTGTGTGGCACCAACTGGGTGGTCCTCATGGCTGGTTGGTCAGTTATCTTCTGGATCATAAATCAGTGTCCAGTGCTGGGCCTGGCAGTGTGTGACCGCTGGCACAAGGCCTAAGCAAAGGTCCATCATCACCTAGCCCTTGTCATGCTTCTAAAATTACTCAACCTTACCAGAGAAAAAAGTGAAAATAACACCAGCTTAAAACCTCCCCATATGCATTTACAAAATTATAAAATCTTAAATATTCACCTTACTTTTGTTGTTTTTGTGGATATTTTATTTTCTTCACAGTTAAGGAGAACATGTGCGAGAATTTTCCAGCAGCCTGTGATTTCTTTATGTAAGGCTGTAGATTAAAGCTTCGAGGGACCATCTTACCCTGGCTTTTAGGGCACTCAATGCCGGGAATTAAGATGTCTGTCATGAGTAGGATGAAGCCGTGTCCATCCCTCTATGTCTCCCCCTAAGGCCGCAGCTTTAATCTCTGCTCTGGTGCCTCTCACCATTGCACTGACCTCTCAAGCATACATAAAGATAAGACACAGGCATCAGACTGTTTGGAATAATAATACTCAATTTGTAGAGAAGTGGCTCAGCAAACACCAAAGCACTGGAATAAAACAAAAAAAAAAAAGCAGATGGAGATGAAAGAGAAGCGGATGTAACTCTGGGGATAAGAAAAGAAATGTATATATATGTGATTGCAAACAAATGCTCTCACTCAGGCGAGTGCAAGACTCTAAGCCTGATTCCTGACCTGTCGAGGATAGAGATAGAGAAATGCAATTTGTTTCTTTGTGTGGCAGGATCACAGAGGCCCTGTGACTTTTTCTTTCTTTCTCTCTCTCTTGTTGAGTGCAATTTAGTTGGAAGAGCAGGTGGTCCGGTGGTATCACGGCAATGACTTTACTTCTCTTTTTTGTTTCCTGCAGAGGCTCATCGCACTTTCAGTGTTTGGTTTTGTCATGCAGTGCTTTCAGATGGCATTTGGGAGAGGAGGATTAAACAGGAGCGATGGAGTGAATGAGGGAAAGGTGGACGAATAGAGGCCTTGTGGTGCCGTCAACTTGCTGGTCCACAGCCTTATTCACATTTTTTTGACATTTAAAAAAAAAATGCAGCCATCGGCTCCAGTCTCTTTCATTCGCTCACCACATGGCTTTTGTGGCCACCTCCATGGTTCCATGTTGGCCTCAGAACAGGCCTGGCAGTGCATTGTGCCTCATCAAAGCTCCAACAGCAAGAGAATAAAGTGGCTTCCTCAGCTGTTTCCTGTCTAAGGGCAAAATAGATAAAAAAAAATAAAAAAAAGAAAGTAGGGGCTTTAGGTGTTCATGTTCATGGCTGTGTAACCATTTCGCTTTTTCAGGTGCATTCAGTCATACTTATCCAGCTGTTTGTCCCGAAAAGGCCCCCTATCCTCCTCTCACAGATTAGAAACACAGTCTAGCACAAATATGTCAGGGAATTACCTGTGTAATATTTTCTTTGCACATTTGTAAACATTCTTAACTGGTCCACAATCAGTTAAACTGTATGAAAACAATATTCTAATGTTCATTTTGATAAATGGCAATCGCATGTAATTTACTAGGTGCATCTAACGTGCATTTGGTGACATAAACAAAACTCAGAGCAGAAAGCACAAATGGCGATCAATCATTTAATCAATAAAGTGATTTTCTCTGAGACAGAGCTTGAAGTACTTTTGATTCATATCTATGAGAATAAAAATATTGATCATCATAACAAGTAGGCCATTTTGTGTATACATCTGTGCGTGCATGTCCACAGAATCTCTCACACACTACAGCAGTTAGCATTAATGAAAGTGGTTGTGCATTATACTCGCAGTGTCAGTGTGCCGTTCTCCCTCAGAACGATTGGGAGTGGTTGTCTTCATTGGTGAGGTAAATAGTGGGAATTGGAAACAGACACAGTTGCACGTCATTAGATCACCTGAGGGCATCACTAGGTTCTCCACTGCAACTGTTTTTGGATATTTGTTTAGATTTGCCCATTTAAACTGTCCTGGGACGACAGCCATGCACTACTTACATTACAGTTTGTCATTAATGATCTTTTTTAATAAAATAAGGCAGTTAAAATGAAATTGATACTATTTTCCCTTTATTTATCACATTATCACTCAGCCAATGCATGCCTAGTGGTTTGTTCGTCGGTGTCATGTGATATGTGGTTAAATTATACGAAATGATCATGTATATACGAGAATAAGTGGAAAATGGAAAAAGACTTTCTCTGTTAACAGGGTGATAGCATTCAGCCAGGGTCAGAGGGGTGGGGTGGTTTCTCTAATTCTGGAACCCTTGTGTTAGATTGCTGCTTGACCTCTTTGCCCTTAACTGTCAGATAAAACAGCTCTATCAGAGAAAACATCCGTCAGTGTCTCGACAACTTCTGTTTTTGCTGCTTTATTCTCAATTCTTTATTAGACATTATATTACTTTTCCCTATTATTGTAGATGATGTCATTAATATGTTTCTGTGTATTTGTGGGTGACTTTGTGACTTTGCCCTAATTAAATGTCGATAACAGCCATTGTTGCCTTACAGGCCACTACATCCATTTAGCTCTAAAGAATCACTCAGTCACTGCATCTTTTGTTTGCACTGCCCATTCGAGTCCAGAGGCAGTTTAATTGGTTTGTTCAGTTGGTTTTAGATATGCTTCACAGTGCATAGAGTTTTTATAGACCCCATGCAGTTAAGTCTCAAAATCCCTTTAATTGAAAGCAAATATATCACTGTCATGCCTCGCAAAATATTTTGGCCCTTTATTTGGCATTAGAAGAATGTCCACAATTGCTTGACTGATTTACCTGCTGTGATGTGTTGAAATGGTGTGTATGGTGTGTTAAGCAGTGGCTAATCAGAATGAATTCAGCGTAATTTAGCTGAACCCATAATCCTTTTTTTGTTAGGGGTAAATTGCCTACTTTCTACCAATATTGAAGAATTAATTTAGGGTCTCCCTAAATTAAAAAATCTGATAAAATCTAAAATCTTGAATTTTATAAAATGTAAATATTTTTGAGGTGGCATGGTGGCTTAGTGATTAAAACTGTCGCCTTCCACCTCGAGGGTCCGGGTTCGATTCCCGCCTCGGGTCTTCTAGTGGTTGGTGCCTCCAGGTGCAGTACTCAAACAGTCCAAAGACATGCAGCTTAGGCGAATTGGCATTACCAAATTTCCCGTTGTGTGTGAATGAGTGTCGTAGTGTGTGTTTGTGCGTGCCCTGCGTTGGATTGGCACCCCAACATTTGGTTTATTATAAACATTTTAAATGAGAATATACTATACAGTAAATTGTATGTAAATATTGCTATGGATTATAATATTATTACAATTTAATATTTAATTCTCCTGATATGTGCTTTAGTAAATGCATTTATGATTTATACTGTATCTGTGAAACATACATTTATTACTAAGTGATTTGTATCTGCCTGGTCATCCGGAGTTCAAGTGCATCACCATTCCTCTCTCCTTTCATCATGTCATTCCACCTTCTTTGTGTTTTCTCTCTACCTTATCCTTTACTTTCTTTTTTCTACTCTAATCTCTGCTTTGAAGAACTCCCTCCCCCCCACCTTGTCATGAGGTCTCTGAAAACTCAAATCCGTTTGATTTCAACACCTTTTCATATCCCTTACCTATCGGCTAGCAGCCTAGGCATCTGTGCCCCGGTCGCCTGGCCTCTCTGTCATCAGGGAAGTGTGTTTGTTCCTGTTGCTCCCAATGGCTGCCACTCAGTTAGGGGCTCCAACCCCCCAGATACATCTTACAGCCACCATACATCTAGTTCTTCCCTACCATCATTTCATAAACAGCATTTATGAGGTGTGCATAGGCGATATTCAGTTATGACAAAAGCTTTCAGATTGCACCATGGGGCAAGAGGCTGCAGCGTAGCCCCTTGCTTACTTTTTAATCCTTTTGCTTTTCAACCACAATGGGAACCATGTGTCTTGTGCGGAGCAGGATAAAAAGCCCACCATGGAGAAAGGCCATTTACCTCACGAAAATTGATGTTGCACCGTGGAGGCTCATGCAGAGATTGCGAGATGCTTGGATGGCAAATCTAGTTTATGGAGGGTGCCATTATGGTCGTAAATAATAACATCACTGTGTGAGAACATTTACAAAACTTGACTGCTTAATGACTTTAATCATGGCTCAGTCGGCAAGATATTATATTGTGGGTTAGCCTACGTTACTGTCCATTTCCATTGGTTTCCATATGATAATGGTGCATTTTGTTCTTTCTTAAAGAAGTAGTATACTCAGAAATTTGAACTGTGCTAACCATGAATGAGAAGAGGTAGTGTCCCATTAGTGGGCCATTTGCACATCATTTGCTAAATGGCACTTTCTTTACAGCCATCTAAGCATTACAAGGTGGAGTGTTTCTTTAAGAGCCTTGATGTTTGTTAGTTATTGTATCTTGTCCAGGTCTTCCTTACTGGAGTGGGACGGGGTGGAGGGTTTAATGAATGGTTTGGTTTGGTAAAGGCCCATCCCTGAAACAAGATAATGCTCCATGGCAGATGTTTCCAGATGTTTGTTATTATTAACTCCTGACGTCTCATTACCAAACGGTAAAGGGAAAAACAGCCTTGGATTGTCTCCAACAATCTTGCTCTACCTATTTTTATCTCGGGAAGAATACCCCGTGCCAGGCCTATTCAACAATTTTACTCAGATTACATAATTTCTTAATAAAATATGCTGGACTAAAATATGAAATAGCATGATTGACTGGGGTTTAAAGTGTATATGTTTATTTATTTAAACTCTCAGCCATAAATTATTAATTTAATGTCATTTTGACTGGTGATGATAATAATAATAAACAATCCTGATAATAATAATAATAATAATAATAATAATAATATATTTAGATCATATAATGTCTGTGGCGTAGCTACCTTCCAGTAAATTGAATTTACTTAAGTTATGTTAAACCGTCATTAGTCACATTTACATTACTGTACAGACATTTATTTTCTCTGCATATCTCAGCTAATGGGGGGCAGGGGTAAGGGGTATATCAGTGGTGAAGGTGTTGGACTGCTGAATGGAAGATCCCAGGTTCAAATCTCACCACTACCAAGTTGCCACTGTTTTGCCATTGAGCAAGGCCCTTAAGCCACAACTGCTCAGATGTATAATGAGATAAAAATGTAAGTTGCCCTGGCGTCTGCCAAATTCCATAAATGTAATGAAAACTTGGATCAGAGCACAGGGTCAGCCAGCATATGGTGCCACTGGAGCATAAAGGGTTAAGGGCTTTGCTCAAGTGCCCAATAGTGGCAACTTAGTGGTGCTGGGGCTCAAACAAATGCTTAAATTAGATTGAATTAACCCCAACATAGCATAGACAAGGAGATTCACAGTACACTGGATAGTCGGTTTGATATTGTTAATCAACATTAATACCATATTTATTCAACTGCTTGGTTCTGTCAATTGAAATACTTTGCTGAGGATCCATCCATTTATCTAGGAACCTCTGTAGTCCAACGAACTACTGTATTCCCATTTATACGACCATGGTAGGACTTCTGGTCAGCATTCACACAAGCATTCAGACACTACGGACAGTTTGGAAACGCCTAATCTGCATGTCTTTGGACTGTGGGAAGAAACTGGAGGACCTGGAGGAAACCCAATAAACATGGGGAGAACATGCAAACTCCAGGCACACAGACCCGGCATGAGAATCGAATGACCCGACTCCAAGACCTTGAGGTCCAAGGCGACAGTGCTAACCACTAAGCCACCGTACTACCATAAACACTCAAACAGTCATTAAATATATTCAGTAACCATTTTTAGAATATGACAAAACAGTGAAAGAGCTCGAAAACATGGTACACGTCACCTCAGAGGACAATTAATATGCTCCAGATGGGATGCTTCACTGGCATCACTTCATGTCTGTTGCTCCACTGTCTGTGTAGCTAAATCTAGATGTTCAGATATGTTTGAGATAAATGGCTTAATTGTAAAGTCATAGCTGAGTATTTAATATAATTTCTAACACCTGAGGACTTTATTATCTCAGATATATTATTGCTCTAGAATTGACTCAGTGGTTTGGGGCTTCTAATAAATTAGTTCAGTTTAAGCCTTTTGAATAAATACAAAAGTAGTCAACCCTACATGCTGGAATTTAAATGATTTAAAATGCATGTATATATGTATGTAGAGTGGGCTACATATTTTTGTATTATTTATTTATTTATTTGGTGTTGAACGGTAATACTAACACTCGTACCTATTGTACTGTTGTTGTACCTATTCACCTCTCAGGAGCCAAGGAATACCACTGTTCTTACATGGCATGTTCCGGCTGCCAAACTTGTTTCATGGGTCAATCAGCATTCTACAGTAATAGAACCCCACCGGGTTGACAGAGGGGTTCCGCCAGTCCCTCTTCGACTCACTGCTCTGTCAGTAGTAAGGAGTTTATCAGACCACCACTGCAACTCACACCAGGCTTATGGCAAGAAGTTCCATCTTCTCATATATCATTTGCCTCCTTCCTTGCAGGCCTCTAAGGTAGTGTTTGTCTCATACAATTGCATCTTACGCTCTAGGTTACCTCTCTTGGTCCTACAACTATGCCAAATATATCATGTACTGGTCCAGTGAGAAATGGATCAAGAGTTTCGGTGTTCTTTTTATAATACAGTGTTTGACATAACTATTAAATCTATTAACCATTTTGATCTGTGTTTCTGGTAGATTTGCACACAAGAAGTATTGTATTTATAGTGCCTTGCAAAAGTAATCGGACCCCTTCAACTTTTTCCACATTTTGTCATGTTACAATCACAAAGGTAAATGTATTTTATTGAGATTTGATAGACCAACACAAAGTGGCACATACAGTAGCTGTGAAGTGGAAGGAAACTGATGAATGGTTTTCAAAATGTTTTGCAAATAAATATCTAAATAGTGTTGCGTGCATTTGTATTCAGCTCTATGGAGACATGCTCCATTCGCTACAGACATACAGTTTCATTCCGTATGATGATAATTGCTGTCAGAAGTAGCAAAAATAAACTCGTGAAAATGTCAGTCCAAATACAAGTTCATATACTTTACACAAGTAAAAGTGTAAAACTATTAAACTTCCAGGAAAGAGCCACAAAAAAAGTGTTAAGTGCTAGTTGTCAGAATACAAATTGATCACCTCTATATGTTTTGAGAAAGGTATATATAATTAGCTGTTAGTTAATGCCTAAATTTTGGCATAAGAGACATGCCTGTACCTGCTGTCTAAGCAAGTGAAAGTCAAAGTTGGAGAGAGCTCAAGTGCACATACTTCACTGTCCGTCAGTCTCTAGTCAGAGCAGTCAGAAGAATCGCAGCGCAGGGTGAAAATATTTGTGCTGCAACAGAGAATTTGCCCGAGGAGTAACTCTGTCATTAAAAAAAGTTAATTGTGAGATATTATGAGGGCAATTATGTTGGATGCATCCATTTGCCGTTAGCAGTTAACCCATTACAGGGGAGCGTGCTGAAGATTTCATTATCATGCAGCTAGACAAATGAACAATAAGGGTATTCCATGTTAAAAATAAATTAATCAAATAAATATTCCTAAACTCCAATATTTTATATAAGGATTATGGTTATAGTCGATGACTGTGCAAAGAACTTAAACTTAAAATTTATATTTTAGGTCTCCATCTTATGATCATAAATGCTGTTAGTTTCTACCAACACAGTGGGATAAGGTGTGTGTGTGTGTGTGTGTGTGTGTGTGTGTGTGTGTGTGTGTGTGTGTGTGTGTGTGTGTGTGTGTGTG
>JAQQZT010000008.1:17343386-17358810 GCA_030068275.1 Clarias platycephalus | reverse complement strand
TGTGTGTGTGTGTGTGTGTGTGTGTGTGTGTGTGTGTGTGTGTGTGTGTGTGTGTGTGTGTGTGTGTGTTATATATATATTTTTTTTTTCAGAAATTAGTGGCATACAGTATAACTTACAGAACCTCTCAGTGGTCATTTCCTGTTGAAGTGTTGTTCAGTACTGGCCCTATGTCTCAGTGGAGCTTTGCTGTGGTTGGAGGATGGAAGAATGCTTGCAGTAGAGGTAGCAGCTGGCAGAGAAAAAGAAAGACATAGACATAGGCATCAGAATAACTTTGCCCAGACTACAGAACCATGTTTTGTTTTGCAACTTTGTCACCTGCTTGAAACATCGGCGCGAGAAAGAGGCTGCAAGATAGAACAGACGCTTGCATGGGTCAGTGTGTTTACGACTTGAGTTTCTTGACATTTTTATAGTTATAACTATGTTCAACAACATTAGCATGAGCACAGTGTTGTCACCTGCTTGATAGTCTGCCGTTTCCTTTTAGTCCCCCCCCCCCCACACTCTCTCTCTTTGTCTTTCATGCATCTCTGGGGGAAAAATGACCTCTGCAGCTTTCAATTCACTGCACTTCTATGCCACTCAATGGAGCGGGCGAACAAAAGGTGACATAATTTTCTCAGGGTTTGATTGGCCCCCACCATGTTCTGGAATGACATCATACCCGCCTTCACACCAATACATAGTTGGATGCTGTGTCGTCGGGGTAACGGTAGGCAGAACTTGGCATTGGCCCATCTGGCTATTGATAGTGAATGTGGGCAGCATTGGGCTGTTTGTGGTAAACAGTCCTGGGAAACGAAGGGGAGGGTGTGTGTGTGTGTGTGTGTGCGTGTGTATTTTGGGGTCTCTTCACCGACCACCCCTCAATACCGCTTTCTGTAAGCCAACTTCTCATGTTTGCATGGAAATAAGGCGCATAGGATATGGCACTTGTGGCATTGTTTTCTTGGGTACACACACTAAAGCCACACATCAATATAAAAACACTAAGAAATCTTCCTTTTTTTAAATAAAAAAAACAAAAACGAGTGGGCGGCTTTTGAAGAATATGGATTGATTGAATATGCAATAACCTGCCCTGATGCATTCTCCCTAAATTAATTAGAGGAGTTTGCATTAAAGGGGATTGTCCCCCTCCTCCTCCTTTGCTTTTCTTTTGTGTTTCCTCATGACTCTCTCCAATCGCATGACAGGCATTACCAGCTCCAAGTCACATCAGCAAATCCTCTCAGCTCCCTCCATTGAGACTTTTGTCAGATTTTCTTTTTATTGTGTTGGCTTGACTTGTTTGTTTTTCTTTCTTTATGTGAGAGGAATGTCATCAACAAAGAAGGGAAAAATTGCCCATATTTACTTGTAGATTTGCTAATTATTCTTTTAATGATTAAGGTTAGTGGATAATTTCTTTAGTTGTGCAACTTCTATTTCATGCCAGTTCAAGCTGTGCCTGTGCCAGGTTACGTCAATGGATAAATGCTGGGCTTTCCCACTTGGAGCTCTTCAGAAGCTGTGCTCTTTTTTGGCAACTCCAATATGTTGGGTTTCCAACCACTGACCTCTGACCTCACCAATGAAATGTACTTTTTTTTCCGCATGGTATCACACACAGACAAATGGTCATTTCCCGAGCCTCTAATGAGAATTTTGAGCCCAAAGCTGGTTTGGGGCCTTCGGCCAAATTTGCTGGGCCTGAAAAGGGTGCACACAGTGTGCTTTTAAGTGTAGTTCAAATCATTTCCTCAAGTGATCCTGCCTTATAGAGAAGAAAACAAAATGCACCACAATTATTCTGGCACTGGAATAGCTCCAGATCTCCAAATACTGGAGAAAAGACTTCTTCAAGGCTTTCTGAACTCTTCAGCCAAGAAGAAACCTGAAGACGGAGCACACTGAGCCTGGAGAAGAGATCTTCACATGAGTAACCTTCCAAACATCCATATGATACCTGAAACAAGACGAATTAACAGATGACTTATTGCAGAACTCTTGTTTTTTTTTTTTTTTTTTTTTTCAAATCAGATGGGTTAGCCACAGCATGTTCTAATGTTAATAGGGCTATTGATTTATTGGACTCATTCGGCTGTATTAAAATGCATTCATTGTGTTTCTTCACTGATGTATTAGTTTTAATTTCCTTTGAGCAGGTAAAACACTGATCCAAAGTGCTCCTGGGCTGTGATTGGCTGACGTTGCTGGATGAGGCAGAGTGACTGGCCCTGATGCATGGCTGCTTAAGGAAGAGCCATGCCAGTTTGGCTAAAGAGTACACATATCCGCTTACAGCTGGCAGTGCCGCAAGGATACGCAGGGAGCATGACGTACCCTCCACCAATCTAAAATGGAGGAAAATCAGTCTCGGTTTCTCAGTTTATCTCTCTCTCTCTCTCTCTCTTTTCTTTTTAAGGGCCTGGGAACACTTTCCGAAGCACCACCCTAATCTGTTTTGACCTTTTCAAAGAGTTTTCTGCTCGTTTTGAAATGCTGATTAATACCTTTTATTTTTAACCCATGGAGTAAGTTAATCTCTTTTAATACAACAGAGAAGTGGTCCATTGTTGTTCACCAGTAGTGACGTTAAGGGGGATGGCCACATCATAATCATGGATTTCCTTTAGCTGCTATTATTTCACTGCTGTTTAAACACACCAGGTGCAGTCTACAAACTCCAGCTGTCACTCGAAATAAAACCTTCTACTGGTACGAAGTGTCAAAGTAACAGACCACTTCATAGTCATAATGAGTAGGATATGAAAAAACTTGTAGCATCCTTCTTCTTTTTATACACTTTGCAATGAGAAGGAAAAGGAGGGTGAGAGTGGTTACCGTGTGTGTGTGTGTGTGTGTGTGTGTGTGTGTGTGTGTGTGTGTGTGTGTGCATGGTTGAAGAGGTCTATTAGTGTAGTAGGCCAAGGGCTAGACTGACATCCATGGGAATCTGGAAATCTATTCAGCAGTAATTATCACCAGCAATACAGAGTGTGGCTGTGAGGGAGGGAGGAGGGAGGGGGTGAGTGTGGGAGAGGGGGACAGGCTCAGCCATGACAGGATATGGATGAACACAGGAGCCAAGATGCATGTGTTCTTGCATATGAGGAAGAATGATTTAAGAAACACTGAAACCATTTGAGAATGGTGTTTTATTTCAGGATTTTGCTCTACTTTTCTCCGGCTTTTGTAACCTCTTCTGTCAATTGCTAATTTGCCTTGCCCAGCAAATGCTAAAATCATCAAAGACCACAATTCAGACTCAGGAGCTTGACATGTTGTATTATTTGATAGGTCTGGCAGCCGCTTTAACTGCTGCTGTTATTGAGCAGGGAACTTTGTGTTATAAAATTGAAAAGGAAGACATTAGCAAGCAGTATACTTTCTTCTGACGTCAGTATGATTGTATTGCAGTAGGAAACAACCAAATACCAAGAGCAAAACACATCAATATTATATCAAACATATCTATCACAGATTCACAGTAAAACCAGATTCAGTACTGTGAGCTCCGGTCCTGCTCACTAGACAGTATGGTACATACAGTGGTTTATTCAGGAAAGCATTAGAGCTAAAAAAAAAATTTTAAAAAAGGAAAAAGAGCTAGAGTATGTGAAGCTTCCCTCCATGTACACTTCCATACTCCAGCCAGTTATGACTTTCGGAGAGTTTCCCCTGGACTTTCCCGCACTCTGTCCCTGTGTAAAGCTGAAAGACCTCCACCAGCTCGGGTCAGAGTGCTCAGTGCATTGACGTTTTTGCTTATAACTGAGAAGAACAGACATACTAAAGCAGTCACAGAATTCGGTTTCTCTTTGGTTTAGACTCGCCAGAGCACAGATAGTTATGACTGCAGTGTCAAAGGTCTTGGTAGCACCTAGGTTCAGGAATACAAAGGGTCAGGTCACTCTCAGGGGCTTAAGGTGGGAAAGAGAAAGGTTAGATAGAGTGTCATATTAATCTGGACACTCATGTTCCTTCCCTGGCAGCTATAATGTATTGTAGGTGTAGGTATACTTTTAACATAGACACAAAAGAGAAAAGGATGCTAAATGTTTAAATCATGCTTCGCCATTTAGTGTAGGATTATATAGTTTCACCAAGTTACAAAGAGTGACTATCCATCATCTTGCATCATCGTCTGTCATCGACATTTCTTTTTTCCATTCTCAACTCCTCCCAAACGGTACATGAAAATTTGACCAAACCACCAGAGCCTTTATTAGGAAGCATAGATGTGCACAAACCTACTTTTTTCCTGCTATCTGCAATCCCAATGTATGGAAATTTGTCTAAACTTGTACTGTACCTTTTTCAGTAGGTGAGATGTGAACTAGTTTGTTTCTTATAAATCTTTATATACTATAATAGTCAGAGGTTTAGTAATGTGGCTACGCAGTAATACCAAATAACGTCACAAGGTGGCATTTCTTTTTTCTCGTGGTGGACTTTTGAGCTACCTGCGGTTCATGCGTAACTAATCAATGTAGTGTTGTGGACAGTTGGCTTGTATCGTCGATGTTTAATACTGTAGCTGTGCAAAGCATAGTCGACGCGCAGGGATCCGTGTCCATCGCCTCGCATCGACATCATCTTCACACTTTTTCTCTATCCGCAACTCCTCCTAAACCGTTCATGGAATTTGACCGAACTTTTATTATGAATCATAGATATGCAGTAGCTATTTGTAGAAGTGGAAGAGGGAAGGCAACACGTCTTTCTTTCAAGACTCAAACTTTCTTAATTAATAAACTTGTAATGTGTTTTTGGTGGAATCGTATTCTGAAAGGATCATCTTAAATCATTATTTTTAAAAAAATCTACATTCTGAAAACATTTAAAAAACATATTGGGGACTAAATATTTACGTATACTAGACATTCCCACAACATTGTTCATGTGGAATTTAATTGCACAATCATTTTAAAAATGTGCTTTAAAAAATGTACAACGCTATCTGTTGAATTTTGGAATAAACTAAAATTTTTACATTACCATGAAGTGCGCGGAATGAAAGTGCGAGTTCTCATTTATTAAGTAAATTTCAATTGCACACTCATAAGTGCGTATTAAAAATGTACAGCGCCCTCTTTGATAAGAACTAATGATTTTTTTTCAAGGCTGATATTTTTATTTATTGATTTTTTTTATGATATAAGGGGTTTTCCATTGAAATATTTTGAAGTAGCTTACCTTCTCTTTACCGTGGGCCGATTGCGATGAAACAAGGCCTACTGTATCTGTTACCTCAAGCTCGGCCAAATACACATTTGATTAAAATCCATTCAGTAGATTTTTCATGGTGAGGCACAAACAAACAGAAAAAAATTCCAAAAACATTTTCATGTGTTCTATTACTAATCTTACGCCCCCCGCCCATTTTTTTCCCCCAAAATAACTTCATTGTGTACAGACATGCCAACTTTACAGTTTTATTATATGTATAGATTGCATTTCTTTACATTTTTTAAATGCCTACACATTTATGACCCCTTTTCCCCTATTGTCATGGGATGTCTTTATACTTGTTCTCCATTTGAAACTCCCCCAGGCCAAGATTAATTCCTGTTCTAAAATGAAACCTGTAATGGTTTTGTGAGTAGTTTAATAGCTTGGGTATTCCCTTATATCTCAGGCTGCTAAATCTCTTTCTGGGGAAAGAGGGCCTCCCGGACAGATGACTATCAGTCTGCCGTTCTGTCTGAATGAAGTGTGGCGTTATGGACGATGGGCCTCCGAGCACGTCTCTCACAAACAGTCTGTCTGTGGCATCTGCCCATACCTGTCCCAGTCAATGAGTCATTAGTGCAAAGCATGGAGGGAAACGTTACAAACCATTACATCTGAGTTTATATAATGCTCTTGACCCACACACTGAACTCTGAGCGAAGCTGTATCTGTGTAAGACAAGTTTTTGTTGTTGGTGGTTTTTTTCTTGGTTGTGTAAATATGCCTGTATGGCCCTGATGCTGATTTTATCACTACATATTCGACTGAGGTTTTGGAAAAGAAGATAGCTCTTAAATGTACGAGAGTGTATGCGCGTACATGTCTTTATGTGGGTTTCAGGTCTGTGCTACCGTTAAATGTCCTAGGAAAGGTCTAACCTCTCTGTTGTCTGTCTGTCTTTCTCTCTTTTAACATCCTTTGCTTGAATTTCGTCAGCCTATGTGCAAGGTTAGCAGAGAGGTGAGGAACACACCAGCACTGAGAGATTGATCTATTAGCTTGAAATGTGACGCCTTCCATTTCCAGGGATCATGAATATGTTCTCTGGCTCCCACGGTAGCTCCAAAACCACAGATAATAGGTGTCATGGTTCTGGTCATGTGGATCGATGAACACCTTCTTATCTGTACTAATGTTTGTGGAGGTCACACATGCTGACGACTCCCTACCATCTGACTGAGCTGTTTGTTCCACCTGTTTAACACGTAGTAGCGTAGCTGCGGGTTAATGTGCAGTGCACTATATGAAGAGTGCAAATTCTTCATTGCCTTCATTGCCTAAACACATAACATGTAAATGTTGTCTTTGGGACCAGACCTTGATTAAACACATACATGCCATGGTCCAGTGTTTTCTTTGCTCTAAACCACTTGATTTGACTCATGAGTTAATTATCAAGCAAAGTGAGGTACTAAATCTTTCAACTAATCCACCTGTTTTCCCTACAGAAAAATCTCATCCATTTCCCACATTATTTGAATAATGTGTAATTACAAGTGACAAGCATGAGTGCATTTCAATTCAATTCAGTTTTATTTCTAAAGCGTTTTTAACAATGGTCACTGTCGCAAAACAGCTCAGCTCAGTTTAATGAGCATTTCAGCTCGTTACACCCTGATATTGCAAATGTGACCTCAAGTAAATGTGATATTATGTGACTAAAATGTCATAAATAAAATCTAGATGGGAAAGATTTACATGCAAATAAATCAGGTATGAATCACATATGAACTTAGATTAATCATGTACCGTACAAAGTAAATGTAAAACAACTAATGTATAAGTAAGGAATTATGTGTGAGTTATATTAAAAAAAAAAAGTGCACTCCAGAGCAAATGTGAACTCAAGGAAGCACATCATGTGACCTCATGTGACTAATATGTGATAAAGAAAACCACCTGAGAAAGATTAAGATAACCTGAGAAAACCATATGAGAGAGATATTTTTCCTGTATAAAATAAAGAGATGATGCAAGGGGGAAAATCTCTTGACCATAAACAAATAATTTGAGAGTGTGTGAGTGAGTCAGTAAGAATGAAATCATCCGAAAGATAAATCATAGAAAAAAATCTACATGGAAAAATTAAAACACCTACATGAGAAAAGTGCACATCTGCAAACATCACGATGATGACGACTCATATTTCAATACTCAGGACTTTTATTTTTTAATTTTTTAATTTTTTTATTTATTGCTGACTACAAAATTACTTCTGCCAAAACCCAGAAGGCTAGATTCCAAAAACTGTTCTATCTATGAGAAGGGCCTGATTAAAATAATGACGGCTCGGGATTTTTGTTTCTCTCCCCTCCTCCCCTCTCCTCCTATTTGTGTTCAAAAGAGAGCTTTGTCCTCCAGTGCAACCTACTTGAAATGTCGCCTGGAAAGTTGATGCCGTGCGATTGTTATCGGCAGATCCCAGAGTCACCCTGTTTTACATCGCCTCTCTGTCTCAGCTGCTTGCTGCTTATTAGAAACCGGAGATATTCTGGATATTTTGTAATCTTCTTTAAATAAAACCCACAGAGCTTCGTCACTTATCCAGTCGTTTCCCCCCCTAGATCTTTTATCACTTGGAGTATGATGTTTAAATAACTATGTGAAATAAATCTAACTTTTTCGAAACATCATTCTGATGTTTGGCAAATACGCCAATACAATGCAGGGCTTTGTGCCAAGTCTGAACTAATTTGGGTCTTGTTTCCGCAAGCACCATCGTGTCAAGATTGTCTCGACTGAAAAGAGTGCTTGGAATGATGTTCTTCAGCCATGCTGTGAATCTACCTTGCACTTGTTGCTTTCCCAAAGTTGTTTGCTCATTTTGACTTTAAAATAGAAAGGGAAACAAATCGTCACATTCAGTCTAGGTAGAAGTGCTGAACAGAACAGAAACAGAGATGTGAAAGCAAAAATAATAAGTGAAATAAACATAATCCACGTATGATGAACCCTACACGTCTCCTGTAATACAATGTACTATTACACTAACCTGCATGAGTAATTTTTCTATTGAGAAGTCATTACAGTCTACAGACTATTGCAGTCTTCCATTAGACTCCTTGCAATAAGTGTATCGTGTGAATGAATTTGTATGACTTTCCAGCTCTCCAGTTTGTATTGACCATTCCTTTATTCATTCGATGTTCAGAAACCGCTCGAATCCTGGGGTGAAAGTATTCTTGCCAGTACTATGTAGCCAAAATGTTGCCAAAGTCAAAACCATTGACGCAGTGGACAGTCCGGCTCCAGTTTCTCTAAATGTCTCCACTTATTCTGCTTTAAAATAGCCTCAGCTAACTAACTGTTCCATGGTTGAATCCCAAATAGTGTAAAATGGAAAGCTATTGCACTACAGTATGTAAGGTGTTGGATCACTTAGACCACACAATAAGTAGTGTCCCTCAGAGGTTAGAAAGGGATTTGGGGTAGGAGCAGGGGTACCTCAGTGGTTAAGGCATTGGACTACTGATAGGAAGGTCCCAGGTTTAAACCCCGTTGTTGGGCCCTTGAGCAGGGGCCCTCAGCTGTATTATGAGAGCAAATGTAATCACTCTGGAGAAGGGTGTCTTCCAAATGCCGTAAATGTAAACTTCTGTATGTAAAATTCAGCCTTGTATTAGAAGCTAATTAGCCTTTTAGCATGAATTATCCGTGAACAAGGTGAGGTGAACCTTTCAGCGCATTGGTGGAAGCTTGCAATCATATTAACTAGCAGTTCTGAAAGATTGAAACACACCATGTGCAGTTCAGAGTCTTTCTTTCTATTTGTTTGTTTTTTACAACTTCAGCCACTAAGGAGAGAAAGTGGACCTAATGACAGTTTTTGGAGGCACTTGGGCACATGAAGAACGTCTAGATAGCAAATCTAGCTTGGGAACAAATTAAGAACCATGGCAGCAGCACAACCCCAAGCACTACCATGCTGACGGAGCAGCCAGCTATTAAATGGAAAAAAAAATTAATGTGTCAAATTTGGGGTGTGCACAAATATGGCACGTCTATGGACTATAACTAGAGGAGGCTAACACAGCTAAACTCCATATCCATGATTCATCTCATGAACCGCTCTATTATAGCTTATTAACATGATGATGGGCTGGTGGTGAATAAAGAGATGGCTGTTGGACAAGTCTCAGTGAAATTTCCAATCCTGAATTTTCAGTCCGTTCTGACATAAATATGAATTTACGTATGAGGATCTTGGTTAGGGTGGTGGAGGAGGTGCTGTGAAGTCAAGTGTGAAGCACTGCGAACACGCACCACGTGCGCCATCTTAGCTTATAAATATTTCTATATATTAGGCTGCAGGCAATAACTACGCTTTTGGCTTAACTGACTAATGTATTTTTTTATATATATATTTATGCAGGCTTTATGCAAGGGCATGTTCCGATCATGAAGGAGCCCGGTCCAAGCACACATTAAATGGTGACATTAAGTGCTTGAGGTAACTAATATGACTCAACTTGACATCCTGCAATATTTTCCATACACCAAAGACTCTGATCCTCTTGAGACTTGTTTTCTTGTTGGAAAGGTGTGTGTATGTGGCTGGACTACACACGTTTTTTCATTTTTGGACAAAGCTCAGGTGACCAATGCTCTGGCAGAACACACACTCCAAAGACCTGTACAGTTTTTCAGATGGGAACTCTAGGTGAAATTGTACTTCTCTAGTTCCACTATGGAACAATAAAGTTTAGCGCAGTTTCTCAGCAGATAGTGTCAAGTGAGAGAATAGGGAGTTGGTAAAGTATTTTATTAAAGAGATTTTGCACGTTAATGCCTCTTGCGTTAATGCCAAAGACACCCTTAAACCTTTGTAATACTAAATGAGAGGGGAGGGTACACGTTGTTCTCATCTGAATTTGTCACCTGTGAGGATTAGTGTTTAATACCTTTGGGAACCAGTGGTTGTGGATGTGCCCACAGAGGATTTTCTCTAATTATGCAGCTAGAACACTTCAACATTGCTCTTGCATTAATGCAGAGGCTGATCATCTTAAATATTTATGAGAACACATTTAAACCAAAGGAGAAAAAAAAAAAACGCTACCATAGTTTTACCATCACTTGTTGATTAATAGTTTTATTACATTTTAAAGCTTAAGAGCCTTTTTCTTTAAAAAAAAAAAGTAACTATCTATAATGCAATGTAACAAACTGCCACACCAGGTCTGCCAAAAAAAGATTTTTTTTTCACTACCGACTGACTAATCAAGAGTCACTATGACTAGGCAGCAGGTTGCACATACAATGTGGATCAGAATGTGGATCAGCTCCCAAGTGGTGCAAAAGTAGCTGGATTCAATTTGGAATCCCTGGCTGAGAGCCAAGGAGGCGAAAATGTCATGATCTTTTCTTTCCTGTCAATTACATTAACGCTAGTCAGATGTACTATAGGCATTTGTGAGCTGCTTTATGCTGAAGAGGGCGGATAGCAGTTTCGTCTCAGTGTATTATGTTGCCCTGTGATGCAGCTTGAGTAGCAGTTTCAATGTTTAAAGGAAGGCTTCACCCTCCCTGGCTGCTTGCTGATATATGATTTGAGTAGAGCAGGTTGGTTGGTGACATTCAGCAGGTAATCAAATTCTGGAGAAAAAAAAACATGGACCAGCATATTTGCTTTCATCATTCTTGTTCCTACATTCATACCTATTTATACTATACTATACTATATTATACTATACTATACTATACTATACTATACTATACTATACTATATTATATTATATTATATTATATTATATTATATTATATTATATTATATTATATTATATTATATTATATACTGTGTTATATGCAATTTGTATAGAAATAAATTTAGTATTAAAGTATATACTTTTTGTATTAATGTATAAAAAATATTTTGGCTGAATCTGTATATTTCAAAGACCTCTACTCTAATCTACCTTTTAAGACAATCAGTAATCACATTCATGTAATGAAGTGTCAAAGTTACAGTACAAATATGTTTTCCATTTGCCAATTTCCTAGCTAACTCTTACCATCACATGACTGTTAGCAACCAAGAGTGCTTTTTCTGAAACACACAAAACCAGGCACTGCACCTTTTTAAAATGATGTTGTTTATGCTGTATAACAGGGCAGCTGAACAATTAGAGAAAATTGCTAACTACCCTCTCCTGCATGCGTGAGCTTACAGATGCCCATGATTGTCTATTGCAGTGATCTTCAAATCCAACCCTGCAGGGCCAGGACTAGGGGTGGAAAAGCGCAGTCATTTAGAACAGGTTTCAGCGTGCTGCACATCTGGATGGTAATATTGTACCAACAGCTGTAACAATAATGATAAGGTTCATGGTAAATTTACACATGTTTATTTTTTAATGAGAGAGGCACAAGAACCCTACTGTTAATATTTTATTGTATCAAAAATGTATAGAGATAAGTAAAATTTGTATGTGGATATTTGTATCAGGGTTGTTGGCTTTCAGAGTATATTGCAGACATGTTTGTATGTCTGCTGCCAGATATTAATGGTGGATGAGTCAGGGAGGTCTAATTGCGTCTCTGACTTACCCATTCCAGCCTCTACTTAGGAAACATCTGGCCTCAAACAGTAGCAGCAAACACGTAAGTGTGTGTGTGTGTGTGTGTGTGTGCGTGTGTGTGCGTGTGTGCGTGTGTGTGTGTGTGTGTGTGTGTGTATGTGTGTGTATGTGTGTGTATGTGTGTGTATGTGTGTGTGTGTGTGTGTGTGTGTGTGTGTGTCTCAGTGGCCAGTTGCGCCAGCTGAACCTAATTCTGATTGTAAGTAAAAGTGTGAGGTCAATCCTAAACCATGTAGATAGATAGCTAAATGAATAGATAGATAAAACTACTGGGGTGAATAGATTCAGTTACATTAAGCTTAAGCTACATTGTAGTAACTGGTACAAGTGACTTAAAATCACTCAAAGAGACTTATTTTATCATCACAAGCCAATCAGAAACACAATTCAACATAAACAGGAAATGTTGTATACTACTCTTTAAGGTAGTATACTGTAATAAACTTCAATAGATGATGTAAATCAGCCTTATGCGTTCCAATAGTGGCAAATTTATACTGGAAAATACTTGTTCTGTTCTGCTGTTCGGCTCACATGCAGCAACTTTAACAACATTTTAGTAACAAACCCTAAAAATAGTGAACACCTGCATATGTATCTGGATTCATAGTCTATTTGAACACCAGTATGATGATACAGTATAACATTAAATACATTGGAGGTGTATTTTATGGGGGGAGTTCAAGTCAACATTTGAATGGATGAGGTGGCGCGGAGCTGGCTGTAATTGTTCCTGTGAACGTTCAGCAAGTGGAATGCCTGATTCTTGAAAATCGACAGATAACTTCTCCAAATTGCGGAAGTGACACATCTGTCTGTGGGAACTGTGCACACAACCATTCAACAACCCCACTTGCACATTATAGGAACTCAGCTGGGTCTTATAGCCACATCCCCTGTCCTGTACAGTCCTGAATTCACCCAAGGCCATTTCCACATGTTTATACCAGTAGAGAAGTTCCTCGAGGCCAGCATTCAGAAATGAACACGGGAGTTCAATCACAGCTCCAGTGTGCTTAGAAAACTTTCTGCCTCGATAGTGTCTGAGAGCTAGTGACACATTGGGATAAATGCATCAATGTAGCAGGGGATTATACTGTATAGAAATAAAGAGAAATAAAGCTAGTTTTTACTGTGTGTTTGTTTGTTCTTTTAAAAAATTCTGGGTTTGCTTGAACACTCCTTAGATATTGCCAATATTTTAGTAAGTAGATATACATTTTAAGACCATAAATTTTTATTATTATTTCACAAATATACAAATATATTAGCCATTTGTGTTTAATCTATGCTATGATAGAATAATAGACTGTCAATAATAATGCTAGCAGTGACTTATCCTGCAGACCTGGATAATTTATCCCTATTTTTCTGCCTAGTTTTAGATTACAAGTTTACCTCCCTAGGTTACCAGCCCCCTTGAAGTTGATGTCACTCTGAATACTTTACCACCTTAACCATTTAGTACACATCCATTAGTGAGTTTAAAGGGGGGGGGGAAGTTTTGTTTTTTGGCCATTCCTTACAGTGAGTTCGATATGCTCAGCCTGCTGAATACATTCTTAAAGCCTAGTGACATTTGCAAATACTTGGCCTTACTGGTCTCACATAAAGGTCATCTTTGTTCTTTTTCCAAAAATTCCTCCAGGAGAATACAAAGCTAAAAGCTTTTTTTTAAAACTTTAATCTAGCGACAAAGCTAGTCAAATTCATGAATTAGTCTGTGTGCTATGGTCATATTTATAAGGATGTCTTGTTTGTTAGACATCACCATCTATGGAAAGGTTGTAGTGTTTCGATTTATTTGCCCTCTCTCAGTTCTTCCATTCTGTCTTCATTTCATCTTTTCTGAACCTGCTTTGACAGACAATATTTGGATGTTTGGTTGAAACTCACAGTGTAATTTATATGGTGTTACATAGTCTTACTGTACATATGCAGAGTTAACAGGAAAATGAAGTTAGTTAACACATACATACCTCATATTTGGTGATTTGTTCTGTACAAAGTAAAAACACTCTGCAGCTGTTTTTAAATCCTGCAACAATGGGGCTTTGTGATTGAGGCAAGAGGAGTAGATTAAGATTAAGGTTAGTGTTTAAGGTTCAATATTATGATTTAAGTTAATAGTGCATATGCACAAACCTACTGTATAGATGGACATTTCAACCCAAAGTTCATTCATTATAAGCACAAATTTTTCAATGCAAAACAAACATGAAGCACACATGAAAGCAGAAGTCACAACACTGACTTACTCACATAGCCTGCATCTATTCCTGTAGTATTGTTATTTAAATTGAATCATATAATGTATATAATGTATTATGTTTTTTTTTTTTTTTATATATATAAATTAGGGATAAAGGCCTAGTTGCTCCCATAAACACAAAAATAATCTGATCATTTTAATTCATACATATTTCCTCACACATTTTATACTCATTTCCCTAATTTCCTTTTGATTCTGGGCAACAATGACCATTGTTAAAAGTGCTATACAAATAAAACTGAATTGTATTGAATTGAATTGAAATAGTTAACGTATATGAAATATTTATTTATTTATTTAAACGATTGAAAATACTAAGCAGCACAATGTGACCATTCAGTGAAAATGCTGATCTTTTTCTTCTTCCAAAAAGTTGCAGAATGTTTGAACATTTGTCAATGCCACTTCAATTTAAAGTTATATTAAAGTTGCAGTCAATGTTCCAGCAATACTGTGAACAAGTGTTGGAATATATCATGGATGGGATGCCAGGCCATCAGTGGGTATTGTACACACACACTCACACAAACACATGCACACACACATGCTTGCACATCAGCATGACCACATATGATAGTAATAAACATTACTTTTAAAGTAATAATATTACTTTATTTTACCACTTAAAACAAAATCCAAACGCACACACACACGTCACAAGTTTTTTTCCCCTTTACATTGCAGAGATACATGTACACTGTATGTATATGCCCTTTCTTCAGCAAACACTTCATTGATCATTTGCGCAAGAGATGCTCAAGCACACACACACACACCTAGTTTAAAGTGTTCAGAAGGTCCTATGCTGTAGATCAATGAGTGTTTGCCCAAGGCACACAGGTGTACATTACTGTTGCAGCAGGGTGAAAGGGCCACACAGCGGGTGAGGTGACCTGATTTTCAGGTTAAGCCTCATACTTTGGTGTCAGGTCTGTCTAAAAAAAAAAAAATGCAATCATGCCATAACTTATAGTGTGACGTACTGTACTGTCACTACAGCAAATCCAAACACACACAGTCCTATGGCTGCTTCTACAACTGGCCGTATGCTTACCGTCTCTTCTCCAAAAGAATGTGGCTGTACATGGTTTTATTTTTTTATGAAATCATGTGATGCATGGGGAAAAAAGAGAAAAGAGATATACAAGCTCACCAAATCCTGGCCAAATCACAAACATGGTGATTCTCACAGGACTAATGGAATATGGTATGTCATTTGCAGGGGGAATTTTTACTTTACAAATTACAGACATGGCCGATTCGTACAGGATTAAGATTCAATTCAATTCAATTCAATTTTATTTGTATAGCGCTTTTAGCAATTGTCATTGCCTCAAAGCAGCTTCACACA